>OZ018333.1:58175926-58698426 GCA_963969495.1 Ceratothoa steindachneri
GCTAATAAATTCCCAGTGGTCCATTGTCACGTAAAATGCCGCTATTTTACGGGGTGGGCCGACGTCGTGTCACAAGCTGTCGTGACCCGGGCTTTGGCTGATAGACCCTTGACACCCCCCCCCCCCCCCTCCCGAGTCTCTCAAGCCCTCATGCACCCCCGATTACGAGGGACTGAATAACGCCCAATTCATCAGTGCCTAAAAGGACTGCCTTTTCCTCCAACCCTTATGGGAAAAGTCCAAACGAGGAGACAGAATCGGTTCGTGGAGACCGAAAAGTGAGGTATGTGATAGAAGACGCTTTACTACTTCGTACTTCTCCGGATCCAGTAGGCTCCCCGTTCAAGGCCCTTTGCGTGCCTAGGGCCTACGTACCGAAGATTTTACAAATAGCACACGAAGGTATGTTTGCAGGACAATTCAGCCATAATAAGGCCTGGCAACGCGTATTTAAGTAATTTTGTGGGCCTGGAGCAGCCAAGGAAATCGCAGAGTTTTGCAGATCCTGAGATATATGTCAAAAGGTCACCGCCAAAGGACGAGTACAACCGGACCCCCTTCAGAAGACTCGTTATATAAGAATCATTTTCAGGGTTGCCATCGATCTTATTGGACCGATATACCTCACTTCCATCGAGGGACACTCCTACGTTCTCACCCTCGTCGATTGGGCCGCCCGGTTCTCCGAAGCAATTGCTCTCGAAAAAATTGATAGCATCTCGTGTACCGAGGCATTAATCTCTATTTTTTTCACGGGTAGGGATTCCTAAAGAGGTCCTCTCTGACAGGGGCCGTCAATTTACGCCCGAATTGATGAAACATGTGAGTAACTTGCTCCAAATTGGGCCCATTTTCACCACGCTTTTTCACCCCTCTGCAAACGGTATGTGCGAGAAGTTAAACGCTACTTTGAAAAGCGTGCTTAAAAAGCTGTGCCACGACCAGCCCCAGGAATGGCACCAGTACCTGCCAGTAGCTTTGTTTGCGTGTAGGGAGATTCCCCACCAAGCTCTGGGATTCTCCCCATTGGAGCTTCTCTATGGTCGCAATGTCCGAAAACCACTGAGCATTCTCAAGGAGCTCCTCACGAACTCTCGATTAGCTGAGGAACTAAAGACCTCCTACTCGTAATGTCTTGTTGGCCTTTTCAAGTTTTTTTTATGCATATTAACTTTGTAAACTTATTCTAGCCTGAAGATGAAAACTTGTAGTTTTCGAAACGTAGTGAAAAATTAAAAGATGCTACATCCGTTTCTCGTGGCTCTGGGATTTATCCTCAATATTAAATGCAGGCTTCACGGCCGAGCTCCATATGGATATATATATATACATATATATATATACATACATATATGTATATATATATATATATATATATATATATATATATATACATATATACATATATATATATATATATACATATATATATATATATATATACATATATATATATATACATATATATATATACATATATATATATACATATATATATATATATATATATATATATACATATATATATATATACATATATATATATATACATATATATATATATATACATATATATACGGGGGCGGCAGAACCAGTTGCCACCATTTAAAGCCACTCCTCCCGCCTAGTGGCCTGGCAGCTCCACTTTAGGCACGGCGTAAAAGTGATAGACAGTAAAAGGAAGGGTAAGTGAGGAAGGTGTTGGTGGGGATGAAGCCGGTTGTTACAAACCCACTACCAAAAACCGGAACACTGGGGTGAGGGGGCGTTGTCCCCTCCCCCCTCAGCCTCGAAACGGATTGGTTGGTTGGTTGTTTGTTGTTTGAGAAGGGAGTCAGGTAAGGTATATTTCTTTTCTTCTCCTATATGGGGCACGAAGATTACCCATAGCGGCTTCCGGCGAGTGTCTTAAAAGGCAGATAGGGGCCGATTGCTCGGCCACCATAATTTCTGCCCCTGCGAGCAATATACATAATGGCAGTAATGGGCAGGAGACTATGCATCCTCCACACCCATTTCACTAGGGCTGGGGACTCGAACTGTAAGGCAAGAAAAGTCCATTTCTGGCACCAAAGGAGACAGGCAGTAATGATCGATCGGCAGATATTTTTCTGATCAGCACCGCCATAATTGTTGTCATTTGTCGAGCCTTCATGCCAATAAAACGTTAGGAGATTTTATCATCACTTGCCTACATTATTACTATAAAAGTTTCATCAACTTTCACTTACTATTTTATCTATTAAACTTTTTTATAATGGTTGGTGAAAAAAGTGTTAGAAAGATTTCCAGCGGTTAAAGTGAATGTTATTAGTGTGATTAGGATAAAAGCTTGAGAAAACTAGATCAAATGGAATAAAGGAAGGTAGTTGAATTCCTAAGTTCGTGACCATTTCAGAAAATGTTGAGTCACTAAAATGAGTATAAGTAAAACGATGGGTACGGGTTATTTTTTCCTACAATTACTATATAAATAAAAAGTTGTCACATACTTTTCCACCAATCATTTTCTAAAAATTTGTAATAGAAAAACGGTGGCCAGCGGCACTTGTATCGTAAATTGAACTAGTTCTATGTGTAGTAGCTGACATCTTTGCAAGTTCTTATAAAGTTCGTAAAGAGGCAGTTGGCCATTTCCCGTCTGAGAAAATTATGCCTCTCGCCTCAAAATCCATTTTTGTACGACCTTTGATAACAATACGGTTACCACAAAATCAAAGTTCGTCTCCTACCAACCCCCAACCAATCAAAACCTTTGTACAACCCAATTCGAAATTAACCAATCAGAATAGACTTTCCCCGAGTCCGGAGCGCATTTTAACGAACACTTTTGTTGAATCAGCGCCCCAGACAAGTTCCCTTGATTTTATAACTTCAAAAAACGTCGTGGCAGTACTATACTATATTTTATATAAATTCCCCCATATATATATATATATATATATATATATATATATATATATATATATATATATATATATATATAAATATATACAACCTAGGTTGTAGCTTAGCTTAGTTCGTGACTATATTTTATTTAAACCATATTTTATATCTTATTCACTATAATATCCAACTTATATAGCTTATTCTTCTTAACATTATAATCCTCTGCCATTTTCCTATATCCAATATATATATATATACCTTATTCCATTAAAATACACATTATATTCATTAACCTTATTATCAAATTCAATAATTAGCCATATTCCATTATTTGTTGTTCAATAAATCTTGTTACATTTATGCGTCTGTGATTTTGAAACCTTCCCGCCTGAATTAGTTATCTTCCCTCACGTTCTCTCTTTCAACTCATTTTTATTTTTAAATTCATATAGCAAGGTTTACAGGCTGCTATTTAGGCAAGCTTGTCATTAAACCAATCATCACATAAGCTATATATGTTTCGCATTGGGGTTATCGCAAAATTTATGACTTTTTATCATCTTTTACACTCTTGAAGCAGTAGAAAAGATATCTTTATATTATATATGCATTATCCACGCTGATAGACAGGCAAGGTTGGAAATCATATTGCCAAGTGAGGTAATTAGTTTATAGTGTTGAAGCCTTGGCAGTCCTAAGAGCATTACAACTGACTATAATAGTTGAGCTTTACCTAAAGATTTGAAAATTTACCAAAGCTCGGCATCGGCAATTCTTTAATAAATTAGCACAGGCCAAAATGTGTAATCGGTACATCACTAATACACAACCTTATAAAAATTTATTTTCCAAAGTAACTTTACAATGAAAATGACATGTACATAAAATATGTAATATATGGTGACTGCGGTCTTACAATAAAAATATACGGGCATATGACAAAAGAATATATTGATCGTATTGGCTTCCGCTCGAGTATCTCGGGGCATCCCCCTTACATCATTGGTGGGGAAGCTGGTGGAGCCAAATGGTAAGAGGTAGCAGTTCTCAAATTTACGATGGAGGTAGGCCAGCCAAATCGAACCAAAAAAACTGCTGGGCCTGGTAGCGAAATAATTGAGCCTTGGTTTAACAGCCTTGACAATACCCTGGTCGGATAAGAGCAGGTTGCTATGTCACCCTTAGCATCGGGATATTGCATTATAATATCGCTTAAAAATTTTAGATCAAAAAGTCTTTTACAATTCTAATACAAACTATCTCCTCTAACGAGAGGAAAAGAAAATTTAAATATATAAAACAAATCTACACTAATTTCTATTTACAACTTACTCTGACCCAACCCACGTTCCTAGCGAAAGATTCATATTCTTCTATCATAAACAAGGAACAGTAGGGTAAAAAGACTAAAGCAAAATTCATAGCGAACAAAATGGGGAGAATGGCTCCTATATTATCCATTCACACAGCAGCCATCCACCACAATGCCGTGGACACTACCATTCCTGCCGGTCGTGGCGATGATATGTAACAGCACTATCTTTGGGAAAAGTGGTTTCAATGACATGCTTGTGTACGTCTTATCATCCTTTGTGTTTCAGGGTTAATATTTTTATTCAAAGTTCTTAGAGTACCTCATAGTGTCCTTTTTCATCAACTCTGCGGCTTCTTTTTAAAGCTCTTTAGCAGACATTTCCCTGATTTTCATTGCGTCCCTCCCCCCCCCGCACGGAGAAGGCGACCAGCACCAAAAAGTCAAATGAAATTGAGTTGGGCAGCATCCTTCCGTTTGCGGGAGCGCTCAATGAATTCACCCACGATACAATAGTTCAGCCTGCGCTTGTGGTACATTGACAAATTTTGCTTCTCTTAAAGGTTTATTTATCACCAGTGTGGGTTCTTGATGTGGCACAAGAATGTCCTTTCTCTGATTCTGATGAGGTCAAAGACTGATCTAAAAGGATATTCGCCTGAGCTAGTACATGATTGGCTTTTAAGCTGACTTTTCGTTGTCAGTGTGAGTCATTGAATGTCTTCTAATAGTTCCTTTATTTACAGCCTGATAAGGGCAAAGGCTGCATTTGAAAGGCTTCTCGCCAGTGTGAGTATATGAATGTCTTTTAAGATTACTTTTAATTGCAGCCTGATAAGGGCAAAGGCTGCATTTAAAAGGTTTTTCACCAGTGTGAGTTCTTGAATGTATTCTAATATCAACTTTCTTTGCAGCCTGATAAGGGCAATGACTGCATTTGAGAGGCTTCTCGCCAGTGTGACTATATGAATGAATATTAAGTTGATCTTTCCTTGCAGCCTGATAATGACAGAGGCTGCATTTAAAAGGTTTCTCGTCCGTGTGACTATATGAATGGCTTCTAAGGTTACCTTTCGTTGCAGCCTGATAAGGGCAAATGCTGCATTTAAAAGGCTTCTCACTAGTATGAGTATATAAATGGCATTTCAGATTATTTTTCTTTGCGGCCTGATAAGGGCAAAGGCTGCATTTGAAAAGTTTTTCACCAGTGTGAGTTCTTGAATGTATTCTAACATCTACTTTCTTTACAACCTGATAAGGGCAAAGGCTGCATTTGAAATGTTTATCGCCAATGTGATTATATGAATGGCTTTTAAGCCGATCTTTCGTTGCGGCCTCATACGAGCAAATGTTGCACTTGAAAGGCTTCATACCAGTGTGAGTCATTGAATGTTTTCTAGCATTGGCTTTCTTATTCATTCTTGAGTGATACAGCGCATGTGAATTTGTGTGTGTCGACTGGGAAGGGATGGAGTTGTTAACGGCGCAATTTTCCGGGTTTTCCGATCTTGAATATACACCAGTAATCGAATTGGGTTCATACTCAAGGGCTCGAGATGGCGATTGTATTGTACCACTAAATTGTGGAATAACATTAAGGTTACTGGCGGAATGCATTTTCATCTCCTGCAAAGAAACAGCTATTTTATAATCTCTCATTCACAATCTTTCTGGTGTATAAGAGAGAATTCCTAAAATAGTAAGAAAGGGTAGTGACCCCACCCACCCAAATACATTCTTTCGAACTTCCACCTGAATATGATCAACAAAAAGTGATCTTATATCTTGAGGCATTCCGTATTTCTTGAACAAATGGATAAGAAGAGCCAAAAGAGCGAAGAGATTACAATTTTTTTAGAATCAGTATAGATAATAAAATTGTGAATAAAAAAAAGCGGGAAAATTAAAAAGAATATGTAATAATTCATCAGTAAAATAGAGGATATCATAGGCAAGGTCAGCTGCAGAGATGCCCCTGATACACCGCTGCTGAGCCAAAAGTGCGGCTTGACTTTGATCCCTTTTTCTAAAAAAAAAAATGTAAGAGCCCATCTGGCGATTGCCTACTTGGGCTTAAGTCGCCGTACTCGACCCAGCCTATTAATAGGCTATATTAAAAAAAACAAAAAACAAATAGCCACTTACGATAAAAAATTACAAAGGCAACAAGAAGGAAGCGAGCTCCAGCCTCAGGGATAAGGCCCGCCTTTCCCCGGCACAGGAACATGCGACCCACAATAAACAGTGAAATAAAGTGGAGGAGGCTGGCCTCCTCCAAAAAGTCATAAAAGTACACAAGTCAGTGTGCACGAATCAGTCCAGAGTACAAGGGACAAGCGGAAGCGGAGATCACCTAGACTCGGACACTCAACAAAAATGTGCCGAACAGCCTGGGGGACAACAACGTAGTCTTCACAATAAGGTGCAAGCGAGCGCTTCATCAAATAGCAGTGCGTCCAATTCGGTGACGACAGAAAGCAGCCTGAATCCGTCGTGGAATTAGTTTGTGTGTGTGTGTGTGGGGGGGGGGGGTTCTATGGAAACAATCGTGGCACAAGGGAACGCAACTTTAAGATTCCCCCGACCGTCTCTCATCGTATTTGCCAAGCAGCAGCAGAGCTGCCCGTATTTCTGCCATGTAATTGGTGTGAGGAAGAGTGTAACGCTGGTCTGGTCACACAGTCCTCGCAGGCACTTTGGCGCCCTCATGCCCCGAAATTTCTACATGTCCAAGAACCCGGCTGAAGATAATCGCGACATCTACCCGGTTCGCCAAAACAGTGGCGTCACCAATATCGCGAACCAAGGGATGCGGAGATTACAATGCCCCGAGAGCACTCAGGGTGTTTTGTGAGTCACTATAAATTCCAATCCAGGCACGTCGCAACCAGCTCGGCCGTGAAGACAGACGCAGCGCCTGGCAGAGCCCGGCTGATTTCAAATAGAGGGGATACGGTGTGGAAACCAACCCCCTCTAGGGACTTGGATCCATCCGTATACACTGGCACGGTTCCAGCGTGACACGAAGTGGGATCCAAAAGGCCGAACATAAAACTCCCGGAGAGGTAGAAGCTTTGGGAGCAGATGGCTGGGCAGAAGCAGGGGAGCCACTAGCGCGAGAGCTATACTCTAGCCCAAAGGGCTTAGGGTATGACTGGCGTCTCTCGGCGACATAGGCACCGTCGAGATCAGCTGTGGATGTAGTGAGATCTGTTGGCGTCTGAGAGAGGCGGCGGGCTCGCGCGCAGAGGCGAATAATGCACTGTGCACGGCGCAGAGCAAGTAGCATCTCTGCAGCATCGACAAGTAAGCTCTCAATGGGGGTAGTGTGGGAGGCACCGTTCAGCAGGCACGGGTCGGTGTGGTGGATCGAGTCTAACTTACGCAATACACGCTCGACTGCGGATGCTTAAAACTCGTATCCGTAGTCGAGCTTCGAAGGAACAAAGGATCGATAAAAAAGTAAAGCAGTGGCCATATGAGCGCCGGAGGCGCTGAACGTCACGGAACAAATAATGTCCATGGCGCAGGTAGGAGAGACCCTATGGTTGCGAATATGAGCCTCCAAGGTGAGGCGTCGCGGTTAAATACAAGACCAGGGAAACCGTGTAAGTCCACCACTTCCAGACGAACCCTATTTAGATACGAGTCGGGGTCAAGTTACCCAACCCATACGCGGAATCAACGATCTCGCAAAAACTCAGATAAGAGAGTGGAAGGCGTCCACTCGCCTCCATTGTGTTGAGAGTCTCGATCATGCCGTATCGCCATGCGGTATCATTGGCCTTCTCTGAATAGAAAAACACCGTGGCGTCGAGCTGTCTACGAAGGAACGCCTCGCAGACGGTAGTTTCCAGTCGGAGCAGAGAATCCGACGACGAGTGGAACATGCAGAAGTCGCACTGTGCAGAGGGCAGATAGCATCCACTGTCCAGAAAACGATGATTAACATTTACCAATTTCTCCATCAACTTGCACACGCACGAGTTTACAGAGATTGGCCGAAACTGGACAAGGTGTCGAAGCATGACGTACGGGACATCGTCTAGATCAGGAGCCGTGTCCGCGCACGAAGCGAGAGCGGAGCGCAACTCACTCAGAGAAAACCTGTCGTTGAAGGGCTCTCCACCTCTGGAGGTAAATTCCAGTCGGCAATATCATGATACGTAATAAATGCTGGCGGAGCAACATCTCGGTTAGAGAAAGCGATCGAGAAAGATTCCGCCACGGACGTGGAGTCTGAGATTGCGGTCCTATTATCCTGGAGAAAGGGAGTGGGTTCCTGCGAGAACTTGCCCCCAATCCTTTTGGCTCACTTCCACAACTCCGCTAGAGTGTTCTTCCCCTTAATTGAAGACACGTATGCCCGCCAAGGACAGCGCAGGGCGTGCTTCGAACTATACTATAATCTCGCCTTAGCTCGACGAAATTCACAGACAGTAGAGTGGGTCAGGTGGTGCTTATAGCTCATGTAGGCCTAATTCTTCTATTTGAGGGACCTCTCACAATCGGCTGACCACCACGGGACAGGTCGTCGTGCAAAACGGCCAGACGTTCTAGGAAGAGTAGTTAGGGCCACGGCGATGAGATTGCAGAGCACAACGGCCTCATCTACCAACCTAAATTCCTTGAGTGAGATAGAGAATTCAGTCATTTCCTGAAATGCGGACCACGCACCCACGCCAAACACCACCGGGGCTGGCTCTCAAGCGGGAGCAGTGCAAAAAATGATATTTGAATGGGAAAGTGGTCACTACCATCGACCACTCCGTTTTCAAAATCAGGTTGTGCATCCTGAGAGCACAATGATACATCGAGGCAGGAAAATGAAACGGATCTCGGGCAGTGATGCGTAAACTCATTGGATTAATTGCGTATTCTCCCCAGAGGGGCTGTCTACCACTCAGATCTCCGAGAAAGTGAAAGTGCCTCGGCAACCGTGCTAAGACGCAGCGGAAGTCCCCCGCGTTGAAGTCGGCTGACGGTGGAATGTACGTAGAAATAACAGTATACCTCCTACCCAGGTGCAGCTGCACAGCTACTGCCTGAAAAAATGTGATGTATTTAAATCAAAGAGAAGAGCAGAGACATCATGCCGGGTATAAATCCTGCATCCTCCTGACCGGCCCCCATCCCGCGATAGTGGGCAGGGGTCAAGTGCCCAGCTTGGTCTCCTGCGAAAGGATAGCTAATGGGTAAGGGGACGAAACAAGCCTCCGCAGCTCCTCTGCTGGCCTGGAGTCTGGCAATTCCATTGAAAAGATATTTCATTAAGACTTAGGTCGGAGAAAATGTGGGAGATCACTTCGAAGAGGAGAACCTCACGGAAATTGCCGTACATATCTGGAGGCAGATCTCCGGGCGCTGTTGGCCGTACAATACGCTGAAGGCGATGTCGCCTTCGAGGACTTATCGAGAGAGGTTGTGCTCGCAATGAGAGTCTTTTCGTCCCTCTGCCTCGAAAACTTAGACGGGCAGGGCGGTTTCGGAGGATCCATCACCTTCGAGACCTCCAGCCTAGCTTATTGTGTGGGAGTAGGAGCCAAGACTCTTTTAGTGCTGTCCTCCTTTCGGTAGGCAGCTTTGGAAACCCAGGAAGATGGCCTCACGAGCAACTTGAGGGGTGTTGCCTATGTGAGTCTAACGACTCAGTGGAGGCGCGCGGCTGTTTCGCCTTACGAGAAACGGTCACGCTGTGAGGAGGGAAAGCCTGGTTTTAGCAGGGGCTGGGTGTGAACACTTTATGCCACCAGCTCTACCAGGAGACACCCGGGGTGGGCAGAACACGCAGAAGTAAGACTAATGGGCACCGAAACGACCGAGCTCATAGGCCTAGGGAACAGAGGGAGTCTTTCTTAACATTGAAGCATAAGACGTTCCAGGGAGAGCCGGGTGCGCCAGGACCAAATCCTTAGCCTCGCGAAATGAGAGATAATAATAATAATAATAAATTCCTTATAATGCGCTCTTAAAGGCCAGAGGCCTTCACAGAGCGCACGTTCGGCTGTGGGCTAAGATGAGGTGGGTGAGTAGGCAATCCTGAACAGATGCGTTTTCAGTGAGGCAGAAGATCTAATTTCGGCTGGAAGAGCATTCCAAAGCTTGGGGGCACAGACTGAGAAGGAGCGGTCCCCCATTGAGCAGAGGGACGAGGGAGGAGTATTCAGGAGAGGAGCATGAGATGATCGAAGGGCTCCGAGGGGCGAGCGTTGCGAAAGGGCAGAGGAAAGGTAGGTTGGGGCCTTTTGGTAAAGGACCTTGAAAGTGAAGAGAAGAATTTTGAAATGAGAACGATATCTGACAGGTAACCAGTGCAGTTCCTGAAGCAGGGGCTTAGAAGGGGAGAAGCGAGAGCGACGGAGTAGTAGTCAGGCAGCGTAGTTCTTGATTAACTGAAGTGGACGTAGAGAAGAAAATGGTAGATTTACAAGAAGAGAGTTACAGTAATCAAGGCGGGAGGTAATGAAGGCGTCGGCAGCAGTCTCAAGACTTTGGCGATCGAAGTGAGAGCGAATGAGGGACAAGTTACGGAGGAAACAAAGGGAAGATTTACTAATATTGTGGATGTGGAGCTTGAAGGAGAGATGCTCATCGAACACAACGCCCAGATTTCTAACAGAGTCAGAGAAAGCGACAGAGTTTCCACCCAGAGGGAGGAAGGGAAAGAGGGATTTAACTTTGTATACTACAGCGGGGGTACCAACCAGAAGAACTTCACTTTTGGAGTGGTTAAGTTTGAGGAAGTTAGCCGATAGCCAGTCCGAGATAGAAGAGTAGACAGATAGGAGGTTACAGATAGAGTGGGCAATGATCGAGGGGGAAGAGGAAATAAAGATTTGAGTGTCATCAGCATAGAGGTGGAAGGATGTATCGAGATTACGTAGGAGGGAGCTAAGAGGGAATAAGTAAATACGAAAGAGAAGAGGGTCGAGGACAGAGCCTTGAGGGACATTAAAGCAAATGGGAGTGGGGTCAGAGGAGACATCGTTAATCACTATAGATTGGGTGCAAGACGAAACGTAAGAGCGGAACCAGTCGAGAGCAACGCCAGAAATACCAAGGAAAGAGTGGAGGAGATCAAGCAAGACGGAATGGTCAATAGTATCAAAGGGAAGAAACGTGTTGAGTAGGGGAGAAGAAGCCAAGGATCTCAAGGAAGGAAGGTAGATTAGGGTTAGTGACTGGGAGGTTGAAGTCACCCATGATGAGAAAATGACCCGAGGGGGAGAGACTAGCGAAAAGGTTACTAAATTCGTCAAGAAAAAGAATAAGGGAGGAGCTTGGGGGGGGGGAGAGCACAATAGTTATTAGAGAGGGAACAGAATTAGAGACAGAGATAAAGGGCCTCAAAAAGAAAGAAGAGCGGGGGGGGATGGAAGGGTATTCAGAGAGAGAGAGGCACTATGAATGAGAGCAACCCCTCAACCACGTTTGTTACGGGGGTTATGGGAGTAGACGTAGCCATCAGGGGTCGCTAGCGACAAGGATTTCCTTCTCAAGGAGATACACACCACATTGCTTCACATGGTCACACACGATTTGGAATTATCGCGTGCGGCCTTAGAGCAACTTACACAGACTTCGGGTCACCCCGACTTTGCACGTCTACAAGGACGATTCGTATGGCCGGAAGGGTGTCAGTGGTAGTACTTCCGCGGCAGTGGCACGAATGCCTTCACGCGGTAGCGATGCCAACCGGTCCGCACCAACTCAAGGAGCTTGTCACATTCGAACGTGACGAAGAGTGTAGGGGTGGGTCTCGAGGCTCCTCCCTGTTTTCTCATCACACGTTCGACCTTGACCGTTCCATGGTGAACCAGCTCAAAAGTGATTTCATATAAGTAGTAGTCCACAGGTTCCCTCGCATAAACTACTCCTTTCACAATTAATGGTAGAATGCGGCATCACACTCACCGATGTGCCATAAAGTGTCTGAAGGGGACTAATCATGACCGCATTCACCAGAAGGCTCCCGTCAGAGAAACTGATCACCTTCGGCTCTTCATCAATCACACTATCTTGAGCTCTCCTCTGATGGATCATGTTGCCCTTAGCCAACGTGCTGCCATCAGTGGAGCGAATAACAAGGAAACGTTTGAAACCAGTGGGCTCGAAAACGCCAGGTAACCTCCGAATGAGGGGCCTCGATGTAATCGAGGTTGTGCTCTGCGCAGTTTTGGTTTTGTCAAGGACTCCCTACCTTGGTGGGGCACCGAGGCCGGACCTGCCATTCTTGGCTTGGTCGCATACCGAAACGGCACTGATCCCGTCCGTCGCAGCGGAGGGATAGCACCGCCGAATATTTTTTGTCTTTTCCCTTTCCTTTTTCTTCTTATGATAGGAGGGCGGCGAATTAAACTGCTTCTTCCCCCCCCCCCACCGGCGGAGCCCCT
Organism: Ceratothoa steindachneri; assembly: GCA_963969495.1. Classification (NCBI taxonomy): domain Eukaryota; kingdom Metazoa; phylum Arthropoda; class Malacostraca; order Isopoda; family Cymothoidae; genus Ceratothoa; species Ceratothoa steindachneri. Next base: position 58,188,521 of record OZ018333.1, read on the forward strand.
AGGCCAGATGGACTGGCCTCGCCAAGATTCTGAGGTCTTGCCTGCCATAGGAATAACAACAGAAGCTCCATGTGGCCATTGCCCCCCCCCCCCCAAGACATCACGGATCCAATTCAAAGAACCTTTTGTGTCATGGTCCGGCGAATGAGCATCCGTCGGGGAAGAGAAAGGGCACGCACAGTGACCCCGTGTACTTTTAACTCACAATTGAGGAACGTTAGGGGGCACGGACCAGCAGGCCCTGCCACCCATTGACTACCTAAGGGGGTTGGCCCTATTGAGGCTATCCCAGGGGAGCAAACAATTTTGGGCCATCTGCGTGGTCTCCAGTGGAAGAAATTTAAACCTCCATTTTTTCAATGGAGTTGCCCGAACGAGGCTCCGGCGATGGTCGAGAGCATGGTGACGCTATAATAATCACGGGAGGGGTGAACATGTAGTAGGCAGAACCCACTGCCATTATTTGAGGCCACTCCTCCCGCCTAGTAACCTGGCAGCACATCGGCATGGCGGATACACCTTGGGCACGGTGTAAAATTGATACAGAGTGAGAGGAGGAAGAAAGGGAATGTGAGGAAGGTGTGGGTGGGGATGGTAGCAGGTTGTTAAAACCTTTTGGGGATCATTAAATCATACATAAAAGGAGGAAGAGTTCAGTGGATAAAAGATAGGTAAGTGCAGTCTGTGTGAAAGTAAGTGTAGATGAGTGAGTTTGAGTGTGGCAGTGAATCACTGAAAGAAAATGACTTCTCTCTTCCAGCTCTTTGGTGCTGTACCAGTCATTCAACATGTAGCTTTTTAAGAGGTGGTAGCAACAGCCAGACTAACATTCGCTCATCCCACTTTCCAACACAGTTGTTGGAAAAAGCGTCTGCCAATCCCCGAGGCAGTAAACGGAACTGCCGCCTTTCATTCTCCACCAGGCATTGGAGCTCAAATACCGGTCTCTTAAGACGGGACACCATAAGGAAACCCCTTTCCCGAAGAAGTGCGGACTCGCCTCCCCTTCCCTTTCCCTTATACCCCGAGCTGCGCATCATCCTTAGTTGGAGGGTGAACCCAGTAGTGATTGTAGGCGAGCTAGGTTTGGTGGCATTTTCTACGCTGGCTAATATATATCTATATATAGTATTTGTTTACTGGATCCTATATTTATTTTAATATTTTGTGTGGTATTCATATCTTTGTAGGGCCATATAAATCGTAGATTAGTGTGTGTATATTATATATTTAGATTAGGTGTAATCTCTATTTGGTATTGGCCACTGGTGTACATATATTCCTCCGACACCTATACTCGCGATTGTTTGGGGTTGTTATTGGTTTGTTGTTGTTTTTGTTATTGGCTTTTCTTTTTAAATAAAATCACTATTGAACTAGCTCATTATTATCATTTCCTTGAATACCCAGTCAGGTCTGTTTGAGTGGCAGGGATACCAGTGCAGGTACGTACCCTGTCGCCAGAGCAGCTTCAATAAAAACGGCCAAAATAACGTTTTAATCTTCAAGGCAGATATTACATGAAGCTCTTGCTTAAACTAAAATATGGGATATAAATTATCAGAGCAAAAAAATTTCATAAATTTATACGAGAGATGATAGCAGTTGATCCTCAACAGATCTCGATAGTAGAAGATATTGGTTTCATTAGGCACTTGAATCATCTTCCAAATTATGAAATCTCTTCAAGGAAATATGTTAAAGACCAAATTATTCAAGATATATACAACAATGAGAAAGCAAAACTACAAGATACAATTAAATTTAATAAATGTATATCTTTTACATCTCATGGATCCACAGCAAACATTTCTTTCCTCAGCTTAACAACCCATTGGTTTAATGATAATTATGATTAAAAACTGCCATTAATAGAGTTGTACCTTTTAATAAATCACACACTGCATCCAATATCAGTTAATTAAACTTTACAAAATGCAATGACTCAATTTGAAATTCCAGCTAAGAAAGTGCATGTCATTGTGGTGGATAATGCAGCAAACATGACTGCAAGAGTTGAGCAAGCAGGTTTTGAGTCTATTCCTTGCTTCCTTCATACTTTGCAATTAGTTAGTTCTGAATGATACTATCTTTGAACAAAGGTATGCAAAGATATACAAGGTGACCCCCAAAACGGGCCCCAACTTTCGATAGGCCTCATTTCTTAATTTTCTGCAAGGATTGAATGAAACTAGTTTATTGTGTTTAAAAACATCATATCAAAACATGAGTGTCTTTGGACTTTTCTTCTTTATTCTAGAGCACGTGTTCGAGATGACCTCCCTTTAGGTCTGTGCATTTCTTGAGGCGCAGCACAAAGTTGTCCATGATGTCCTTACAAACCTGAGGGCTTCTTTGAGTTCCGTGATGGTCATGAATCTCCCTGCATACACTGTCTTTAAGGTAGCCCCAGAGAAAGAAATCTGGGAGGCTAATGTCTGGGCTGTGAGGTGCCCACACAAAATCAGTCTTCTTGAGAAAGATCACACAAGCAGCAAACTTCTCTTTCAGCCAATCTCGGTACAGGTTTGAGGTGTGAGAGCTTGCTCCATCTTGCTGGAACCAGAAATTCCCCACAAGCGATAGCAACAAGGGTCTGCAGCTCCCTTTTGAAGGTTTTGAGGACCTCAACATACCGCTCCTTGGTGACTGTCACTGCCACGCCAGATTCCTCAAAGAAGAATGGTCCAATGATGCCTCTGGCTGAGATTGCAGTCCATACCGTGCACTTAGGGAAGTGTAGGGGCTTGGTGGCTACCTCATTTGGTCTGGAGGTCCCCCAGAAGACATTTGTCTTCGAGTTTACCTTTCCTTCAAGATGGAAGTGAGCTTCATCTGAGGTCCAAAGGAGGTTAAGGAAAGTTGGGGTCTCCTGAATCTTCTCCAATATCTTGACTGCCATAGCCTTTCTCTGCTCCTTGTCTGAGGCTGTAAGGTCTGCTTTGTCTGTATTCTGTATGTGTAGGCCTTTACATCCATTACTAGCACTCTCCCGCAAATTTCACGGGATATACAGAGAGGACTGACTTCTCTTACGCACAGAGCATTTTAGATTCTGCTGAATTGACTCACTCACCCTCTCGACCAGCTCAACTGTACGCTTCCAGGGACGTCCTGAATAGATGGAAAGTTGTCACTAGCTGCATTGAGGTTCTCCACTGTCCCATAGTTCTCGAAGTGTTATACCCAGTCCTGCTCTTGGAAGGGGGGGGGGTCACATTCGAATTGATGCATAAGTGTCCTGCACTTTCATGAACTTTTGGGGGGATCAGCCTGTAATAGCAATATGCATACAAATCATAGGTCATTTCAATTACTCACCTTCAGTATTGCAAAGTGCACAGAATTTTACAAGAAATTCAGAATTTTACAGCCCAAATTTATACAAGAGATAAAAACTAGATGCAATAGTCAGTACTACATACTTTCTAGAATCCATGAACAAAAAAATGCTCTTATTTCATTTTATAGTGAATATTCAAAGTCAGCATGTCTTGAAAAAAGTCAATGGAAAATCTTGGGAAGATGTTTAAAGATACTTCAACATCTCCATGATTGTACAAAGTTCTTAGGTAGCTATAATTCAGTAGTTGCTTTAGCAATAATTCCAAACATGAAAGTAATTGGCCATTTATTTGAAAAAGGAGAAGAAAAAGGATTGACTCTTTGCATGACTTGGGTTAACATTATTAGCATGGCAAGCTTCTATCAAATGCAGATCTGGCTTGTACTTCAACATTTCTTGAACAAGAAATGTTGTCTTGAGCAAGCAGTATCAATCCCCCTATCACATTAAAAAATTTTTTTATTAGAGCTCATCTGGCGACTGCCTACATGGGCATTAGTCGGCGTATTAAAACTGGCCTAGTTCAGGCTACTTTAAAATAAAATTAAACGAAAAAAAACACCCTAAATGGGGAAAAGAAAAGAACAAAAACAAATGCAAAAAACAAAAAAAACCCTGCTTAAATAATAGGGAGAAGGCAGGCCTCCCCCCAAAAGTCAAAAGGTCCACCAGTCGATGTGCACGCACTCATCCCGAGTACAAGGGACAGGCAGCAGCGATACCGCCCATCCCGGTAACGGGACAGGTGTCGTTCGCGAAGATCACCCAGACTGAAGCATTCGACAAGAATGTGGCGAACAGTTTGGGGACGACGCAGTCGTCGCAATAGGGCGCTGGCGAGCGCTCCATCAGATAGCGATGCGTCACACGAGTATGTCCGATTCGGAGACGACAGAAAGCGACCTGAAGCCGTCGCGGCATTGGGGGATAGGTCCATGGAAACAGTCGCGGCGCAATGGCACGCAACTTTAAGTTCCCTTTAACCGTCTCCCATCTTCTTTGCCAAGCAGTCCGAAGAGCTGCCCGTATTCATGCCATGTATTCGGTGTGAGGAAGAGCGAAATGCTGGTCCGGTCGCAGAGTCCTCGCGGACTCTTTGGCGCCCTTATCAGCGCGCTCATTCCCCGCAATTCCTACATGTCCAGGAACCCAGCAGAAGATAATCTCGACATCTGCCCGGCTCGCCAAAACCGTGGCGTCACGGATTTCGCGAACCAGGGGATGCGGAGATTCCAATGCCCCGAGAGCACTCAGGGCGCTTTGTGAGTCGCTATAGATCACAATCGGGTCTCCGAACCGACACGTCGCGTAATCTCCCGTACCGAGTGGTTTATTGCCACCAGCTCGGCCGTGAAGACAGACGCAGCGCCTGGTAGAGCCCCGCTGACTTTAAACAGAGGGGATATATCATGGAAGCCGACCCCCTCTTGGGACTTGGAGCCATCCGTATACACTGGCACGGTTCCAGCGTGACACGATGTGTGCTCCAAAAAGGTCGAACGCAATACTCTCGGCGCAGTACAAGCTTTGGGAGCGGAGGCGTGGCGAAAAATAGCCAAATGTGGTACCATCCAGGGTGGCGTCCTGGGCAGAACCAGGGGCGCCACCGGCCCGAGAGCTATATCTACTCTCGAAGGAGTTTCCTGGCCCTAAACCCAAAGGGCTTAGGGTATGACTGGCGTCTCTCGGCGGCATAGGCACCATCGAGATCAGCTGCGGATGCAGTGACAGCTGTTGGCGACTGAGGGAGGCGCCGGGCTCGCGCGTACAGGCGAGTAATGCACTGCACGCGGCGCAGAGCGAGTGGCATCTCCCCAGCATCGACCAACAGGCTCTTAATGGGGAAAGTGCGGAAGGCACCGGTCGCAAGGCGAAGGCCGGTGTGGTGGATCGAATCCACCTTCTGCAATAAACGCTCGGCTGCGGATGCATAAAACTCGCATCCGGAGTCGAGCTTTGAGCGAACAAAGGATCGATAAAAAAGTAAGGCAGTAGCCCTATCAGCGCCCCAAGTGCTGAACGTCACGGAACGCAGAATGTCCATGGCGCGGGTACAACAGACCCTAAGGCTGCGAATATGAGCCTCCCAGGTGAGGCGTCGGACGAATACAAGACCAAGGAAACGGTGCGACTCAACCACATCCAGGCGCACCCCATTAAGAAACAAATCTGGGTCGGGGTGAAGCCGTGGATGGCGGCAGAAGTGCACCACCTTAGTCTTGGCCAAAGAAAACCGAAACCTGTGCGCTTCGGCATAGCGAGAGACGCGGTTCAATGCCTGTTGGAGTCGACGCTCCAGAGTTGGCATCTGGGCCGCGCCAAAAGAGATCGAAAGGTCGTCCACCTAGAGCGTAGCGAGAACATCTTCCGGCAGCACCAAAGTGATGCCGTTGATGCTCAGGGCAAAGAGTGTGACACTGAGGACACTTCCCTGCGGGACACCCTCTTCCTGCTCCTTTGGGCCGGAGAGGGCTCCCCCCACCCGTACGCGGAATCGACGATCTCGCAAAAATTCAGATATAAACATTGGGAGGCGTCCCCACGCCCCCATCGTGTGGAGAGTCTCCATGATACCGTATCGCCATGCGGTATCATAGGCCTTCTCCAGATCGAAAAACACCGTGGCGTAGTGCTGTCTACAAAGGAAAGCCTTGCAGACGGCATTTTCCAGTCGGAGCAGAGCATCCGACGTGGAGTGGAACTTACGGAAGCCGCACTGTGCAGAAGACAGATGGCCTCCGCTGTCCAGGAAATAGGCTAATCTAACATTTACCAATTTCCCCATCAACTTGCACACGCAAGAGGTTAGAGAGATTGGGCGGAAACCGGTCGAAGTAGAGTGATCTCTCCCCGGCTTTCGAAAGGCGAGCACAGTAGCGATTCGCCAGGAGTCTGGGAGAAGACCTTCCAACCAGATCCTGTTGAACAAATCTAACAGAAAGGCCATGCCTCGCTCACACAGGTCTAACGACTCGGTGGAGGCGCGTGGCCGTTTCGCCTTACGGGAAACGGTCAGGCTGGGGGAAGAGGGGGAAGCCCTGGTTTTAGCTGGGGCAGGGTATGAACCCTTTTTGCCGCCAGCTTTACCAGGGGAGCGCCCGGGAGGATAGAGCCCGCAGAAGGGCTCCAAATGGGCGCGGAAACAACCATGCTCGTTGGCCTGGATGGGCCAGGAGCAGAGGGTGCTTTTCTAACTATTGAGGCATATGACGTCCCAGGCAGAGCCGGGCGCGCCAGGACCAAGTCCTTTGCCTCGCGGAATGAGAGTCGATCCTGGGCCTGATTTGCCAGGATTTCTTTCTCAACGAGATATGCACCACATTGCTTCGAAGAAGCAGGGTGCGGCTCTCCGCAATTGACACACTTGGTCACACACGATTTGGACTTATCGTGTGCGACCTTGAAGCAATTTACACAGACTTCGGGTGACCCCGACTTTGCACGTCTACATGAGCGATTCGTATGGCCGAAGCGGTGACAGTAATAGCACCGCCACGGCAGTGGCACGAATGCCTTCACGCGGTAGCGGTACCAACCGGCACGCACCGACTCAGGGAGCTTGTCACAGTCGAACGTGACGAAGAGTGTAGGGGTGGGTCTTGAGGCCCCTCCCTGTTTTCTCATCACACGTTCGACCTTGACCGCCCCAAGGTCGGCCAGCTCAAGGGTGATGTCCTCAATGGAGTAGTCAACGAGTTCACTCGCATAAACTACTCCTTTCACAAAGTTCATCATAGAGTGCGGCGTCACAATCACCAGGGTGCCATGAAGTGTCCGAAGAGCACTTATCTTGGCCGCCTCGGCGGGATTCGCCGTATTCGCCAGAAGGCTCCCGTCCGAGAAACGGGTCACCTTCGGCTCTCTACCAATTGCACTAGCTAATCCTCTCCACTGATGGATCATGTTGCCCTTGGACAACATGGTACCATCAGTGGAGCGAATAACGAGGAAGCGTTTGAAGCCAGCGGGCTCGAAAACGCCAGGTAACCTCTGAATCAGGGGCCCTGATGTCATCGAGGCTCCGCCCTGTGCACTTTTCGTCTTTGTCATAGTCAGGAGCTCCGCACCTGGGGGAGCAGAGGGGCCAGATGTGCCGGTCTTGGCTTGGTCGCTTGTCAAAGTGGCAGCAGACCCATCCGCCCCCACAACCCCCACGGATGTAGAGAAGCCCCGAGTCTTCTTAGTCTTTCTTGTCTTTTTCTTCTTTTTAGGAGAGGAGGGCGGGGAATGAACCCGCTTCTCTCCTCCGCCGACAGAAGCCCCTAGGCCAGATGGACCGGCCTCAGCCAGGTCCTTCTCCAAAATGGAAAAGGTCCTGGTGGTCGCAGGGGCACCGGTCAGACGAGATCCCTCCCCTCCTTGTGCTGCGTCGGAGGCCCCAGCCGTTTGAAGAGGACCTTGCATAGGGGCGGATTCAGGTTCGGTGCTTGGCGCCGAGCCCGGATTCCCCCCCATGGAAGGCCCTACCCTCTGAGGCTGGGTTTCCCTAAGGACCATGTCTATCACAGATTCTTGCCAGCAGGTCTTTTGAGGGAAGCGACCGAAGGGGCCTGGCTTCCATCTCCCCCCTAAGGGGGTTTGCACTACCGAGTCGCTTCGATGGGGAGCGGCTGGCTAAGGGCTGCCTGCTTGCTTTATTGGCAGTCCCCTTGGAAAGAAAAGAGGGGACTGCCGCTGGAAAAAGGGAGGTGCCCGAATGCACCTCCAGAGAAGGGGGTGAGGGAGAGTCCCCTGCACCCGTAGGCGAAGGAGAGGAGTAAGCCTCCTCTCTGGTTAGAGAAATATGGAAGGTTACCTGTGCAAGCACAGGCGGGGGGGGAACCATTTTTTTGCTGGAGCTGCCTGAGGGCGGCTCCGTCGATGTTTCAGGGGAAGTGGGGGTTGAGTTTTTTTTTTTTTATCTTCATCATTGGGCATGGTGACCCTCTTTTTTACACGGGATGCAATCGCGCACACCTCTCGCAGTAGCCCGCGCTGCGAGAGGTACTTACAAGCCCGGCAGAGCCAGGCGCCGCCATTTGGGACCACCCCTCCCGCCTGGTGGCCTCACAGTCCAACGGCATGGCGACTCCACCTTAGACACGGCGTAAAATATATAGATTGTGAAGAGGAGAGGAAAAGGGATGTGAGGAAGGTATGGGTGGGGATGAAGCAGGTTGTTAAAAACCAGCCACTCCAGACTGGAGCTCAGGAGTTAGGGAACATTGTCCTCCACCCCCTCAGCCCCGATGCGGCACGGTTGGCTGAGAGGAAGGTCAGCATCTACCCTGTGAAATTAGAGGCTGACCAGAGAAAGTTGTGGGAGAGGTTGTATGAAAAGCGAGGAAACAAGTGTTTTGAAGGAAGAAGAAGAGGCTAAGCTTGGGTCGGACGGGGTGCTGAGTCCCGTTAGCACGGCAGCCAGGATGGAAAATCGCCGCACCCCTTACGGGGAAAGGCGAGCACAGTAGCGATTCGCTAGGAGTCTGGGAGAAGACCTTCCACCCAGATCCTGTTGAACAAATCTAACAGAAAGGCCATGCCTCGCTCACCCAGGTGTCAAAGCATGGCGTACGGGACATCGTCCGGAACATGGGCAGTGTCCGCGCACGAAGCGAGAGCGGAACGCAACTCACTCACAGTAAACTTGTCGTTGAAGTGTTCTCCGCCTCTGGAGGTAAAGTCCCTTCGGCGGCCTTCCGCGACATCACGACGTGCATTGAATGCTGGCGGAGCAGCATCACGGCTAGAGAATGCGGAAAAAGCGGTCTCTAAGGATTCCGCCACGGACGCGGGGTCCGAGATTGCGATCCCATTCTCCTGGAGAACAGGAGGGGGGTCCAGCGAAAACTTGCCCCGAATCCTTTTGACTCGCTTCCACACCTCAGCTAAGGGGGTCTTCCCGTTAAATGAAGACACGTATGCCCGCCAAGAAGAGCGGCGGGCGTGCTTCGAAATATACCGGAACCTAGCCCTAGCCCGACGAAATTCAGCGACAGTGAAATCGTTCGGGCGCCGCTTATATCGGATGTAGGCATAACGCTTCTGTTTGAGGGCCATTTCACACTCGGCCGAAAACCATGGGAGTGGTCGGCGTGCAAAACGGCAAGACGTCCTAGGAATAGTAGTCAGGCCTGCGGCGATGAGGTTGTCGGAGAAGAACTCAACGGCCTCATCTACCGACCTAAACTCCTCGACTGAGATAGAGAATTCAGTCATTTCCTGAAATGCAGGCTACGGCGCCCGCGCCAAGCACCACCGAGGTGGTCTCTCAGGCGGCAGTTGCCCTGAAAATGATATTTGAATGGAATAGTGATCACTACCATGGAGGTCATCGACCACTCCCCCAATCAAAATTAGAGTATGCATCCGAAGAGCACAAAGATAGGTCAAGGCAAGAAAATGAAGTGGTTCTCGGACAGTGATGCGTAAACTCATCCACGTTTAGGACACCCATCTCAAGCTCTTCGATCAGATCGGCAAGGACTTGTCCCCTGGGATTTATGGAGTAATCTCCCCAGAGAGAATGCCTGCCGTTCAGATCTCCAAGCAAGAGATAGGGCCTCGGCAACCGTGCCACGACGCGGCAGAAGTCCCCCGCGTCGAAGTCAGCTGACGGTGGAATGTACGCAGAAATCAGAGTATATCTCCTATCCAGGTGCAGCTGCACAGCCACTGCCTGAAAGGAGGTATCTAAAGAATAAGGAAGAACGGAGACATCATGCCGGGTGTAAACCGCGCATCCCCCAGCCCGGCCATCCCGCGGTGGTGGGGTCGCAAGACCCTTATACCCCGGGAGGGCAGGCAGGGGGCACGCGCCTAGCATGGTCTCCTGTAAAAAGATAGCTATCGGGGAACGGGACGAGACGAGCCTCCGCAGCTCCTCCCAATTGGCCCGGAGTCCACGGCAATTCCATTGAAGGAATATGCCCTCCAGGCCTAGCTCGGAGGAGACGCGGGGGCCCTTCTCGAACTGAAGACCCTCACGGGAATGGCCGTACGCTTCCCGGGGGAAGAACCACGGGCGCTGTTGGCCGGACAAAGCGCTGAAGGCGCTGTCGCCTTCGAGGACTTATTGGGGAAGGTTGGGATCGCCAAGCGAGTCTTTTCCTCCCTCCGCCTCGAAACCTTAGGCGGGCGTTGCGGCTTCGCAGGTGGGGGGCCCTCTTTTCAAGGAACCACCGTCTCCGAGCCACTCGCTCCACCTCGGGGCGTGGGCGAAGGAGCCAAAGCTCGTTTGTTGCTGTCCTCCTTTCGGGGAACAGCTTTCGGAACCCCGGAAGACGGCCTAGCGACCATCTTCAGAGGTGTTGCCTCCTGTGAGAATAACGACTCGGTGGAGGCGCGTGGCCGTTTCGCCTTACGGGAAACGGTCACGCTGGGGAAAGAGGGGAGCGCCCTGGTTTTAGCCGGGGCTGGGTATGAACCCTTTTTGCCGCCAGCTTTACCAGGGGAGCGCCCGGGTTGGGTAGAGCCCGCAGAATGGCTCCGAATGGGCGCGGAAACAACCCTGCTCGTTGGCCTGGATGGGCCAGGAGCAGAGGGTGCTTTTCTAACTATTGAGGCATATGACGTCCCAGGCAGAGCCGGGCGCGCCAGGACCAAGTCCTTAGCCTCGCGGAATGAGAGTCGATCCTGGGCCTGAACAGCCAGGATTTCTTTCTCAAGGAGATATGCACCACATTGCTTCGAAGAAGCAGGGTGCGGCTCTCCGCAATTGACACACTTAGCCACACACGATTTGGACTTATCGTGTGCGACCTTGGAGAAATTTACACAGACTTCGGGTGACCCCGACTTTGCACGTCTACATGAGCGATTCGTATGGCCGAAGCGGTGACAGTAATAGCACCGCCGCGGCAATGGAACGAATGCTTTCACGCGGTAGCGGTACCGACCGGCACGCACCTACTCAAGGAGCTTGTCAGAGTCGAACGTGACGAAGAGTGTGGGGGTGGGTCTCGAAGCCCCTCCCTGTTTTCAAATCACACGTTCGACCTTGACCGCCCCATGGTCGGCCAGCTCTAGGGTGATGTCCTCAATGGAGTAGTCAACGAGTTCCATCGCATAAACTACTCCTTTCACAAAGTTTATCGTAGAGTGCGGCGTCACACTCACCGGGGTGCCATGAAGTGTCCGAAGAGCACTTATCTTCGCCGCCTCGGCGGGAAACGCCGCATTCGCCAAAAGGCTCCGGTCCGAGAAACGGGTCACCTTCGGCTCTCTACCAATTGCACTAGCTAATCCTCTCCTCTGATGGATCATGTTGCCCTTGGACAACATGGTGCCATCAGTGGAGCGAATAACGAGGAAGCGTTTGAAGCCAGCGGGCTCGAAAACGCCAGGTAACCTCTGAATCAGGGGCCCCGATGTCATCGAGGCTCCGCCCTGTGCACTTTTGGTCTTAGTCAGGGGCTCTGCAACCGATGGGGCGGAGGGGCCGGATGTGCCAATCTTGGCTTGGTCGCTTGCCAGAGTGGCAGCAGACCCATCCGTCCCCGCAGCCCCCGCGGATGGAGAGGAGCCCCGAGTCTTCTTAGTCTTTTTGGTCTTTGTCTTCTTTTTTGGAGAGGAGGGCGGGGAATGAACCCGCTTCTCACCCCCGCCGGTAGAAGCCCCTAGGCCAGATGTACAGGCCTCAGCCAGGTCCTTCTCCGAAATGGAGAAGGTTCTGGTGGTCGAAGGGGCATCATCCGGAGGAGATCTGTCCCCTCCTTGTACTGCCTGAGAATCCCCAGCCGTTTGAAGAGGACCTTGCATAGGGGCGGATTCGGGTTCGGTGTTTGGCGCCGATCCTGGATTTTCCCCATGGAAGGCCCTACCGTCTGAGGCTGGTTTTCCTCAAGGACCATGTCTATCACAGGAGGGGCCTCCAGCTGGCCATCCCCTCCCAGGACATCGTAGGTCCCCTTGGCAGCGTCATGAGTCTTTAGTGGGGAGGCACAGGCCTTAACCCTGGCAAGGTTTAATATTCTTGCCAACAGGTCTTTTGAGGGAAGCGACCGAAGGGGCCTGGCTTCCCTCTCCCCCCTAAGGGGGTTTGCCCTACCGAGCCGCTTACACGAGGGGCGGTCGGCAGTGGGCTGCCTGCTGGCTTTCTTGGCAGTCCCCTTGGAAAGAAAAGAGGGGACTGCCGCTGGAAAAGGGAAGGGGCCCCGAGAGCACCTCCAGAGAAGGGGGCGAGGGGGAGTCCCCTGCACCCGTAAGCCAAGGAGAGGAGTAAGCCTCCTCTCTGGTTAGAGAAATATGGAGGGTCCCATGCGCAAGCACAGGGAGGGGACCTCCATCTTTTCTGTGGAGCTGCACGAGGGTGGCTCCATTGTTGTTATAGGGGGAATTAAGAAGAGATGTTTTTTTTTGCATCATTGGGCATGGTGACCCTCTTTGTTTTACGGGACGCAATCGCTCACCACCTCTTGCAGTAGCCTGCACTGCAAGAGGTGCTTACAGGCCCGGCATAGTAAGGCGCCGCCATTTGTGACCATCCCTCCCGCCTGGTGGCCTGGGAGTCCTTCGGCATGGCGGCTACACCTTGAACACGGCATAAAAAAGATAGATTTTGAGGACGAGAGGAAAAGGGATGTGAGGAAGGTATGGGTGGGGATGAAGCAGGTTGTTAAAAGCCAACCACCCCAGACCAGAGCTCAGGGGTTAGGGGACATTGTCCCCTACCCCCTCAGCCCCGATCCGGGACGATTGGCTGAGGAGAAGGTCAGCTTCTACCCTGTGAAATTAGAGGCTGACCAGAGAAAGTTGTGGGAGAGGTTGTATGAAAAGCGAGGAGGTAGGATAGGAATACAGGGTATCTGAAGGAAGGAAGAGAGGCTAAGCTGGGACCGGATGGGGCGCTGGATCCCGTCAGCACGGCGGCCAGGATGGCAAATCGCCGAGCCCTTTACGGGGTCCCCTATCTCAAGATTCAGAATCGTCTCGATCAGTAGAGAGCAAGTCATAGTGAACTTGAAAATCAAAATGACTAACTTCAATTTGAAAGTTGCTTTTTAGAACTAAAGGAAAAAAGACAGACAACCAAAAGACTGAAGCAAATAAAGATGATCCAAATGAGGAAAACTGTTGAAGTTTTCCTCATTTGGATCATCTATATTTGCTTCAGTCTTTTGGTTGTCTGTCTTTTTTCCTTTAGTTCTAAAAAGCAACTTTCAAATTGAAGTTAGTCATTTTGATTTTCAAGTTCACTATGACTTGCTCTCTACTGATCGAGACGATTCTGAATCTTGAGATAGGGGACCCCGTAAAGGGCTCGGCGATTTGCCATCCTGGCCGCCGTGCTGACGGGATCCAGCGCCCCATCCGGTCCCAGCTTAGCCTCTCTTCCTTCCTTCAGATACCCTGTATTCCTATCCTACCTCCTACCATAAAATTGGAAATGATTCGATACCAAAAGTAAAGCATCATTGGGCATGGTGACCCTCTTTGTTTTACGGGACGCAATCGCTCACCACCTCTTGCAGTAGCCTGCACTGCAAGAGGTGCTTACAGGCCCGGCATAGTCAGGCGCCGCCATTTGTGACCATCCCTCCCGCCTGGTGGCCTGGGAGTCCTTCGGCATGGCGGCTACACCTTGAACACGGCGTAAAAAAGATAGATTTTGAGGACGAGAGGAAAAGGGATGTGAGGAAGGTATGGGTGGGGATGAAGCAGGTTGTTAAAAGCCAACCACCCCAGACCAGAGCTCAGGGGTTAGGGGACATTGTCCCCTACCCCCTCAGCCCCGATCCGGGACGATTGGCTGAGGAGAAGGTCAGCTTCTACCCTGTGAAATTAGAGGCTGACCAGAGAAAGTTGTGGGAGAGGTTGTATGAAAAGCGAGGAGGTAGGATAGGAATACAGGGTATCTGAAGGAAGGAAGAGAGGCTAAGCTGGGACCGGATGGGGCGCTGGATCCCGTCAGCACGGCGGCCAGGATGGCAAATCGCCGAGCCCTTTAAGGGGTCCCCTATCTCAAGATTCAGAATCGTCTCGATCAGTAGAGAGCAAGTCATAGTGAACTTGAAAATCAAAATGACTAACTTCAATTTGAAAGTTGCTTTTTAGAACTAAAGGAAAAAAGACAGACAACCAAAAGACTGAAGCAAATAAAGATGATCCAAATGAGGAAAACTGTTGAAGTTTTCCTCATTTGGATCATCTATATTTGCTTCAGTCTTTTGGTTGTCTGTCTTTTTTCCTTTAGTTCTAAAAAGCAACTTTCAAATTGAAGTTAGTCATTTTGATTTTCAAGTTCACTATGACTTGCTCTCTACTGATCGAGACGATTCTGAATCTTGAGATAGGGGACCCCGTAAAGGGCTCGGCGATTTGCCATCCTGGCCGCCGTGCTGACGGGATCCAGCGCCCCATCCGGTCCCAGCTTAGCCTCTCTTCCTTCCTTCAGATACCCTGTATTCCTATCCTACCTCCTACCATAAAATTGGAAATGATTCGATACCAAAAGTAAAGCATCATTGGGCATGGTGACCCTCTTTGTTTTACGGGACGCAATCGCTCACCACCTCTTGCAGTAGCCTGCACTGCAAGAGGTGCTTACAGGCCCGGCATAGTCAGGCGCCGCCATTTGTGACCATCCCTCCCGCCTGGTGGCCTGGGAGTCCTTCGGCATGGCGGCTACACCTTGAACACGGCGTAAAAAAGATAGATTTTGAGGACGAGAGGAAAAGGGATGTGAGGAAGGTATGGGTGGGGATGAAGCAGGTTGTTAAAAGCCAACCACCCCAGACCAGAGCTCAGGGGTTAGGGGACATTGTCCCCTACCCCCTCAGCCCCGATCCGGGACGATTGGCTGAGGAGAAGGTCAGCTTCTACCCTGTGAAATTAGAGGCTGACCAGAGAAAGTTGTGGGAGAGGTTGTATGAAAAGCGAGGAGGTAGGATAGGAATACAGGGTATCTGAAGGAAGGAAGAGAGGCTAAGCTGGGACCGGATGGGGCGCTGGATCCCGTCAGCACGGCGGCCAGGATGGCAAATCGCCGAGCCCTTTAAGGGGGCCCCTATCTCAAGATTCAGAATCGTCTCGATCAGTAGAGAGCAAGTCATAGTGAACTTGAAAATCAAAATGACTAACTTCAATTTGAAAGTTGCTTTTTAGAACTAAAGGAAAAAAGACAGACAACCAAAAGACTGAAGCAAATAAAGATGATCCAAATGAGGAAAACTTCAACAGTACCATAAAATTGGAAATGATTCGATACCAAAAGTAAAGCATCATTAAGAAGACTACTGACCCAATAAAATGGTTAGCAAATAAAGATTCCTTTCTAGAGATGAGCCTTCTTGCTAGGGAATACCTAAGTGCACCACCTTCTTCCATGGAAAGTCAAAGGGTATTTAGTATTGGAGGAACACACTATTCTCCAAAAAGGAATAGAATGCATACTGATACTGGAGAAATGCTATTGTTTCTGCATTATAATCTCATGAAGATCAATTTGGATTATAAGTAATTTCTTGGGTATCATTTTGATTGATAAATTTTTACTTTCATGAGTGGAAATATTGCTAGTTTCCTTTCATTTCTCCTAAAAATCTGAAGTATTTTTTATTTTAAGAAACGGATTCCTCTTTTTTATATTATTAAACTTTTTTTGGCCTTCAAAGCTTGTGTAAATATTTAGGTTTTAATTTCTGTTCCAAGATTCCTATTTATCTCTAGCCTTTTGTAATGCATTACTATATCTAGATGCTGTTGAGGGTGAAGGCCCAATAGTATAAGAGCTTACAAGAGATAATGTGACCTTAAACACCATTTTATTATCATTATATAGAGCTAAACACAATCATCTTAAGTGCCAGTCACCCCATATCTTCCGCAACACAATTCCTCCAAGTTTTCCTGGGTCTTCCTGGCGGCCTTTTGCCTTCCACTTGCATATGCATAGCCTCCCTCAGATAGCCATCCTCCTCTGATCTCTCCATGTGGCCCAACCATCTGAGTCTCCTCAGTCACAGCTTAGACTTCAGCTCCACCAGTCCACCACCTCAGAGCTCCTGATGTGATACTACCACTTCACTCCAGCCATAAATCTTAGCATACATTGATCACATCCCATCAATACACTGATCAGTGTATGGGCCAATTTTCAGCACCATTCTTCAGGAGAATGCCTGGGTTCATCAGTAATCCTGACACCTCTCTCCATTGGTTATGGCTATTCTTGCTTGAACAGCTCTTGCTACACCAGCTTCACTGTCTTGTATATCTCTGAGGTACAAGAACTGGTCCACTACCTCCAGCATTCATAGAGCTAAACAGAATGATTTTAAACAATATAACTTTTCTTCTTCATCTGTAAGCAAATTTTTATTTTAAACAGAAGAATTAGAATCAGAAATTTTTAAGGGCATCGGAACCGGAATTAAAAAAAATTGGGTATTGTCCCATCACTAGTTTGCACTGGAAATAGAACGGTTGTGTTTCTCCTCCAGCTTTCAGTTGTAGCTCTGGGTTACTCCCTGAGTTAAAGAGAGAGAAAGGGGGGAAATGCACTGGTTAGAATCATTAGCCCAAATGAATTTGGTGTGAATGGAATCAATGAAAATAAAGAGCCAATGAAAAAGTCTTTTAATACAGTTGCAAATATGTGACAAATAAAAGAAAAGAGAAGATGAGATGGGCAGGTGAGAGATTGTTGTGGGAGGATGTGCTTGAAATTGTGGAGGATTGTGAATTTGAGGATCATGGAAGGGAGGAGGCCTCAATTCACACTGTGCACAACCCATGTGGAAATAAGTAGCCACAGTTCAAGTCATACCTGGATGCATTGATTAAGAGCCCAGTCGAAGTGATGTCCAAGTTTTGGATAAATTACTATGGACAGGATGAATGGCAGAGGGTGCATGTTGGTCGCCAGTGGAGTTAGGTATGTTTGTGAAGATAGGGATTGAGACATGGTAAGGCGAGGCAAACTTAAGTGGAAGGGATGTATTAGTGAGTAGTAGTCCGCCTCCCCTCACTTCCCCAAATGTCTAATCCCTTTCTTTTCTTCCAGGGGACTTAGGAGGAAGAAGATAAGGAAGGGAGGGGATTTGAGTGGGGGACTCGATAGACTTCTATCATGACTCTCATTCATGTCTGTCTCTTCCTACAGGCAGATTTTTCAGCAGTTTAAATAAATTGAGTTAAGTGAAAATGATAAACTCTAAAATAGTGATTGCACATAGATTAAAAAAAAAAAAATTTAAGAGATTATCTGGTGACAGCACATGGGGATTCGTCGGTGTAGTTAACACTGCCTAATACTAAGCATCTTTAAAATAAGATGCAAACAAAAAACAAAAAACTATAAAAAAAGAGGAAAAAGACAATAAGCAGGAGGCAAGTTCCAGCATCGGGGCGAGGTCCCCCGGCGCAGATACGTGCGACCTACCAAAATAACAAAAAATGCTGACTAGTTAAATAAAGGGGAGAAGGCCAGCCTCCCCCCAAAAGTCCATAAGTCCACCAGTCAATGTGCACGAACTTGTCCTGAGTACAAGGGACAGGCGGTAGCGACCCCGCCCATCGCGGTACCGGGACAGGTAACATGCGCGGAGATCGCCCAGACTGGGACATTCAACAAGAATGTGCCGAAAAGTCTGGGGGACAACGCACTCTTGACAGTAGGGCGCTGGCGAGCACTCCATCAAATGATAGCAGGGCGTCCCGAAGAGTGTGTCCAATTCAGAGACGACAGAAAGCAACCTGAAGCCTTCGCGGCATTGGGGGGTATGTCCATGGGAACAGTCGCGGCGCAATGGCATGCAACTTGTAAGTTCCCTTCGACTGTCTCCCATCTTCTTTCCCAAGCAGCCCGAAGAGCTGCCCGTATAACTTCCATGTAGTCGGTGTGAGGAAGAGCAAAACGCTAGTCCGGTCGCCGAGTCCTCGCGGACTCTTTGGCGCCCTCAGTGCCCGCAATTCCTAAATGTCCAGGAACCCAGAAGAAGATAATCTCGACATCCGCCCGGCTTGCCAAAACCGTGGTGTCACAGATTTCGCGAACCAGGGAAGGCGGAGATTCCAATGCCCCGAGAGCACTCAGGGCGCTTTGAGAGTTGCTATATATCACAATCCGGTCTCTGAACCGGGTAAACTTCCGTGCCTAGTGGTGTATTGCCACCAGCTCAGCTGTGAAGACAGACGCAGCGCCTCGCAGAGCCCAGCTGAGTTCAAACAGCGGGGATAAGGCGTGGAAGCCGACCCCCACTTGGAACTTGGAGCCATCCGTATACACTGGCACGGTTCCAGCGTGACGAGGTGTGCTCCAAAAAGGTCGAACGCAATACTCCCGGCGCTGTACAAGCTTTAGGAGCAGAGGCGTGGCGACAAATAACCAAAGGTGGTACCCTCCAGGGTGGCGTCCTGGGCAGAACCAGGGGCGCCACCGGCCCGAGAGCTATACTTAGCTCTCAAAAGAGTTTCCTAGATCTAAACCCAAAGGGCTTAGGGTATGACTAAGGTCTCTCGGCGGCATAGGCACCGTCAAAATCAGCTGCGGATGCAATGAGAGCTGTTGGCGACTGAGGGAGGCGCCGGGCTCGCGCGTACAGGCGAATAATGTACTGTGCACAGCGTAGAGAGAGTGGCATCTCCCCAGCATCGACTAGTAGGCTCTCAATGGGGGAAGTACGGAAGGTACCAATCGCCAGGCAAAGGCCTGTGTGGTGGATCGAATCCACCTTCCACAATAAACGCTCAGCTGCGGATGCATAAAACTCGCATCCGCAGTCGAGCTTCGAACGAACAAAGGATCGATTAAAAAAGTAAGGAAGTAGCCCTATCAGCGCCCCAAGTGCTGAACGTCACGGAACGGAGAATGTCCATGGCGCGGGTACAACAGACCCTAAGGCTGCGAATATGAGCCTCCCAGGTGAGGCGTCGGTCGAATACAAGACCAAGGAAACGGTGCGACTCAACCACTTTCAGCAGTACCCTATTAAGAAAAAAGTCTGGGCCAGGGTGGAGCCGTGGATGGCTGCACAAAGTGCACCACCTTAGTTGTAGCGAAGTTAAGTGAAGACACGTATGGCCTCCAAGAAGAGAGGCGGACGTGCTTCGAAATATACCGGAACCTAGGCCTATCCACACGAAATTCACAGACAGTGAAATCGTTCGGGCAGCGCTTATAGCGCAAAGGGCCTCTGCAACCGTCCCACGGCGCAGCGGAAGTCCCTCGCGTCGAAGTCGGCTGACGGTGGAATTTACGCGGAAATAACAGTATACCTCCTATCAAGGTGTAGCTGCACAGCTACTGCCTGAAAGGAGGTAACTGAAGCGAAGAGAAGAATAAGGACATAATGCCGGGTGTAAATCGCACATCCTTCCCCCGCCCATCCCTCATCCCGTGGTGGTGGGGTCGCAAAACCCTTATACCCCGTGAAAGTTGGCAGAGGGTATGCGCCAAGAATGGTCTCCTGCAAAAAGATAGCTAACGGGTAACGGGACGAGTCGAGCCTCCACAGCTCCTCCCAGTTGGTCCGGAGTCCGCGGCAATTCCATCGAAGGAATATGTCCTCCAGGCCTAGCTCGGAGGAGATGCGGAGGCCCTCTTCGAAGAGAAGACCCTCAGGGGAATGGCCGTACGCTTCCCGGAGGCAGTACCCCGAGCGCTGTTGGCCGGACAATGCGCGTAAGGCACTGTGGCCTTCGAGGACTTATTGGGGGGAGATTGGGCTCGCCATGTCAGTCTTTTTCTCCCTCCGCCTAGAAACCTTAGGCGGGTGGGGCTGATTCGAAGGCCGGGGTCCTTCTTTTCGAGTATCCACCGTCTTCGAGCCACCCATAGCACCACTGGGCGTGGGCGAAGGAGCCGAAGCGCCTTTTTGCTGTCCTCTTTTCGGGGGGCAGGTTTAGGAACCCCGGAAATTGCCTGGCGACGAACTTTCGGTGGAGGCGCGTGGCGGTTTCGCCTTATGGGAAACGGTCACGCTGGAGGAAAGGGGGAGGAGCCCTGGTTTCAGCAGGGGCTGGGTGTGGACCCTTTGTACCGACAGCTTTATCAGGGGAGCACACGGAGTGGGTAGAACTCGCAGAAGGGTTCCGAATGGGCACGGAAACGACTGTACTCGTAGGCCTGGAGCAGAGGGTGTCTTTTTCAACATTGAGGCATAGGACGTCCCGGGCAGCGCCGGGCGCGCCACGACCAAGTCCTTAGCCTTGCAAAATGAAAGAAAATCCTGAGCCTGAACAGCCAGGATTACCTTCTCAAGGAGATACGCACCACATTGCTTCGAAGAAGCGGTGGGGAGATGGGGTTAAGGGGCTATCTGGCGACTGCCCACTTAGGCATAAGTCGCCTTAAACAAACAGCCTAGTTCTATGCTACTTTAAAAAATTTGAACAGAAAACAACAAAAGAAAAAATTAGGAAGCAATAACAATAACAAAAACAATAACTAAACCTAGTTAAATGAAAGGGAGAAGGCCGGCCTCCCCCCAAAAGTCAACAAGTCCACCAGTCAATGTGCACGCACTGGTCCCGAGTACAAAGGACAGGCGGTAGCGACCCCGCCCATCCCGGTACTGGGACAGGTAACGTGCGAGAAGATCACCCAGACTGGGACATTCGACAAGAATGTGGCGAACAGTCTGGGCGACGACGCAGTCGTCGCAATAGGGCACAGGCGAGCGCTCCATCAAATAGCGATACGTCACACAAGTGTGTCCGATTCGGAGACGACAGAAAGCAACCTGAAGCCGCCGCGGCACTGGGGGATAGGTCCATGGGAACAGTCGCGGCGCAATGGCACGCAACTATAAGTTCCCTTCGACCGGCTCCCATCTTCTTTGCAGAGCAGTCCGAAGAGCTGCACGTATTCCTGACATGTAGTCGGTGTGAGGAAGAGCGAAACGCTGGTCCGGTCACAGGGTCCTCGCGGACTCTTTGGCGCCCTTATCAGCGCGCTCATTCCCCGCAATTCCTACATGTCCAGGAACCCAGCAGAAGATAATCTCGACATCTGCCCGGCTCGCCAAAACCGTGGCGTCACGGATATCGCGAACCAGAGGATGCGGAGATTCCAATGCACCGAGAGCACTCAGGGCGCTTTGTGAGTCGCTATAGATCACAATCTGGTCTGCGAACCGGGCACGTCACGTAATCTCCCGTACCGAGTGGTGTATTGCCACCAGCTCGGCCGTGAAGACAGACGCAGCGCCTGGTAGAGCCCCGCTGACTACAAACAGAGGGGATACGGCGTGGAAGCCGACCCCCTCTTGGGACTTAGGGCCATCCATATACACTGGCAAGGAAGCGGGGGGGAGGGGGGCTCCGAAATTGACACACTTGGTCACACACGATTTGGACTTATCGTGTGTGGCCTTAGAGCAACTTAAACAGACTTTGGGTAACCCAAACTTTTTGTGCCTACAAGAACGATTAGTATGGCCTAAACAGTTTCATTAATAGCACCTTCGCGGCAGTGGTATGAATGCCTTCACGCGCTAGAGATACCAACCGGCACGCCTCGATTCTGGAAGCTTATCAGAATCGAACGTGACGAATAGTGTAGAGGTGGGTCTCGAGGCCCCTAGCTGTTTTCTCATCACACGTTTGACCTTGACTGCCCCATGGTCGGCCAGCTCTAAGGTGATGTCCTCTATGGAATAATCCACGAGTTCCTTCGCCTAAACTACTCCTTTCACAAAGTTCATGGTAGAGTGCGGCGTCACACTCACAGGCGTGCCATCAGGTGTCCGAATAGGCTTAATCATGACCGCCTCGGAGGGATTCGATACATTCGCCAAAAGGCTCCCGCCCGAGCTCTCTACCAATCACACTAGCTAAAGTTCTCGTCTGATGGATTATAGTGCCCTTAGCCAACATGATGCCATCAGAGGAGCGAATAATTAAGAAGCGTTTGAAGCAGGCGGGCTCGAAAACGCCGGGTATTCTCTGAATGAGTGGTCCCGATGTAATTGAGGCTCCGCTCCGTGCACTAGCACTTTTGGTCTTAGTCAGGGACAGATATGTCGATCTTGGTTTGGTCGCTTACCGAAGTGGCAGCACACCCCATCCATCTCCGCAGCCCCCACGGAGGGCTGGGAATGACCCCACTTCTCCCCGGCGCCGGTAAGAGCCCTCAAGCCGAATGGACTAGCCTCAGCAAGGTCCTTCTCCGAAATGGAGAACATTTTGGCGGTCGTAGGGGCACCAGCCAGAGGAGGAGATCCCTCCCCTCCTTGTACTCCCTTGATGACACAAGCCGTTTGAGAAGGACCCTGCATAGGGGCATACTCAAATTCCGTGCTTGGCACCAAGCACGGATTCACCCACATGGAAGGCCCTACCGTCTGAGGCTGGGTTGCCTCAAGAACCATGTCTATCTCGCGGGGTGGGGGTGGGGGGGCTCCAGTTGGTCATTCCCCCCCAGGACATCAAAGGTCTTATTAGCAGCTGTGTCATGAGTCATGAGTAGGTCTAGCGAGGCACAGGCCTTGACCACCGCTAGGTTTAATATTCTAGCCAGCAGGTCTTTTGAGGGAAGCGATCAATGAGGCTTGGCTTCTCTCTTCCCCCTAAGGGAAAGCCGCTTCAATGGGGAGCAGTCGGCTATGGGCTGCCTGCTGGCTTTCGTGGCAGTCCCCTTGGAAAGTAAAGGGGGTGAGGGTGAGTCCCCTACACCCGTAGGTGAAGGAGAGGAGTAGGACTCGAGGGCGGCTCCGACGATGGACGATGGGAAATTGAGGGGAGACGTTTAGTTTTGTCATCATTAGGCATGGTGACCCTAACTTTTTTACGGGATGCAGACACTCATCACCCCTCACAGTAGCACAGTCTGCAAGGGGTGCGTACGGGGCTGGCAGAACCAGGTGCCACCATTTAAGGCCACCCATCCCGCATGGTGACCTGGCATACCTTCAGCATGGCGTTTCCACCTTGGGCACAGAGTAAAATTGATAGAGTGAGAGGAGGAAGAAAGGGGATGTGAGAAAGGTATGGGTGGGGATGAAGCAGGTTGTTAAAAACCCACCATCCCAAACCAGAGCTCAGGGGTTAGGGAACATTGTCCCCTCCCCCAATAGCCACAGTCCGGGATAGTTGGCTGAGAAAATAGAGGCTGACCAGAGAAAGTTGTGGGAGAGGTTGTAGGGGAAGTGAGGAAGTAGGGGAGAAATACAGGCTGTCTGAAAGATTGAGAAGAGGCTAAGCTGGGGCTGGACAGGGTGCTGATTCCCATCAGCGCGGTGGCCAGGAAGGCAAATGGCCGCGCCTCTTACGGGGGATTGCACATAGAGACAGTCAACCGAAATCTGGCCTTGAGAAGCAGCGGCAGCCAGCCTTGACCCTCACTCACTATTTGAAAAGGACCGTCCTGAAGTGTGGGTCTTTTAGAGTGCCTCTCAATCTCTATCAGGGTTGGAACCCACATGCCTCAGTTCCTTGACCATGGAATACCCCAGGAATTCCTATAAGAAAGCAGACCCGCCTCCCCTTCCCTCTCCCTATTCCCTCCGATTTATGTGCAATTTATCTTTAGTTTGGGGGTGAACCAATTAATTTATTGAATATGATTTGGATTTCTCTGTGTAAGGCTGTGTATATATATTTAGTATTTGATTGGGGTATATCCATATATATTCTGTTTTTTGTTGTATATATATATTTTTCTGTGTAATTACATTTTCTGCACTGGCTAATATTTCTCAAGTGTAAAGCCCCATATACATATATCTAGTTTTGATTGTATACTACAGTAGGCACGGTAGATATATGCGGTGCAGGCGGAACATATAGAAAAACTGTGCATAATAAAATGCCCCTACCATTGCATTAACTTTTTAGCAATTTGGAAACTATTTTACATGGTGACTCAGTGGCTCGGCCCTTGGTAATGAGTGGGTTTTGTCGCTCTATGGTTCTTTCTCCCTCCATATTTTGCAAGGCATACTTACTTCCAAGCGCTCTGCTGCTAACCATAGCAAACAAAAAAGCTCACAAAGGCTCAGATAGAAGTCATAAATGCCCTCTACAAGAAGGGAAAGTCAAAATCGGTGTATCCCTGAAAATATTGGAATTTGACTCTGTACAGCTCAGTTATGGACTAAAAAAATGTGACATGGGACCCAGTCCACTCCTGACCCATAAGAAAATGCTGCTTTCTAACAAGACCCTGAATGTCATCAAAATGAAGGTAGAGTCCAACCCAACTTTTACACCAGGAGAATTAAAGCAAAAAAAACTCTAAGATACTCGGTGATGTGGCAATACGCCCACTTCAAGATTACTTATACAAATAGCTCAATTACTGTAGATGTTGTGCTGTTCCCAAACCCTAGGTAACAAAGCGCCATAGATAGGTAAGGGTCAACTTTGCTCATCAGTACCAACATTGGATTTTGGAGGAGTGGAGGAAAGTACTCTGGAGTGATTGGAGTACTTTCACTCTGAGCGATGGTGTGCATGCATATATCAACTGCGGCTACTGTATATCACAATTTTTCAGGGCTTGTTTTTTGTAATTTTTTAGGGTGTGTAAATAAAGTCATAATTAGATTAACCCCTCATTATCCAACCCTCAAACACCCAGGTGGCTCGACTAGGGCAGCAGGCAGTGTGCCAAAGGAAGTCTAGAGTCTACTGCCACAGCCTCATCAAAGGGTTTAAGTCAATCTAGTGGGGTCTTCCCTTTTGCACTCAGGCAAGGGGGACATGCTGCTGTGATCCTCCAGGTACAAGTAGCATTTTTTCTAGTGCTTATTGGCATCTGTGCCAAGTGCATGAGTCTACACCCACTAGTTACCCCACTTTGGGAGCTTCTTAAAATGAGTGTAGAGGTCAATGGTAAATAAATCTCTTACAAAGATGAAAAAAGGAAATTTTTGCCATTATAATATAAATTGTAATTACCCTTTTTGCACACTGCCCCACTTCCTAATTCAAATATGACAGAAAAAGATCTTAAGTCATTGTGGTATTAGAGGATAGGTCCAAGGAAATAGTTATGGCACAATAGCAAACAAATTTACAAATTTAAGTTCCCTTTGGTTGTCTATCTTTTTTGCCAGGCAGCCCAGGGGTTGACATGATTCCCTTGATGTACAAAGTGCAGAATGTATTTGCTTGCAATTTTCAAAAACTTCTTTTATGCATATTTTTGTAACCTTCCTTACAGATCTTTTACTTCTTAAAAACAATAACCATTATTTCTTTGCAAAATAATTGACTTTGAAATTTTTAATCCCCACCAATTTGTGGAAGATGCATATAGTTCTTATTGTAATCAGCACCAGAAGGATAAACAAGAAGATTTCAGACTTCTTCAATGTTAGCAGGATGGTGGAAAAGGTCAAAAAGGAGCTAGAGGATTCAAGATTCAAACTACATGGCCACCAGAATGCTGGAATACAATACTGAAATCCAGATCATCCACAATAATCCCAGGAAGTCAGTGTACCATTGTAAGTGAGAAAAGTGTGGATGAAAAGCTCATCAGGCCAATGGTGTATGAGGACATCCGCTACTTTTCATACAAGATGAGGAAGGGACAATTTCTATCCATAGTGATGGGGGCAAAGTGACTCAAGCACACCGAGAAACTGACCAACAGGTTGAAACATCCATTGGAGCCAGACATGACATTGTTATTCTCTAATGAGAAGAATTCCTACTAATCCACAAGATCAACTCGCAGAACAACGGAGGGGTTGCTTTTAACACTTAAGGACATGTCCAGATTCAGGCACAAACACAAACGAGGTAATTTTATGCTTCCCCACTTCTTCCTTGAGTGGCTCAGGCTGAATACCATCGCTAAATCCATGTTCTGAGTTAGCTGGTGAAGTCTTGAATCAAATGGGTCGCTGTAGGGAGGCCTTACATGAGTCAACATGACTCTACACATTGCTAGACCAGCTGGAAGATCCAGATCTGGCTGTCAGAGAATTTTATCAATCAGGCAGAACCTGACATTTGACCTCCCAACTTGCCTGACTGTTACCCTTCGACTTCTACGTGTGGGGTGCAATGGAACAAGACACTGACAAATACAGCTGCAACAAAAAGAATGAGCCGAAGGCAGGATTACCAGGGCCTTCAGGGACCTAAAGTGGGAGATAGTGATGAAAACCTGTTGTCAGTTTTGAAATTGCCTGGAGGCAGTCATCGAGGCCAGAGGCAGGTTGATTGAGGAAGATCAACAGAACATGTTGTGAAGATATATTCATGATGAATATATCTCAAAATATATAAAAAAAAATTCCTGATAGTCATCATGGGAATGAATACTGTTTAAAACCTTTAAAACCTATAGTACTATGAGGTAGGTAGATATTTTTTATCACATACATCTGCAGACTGGCCCCATGGGCACAAGTCACTGCAATTAAAATTTTAACCTAAAGAAAAAAAACAAATGACAAAAAATGCAAAAAGAAACATATAGAACAGAGAAAAGAAGAAAGAAGCACATTCTGGCAGCAGGGGGAGGTCCACCTTTCCTCTGTAAATTATTTCCCCCCACCACCAACATCTGATATTAAAAAGCTTTTGAATTATTGGAAGTCAATGGTAATGATGGGTATTACATTAATGAATGAATTCTAATGAAATTCAGGTTATTCTCTTATTAAATTTTTGGTAATAATTATGGGATGACCTGATACAATCTTTTCCCAAAAAAGCTTCACTTTGTCAGTATTTTTCTTAATTTTAATCATCCATTCTAGCAAGCACCAATGATGACACAGCTAATCAAAATGCAAGACAAAAGACAAATTTTAACAAACAAAACAAATGATAATTAGTAGGGAAACTTACTTCAGGGACATAGACATGGCACCAATGATTTAAAAAATTAAAAACTATCATAGCAGAGGAGTTAAATACTACAAGGCATCTGGTTCAGGTGGCATTCATTCTAGGTTACTTAAACAAGGTATGGAAAGCAATGCAGTAGCTCTAGAGAAAATATATACTAGATCACTACATTTTTGGAGAAGTGCCAATTGATAGGAAAATATCAAATGTAGTATCCATATTTAAGAAGGGAAGACCTAAATAACTTTAGGCCAGTATTTTTAACTTCGCAAGTTTGGAAGAGTGTGAGCAACAATGCTCAGCATGGATTTAGAATGGGTAAATCATGTTTAACAAACTTACTGGAATTGATGGATTGTGAAACAAAATGTATAAATGAGAGAAAGTAATGTAATTTATTTAGATTTTAGCAAAGCCTTTAACAATATTCCACATAAGAGACTGGTTAACACATTTTAGACATATCAACCTGCTAGTTAGTGTAAAAGAAGGCAACAAAGTTATTACCCTCCCTGAGGCACCTTGAATATGTAGACTGAGGGTATTAAATATGTTCTCAATTGAAAAGTGTGGGAGAAGGACCAGGAGACAGTAGCGGGAACCTCACTTATATAGATGGGAGAGGTACTGTTTACACAATACTCAATGGAAAGGACATTCATTCAAGCATGATAAATCTATAAACTCTACTATTATTATTTATTACTAAGACATGGCAAGCTTGACTAATAACATTGGTGTGAAGAAAATATGAAATAATGTTTGCTATTATACAAATAAATTCAGCAAGAAACTAAAAATAATAAAGATTACCTTTTCTTGTTGGAGGTCTTGTTGCAAAAACTCACTCCTAGTGTTTGGTAGA
Organism: Ceratothoa steindachneri; assembly: GCA_963969495.1. NCBI lineage: Eukaryota > Metazoa > Arthropoda > Malacostraca > Isopoda > Cymothoidae > Ceratothoa > Ceratothoa steindachneri. Next base: position 58,216,462 of record OZ018333.1, read on the forward strand.
GAGTTTTCAGACTTTGCCCACAGTACATCAAAAGTAACAGAAGAACTCATCTCTCTATGAACAGATTCTTCACTAACTTCTTCCTTCAATGAAATCTCCTCAAAGTCCTGTTTGAAGAAGTACAAAATTTATATCCTTACAGAGCATCCAGAAATCACTGTTGTGTTCTTTTCTTGGAGATTAGAGATATTCAATTTCAGGGGAAAATAATGAGTGATGTATCGGATTGTAAAGATTAATGTGTGCAATTAGCAGAAGTGTGCAAGCTGATAACAGCTAAAAAGTGGTGTCAAATGTAATGATGGGAGATTAACTAAATAGGGTATGAGAACCTCATCAAGTATTAAGATGTAAAAAAGATTTAGCAAATGACCACAGGTACTAATGCCCTCTTACTCAGTATCATACTGCAAAGAAACAAGATAAATAAAATCATTTTTCTACTGAAAAATATTTTTTCTTAAGGCATAAAAAATCTGTGGAGGGATGAAGATCAAATCAAACACACTTAGGCAGCAAGCTCCGATTTGATCTTAGTTAAAGCAATGCCTTAGACCATTCATCTACATGGGAGGAGAAAAATTCTTACAAATAGAGAGGATTTTAAACTTGCTTCCCCAGGTTAATCAGAAGAACTATGAGAGAGAAGTTAATTGGGAACTCAATGGACAAACAAGAAATAGCATTAAACATGCAGCAAATATATACTATATATCTTTTATGAATGTGAAAGAATGATAAAAGAGAAGATATACCATAAAGAAATAGATAAATGGATTTTTTCTATAGAAAACTTTTTCTTATTACAAAAAATTCAGGCAGGAGTGGTGATTGAACCAACCACACTGAGGAGCAAGCATCCCTTTGATCTCAGTTAAATCAGGGCCTTAGGCCACTCAGCTATGTATTTGAACAAAAATTCTCATGAAATGCTTCCAATAAAGGACTATATAAATTTAACCCTCTCAACTTATTTTTCTTTAACCAATAATAGATTGTAGAGATGTTTTACTACCATGGGAAAATTAGTAAATATTATAACAAGCAACTCATTTTAACTACCTCCTTAACAGGGTATTTTTTTGACAGGAATTCATTAGAACCATCAACACCTGCTCGTTCCTGAACTGTGTGGACCAATCTTACTTCATTTCCATGATTTGAATCAGACAAGTCTTCCTTAATTTCTTTGATGGAGGTTTCTTTATAAATATCCTAATATAAAAAAATAGGTAATTTACTTTTTGTAACTATACACAAGTAATCATTTACAAGTTAATAATTAAATAGATAAAAGTATATCAACTGAAATGCAGACTAAATAATGATGTTGAATGCTAATATAAATAAGAAAATGCGACATGCTTACATTTTTATTATCTAGATGAATATTAAGTGGATATTCAATAACTTCCTTTTTCATTTCTTCCATTTTTGTAACCTCTGAAGAAATGCTATAACAAATAAAAGCAAAGGTTACTTCAATCTTGTCAAAAACTTAATTCATTGCCTTGTTAGTTAATTAATATGGCTGTATTTTTTGAGGATAGTTGAGTGGCTGGAGCTTAGATATGCTGTAAGTGCTCTCCAACATGTGTGGTAATTTCAATGAGTGGTGGCTCATTTATTCTTGTTTGGTGGGAGATTGTTTAATGTCTGTGAGATGGAAGGTGTCATGTTTGTGGATGTGTGGGATAGGTTTGTTGGAATGAAAGAAATGTATGCAATGGATGGACTGCATTTGAGTAGGAGGGGGGTAGATGTGTTGTGGGAGGAGTATGATCGTGTTATTAGGTCTTTGCGGGTGGGAAACTAGATACTAATAGTGGTCAGGGAATTATGAGAGGACATTATAGTACTGAAAGTAGAATGGACTTGGCAGATAACAGAAATAGGTTCCAAGGCGATAGAGGTGAGGTCATTCAGGTTTCAAGAGGTGCTTCAAGGATAGGGGGGTTAAATTGTTTCTATAGAAATGCTCGTAGTCTTAGAAACAAGATGGATGAGCTATTTAGTTATATTAGCAATGAGGATATAGATATATTATGTGTTACTGAATCATGGGTTTAATGAAATAGAATTTAGTCACACTATAAGTGAATTTGATTTACAGGGCTATAATATGTACATTAGGCAAAGGACAGGTAGGATTGGTGGAGGAATAATTATCTATATAAAAAACAACATTGTTTCAAGTTTAAATACTACAATAAAGCAGGATGGAGTTGAGTCACTTTGGATAGATATTAGGTTCAGTAAAATAGAATGGTGAATTTGGGAGCTTTTTACAGGCCACCTGGGCAGACTGATGATATGGATGAACTAATGATAAGGGAAATAAGTAAGGGATGTGAAACAGATGCAGTTATTATTGGGGACTTCAACTTAAACTCTGTGGACTGGAAAAATATGATAGGTAGGGATAGAACAAGTGGCAGGTTCATAGAATGCTTTGAGGATAATTTTTTGAAATCAATTTGTTAATGAGCCAATGAGGGGGAACAATATATTAGATTTAGTACTTTCTAACAGTGATCATTTAGTTCAAGAATTGACTGTTGGGGAAGCATTGGGAAATAGTGACCATCAGATAGTTCATTTTAACTCGGGAATTGAGAAGGTTAAAATAACCGAGAATGCTGTAAAAGTTCCAAATTTTCATAAGGGAGATTATGTAAAACTCTGAAGCTTGCTAAATTTTGTAGTCTAGGATGTAGAATTCAGAGGTAAAAATGCTTATAGGATGTGAGATACTTTCAAGCATATAATAAATGTAGTCCAAGAACAATGTATCCCAATGAAGGCCATTAGGAACAAAAGTACAAAACCATTATGGTGGAATCAGGAGATAGCTAGAAAAATTTCAGAGAAGAAAAGGGCATATAAAAAATTCCCGATAGAAAATAATATTCAAAATTTAAGTGATTATAGAATGACTAGGAATGAGTTAAATAAGATTATAAAGAAGAACAAAAGGGTGTCAGAAATTAAATTAGCTCAGGATGGCAACAAAGATCCTAGAAAGTTCTTTAGTTACTATAAAATTAATAATAAGTCTGGCAAAGTTAAAATAGGGCCTATCAAATATGAAGGGGTTGTGAGAGAAACTGATGAGGAAATAGTTGAGGTACTAAATGGTCATTTTGCATCAGTATTTACAAAGGAGAAACTAAATAGTCTTATGTATAGTACTCATGGGTCAGGGAAAGAGGTGTTTACTACCATTAGTGCAGATTGGAGGATGATAAAAGGACTAATAGGTGAGTTAGATACTACCAAGGCCTCCGGCCCTGATAATATTCATTCTAGGATACTTGAAGAAGGGGTAGAAAGTATCTCAATAGCTCTGGAGAAGTTGTATACTAGGTCACTGGAATATGGAGAAATACCGGATGATTGGAAGAGAGCGAATGTAGTCCCCATTTTCAAGAAGGGTAGTAAAGAGGATACAAATAACTTTATACCGGTTAGCCTAACTCCTGTAGTCTGTAAAATTCTTGAGAAAATAGTTAAAAAAGGGATTTGCCAACATCTAGAGAGGGAGGGGTTAATCAGTGATGCTCAGCATGGGTTTAGATCAGGTAGATCATGTTTGACTAATTTACTAGACTTTTTGGAGTTTGTAACAGATCAAGTAGATAAGGGAGAGAATGTAGATATAATTTACTTAGATTTTAGTAAAGCATTTGATAAGGTACCACATAGGAGACTAGTTCATAAATTAAAAATGATTGGGATATGTGGGGGTGTTTCAAATTGGATAGCTGAGTGGCTGAAAGACAGGAAGCAAAGGGTAGTGCTAAATGGTGTAAAGTCAGAGTGGAGGGATGTTATCAGTGGGGTTCCTCAGGGATCAGTTCTCGGTCCATTATTATTTGTCATCTATATAAACGATCTTGGGGAGGCAGTTAATAATAAAGTGTCAATTTTTGCGGATCATACCAAATTAGCAGCTGTAGAAAGATATTGATGATAATTTTAAAGTGCATGGGGATTTAAATAAATTTTTATCCTGGGCACATAAGTGACAAATGACTTTCAACCTTGATAAGTGCAAAGTTATTAACATGGGAAAAGATAATAGAGAATTCAACTATGAAATGGATGGGAATTGGCTGAGCTCAGTAGAGGATGAGAAAGATCTAGGAGTAGTAATAGATAAGTCATTAAGGTTTCCTAAGCAGTGTATTGAAGCAAGAAATAGGGCAAATAGAGTGCTGGGTTTTATTAAGAGAAACTCTATAACTCTTATGTTAGGCCACATCTACAGTACTGTATACAGGCATGGACCCCATATTTTAGAAACGATATTAACCTTCTGAGTCAGTACAACGGAGGGCAACAAAGATTATTCCTTCCCTGAGGCACCTTGAATATATAGATAGACTGAGGGTATTAAATATGTTCTCGTTCGAAAGGAGGTGTGTGAGAGTGGATATGATTGAGCTTTTTAAAAAATTTACTGGGATAGATAAATTGGATGTTAGCAAGTTTTTGAGTTAGATGATGGAAATCGGACTAGATGTCACCACTTGAAAATTAAAAAGCAAGGGTGTAGGTTGGATTTAAGAAAATATTTTTTCACCAATAGAGTGGTAGACTTCTGGAACAAATTGCCACGGAGGGTAGTAGGTAGTCCAAATTTAAATGTATTTAAGAGTAGATTGGATGAGTTTATGGGAAGGGAAGGTTGTGATGGTTCCTAAGTTTTGTATATATTAATATGGTTTGTATATATCTATAGCTGCATGATTTAGTTCTTGACAAGCCTTGATTGGTGATACCCTTGTTTCTGGACGCAATCCTCTGGATGTAGTTTTCCTGGGAGTTTAGGTGCCTTAAAAAAAGAGGCCGTTTGACTTGAATGACCTATGATGAACCCTTGTGGCTTTTGTCATCTGTTATATTATATTGTGGGGGACTTTGATTTTGTCTTACCCTGGTGATGGTGCTTTTTGTGGGTGGGTTTTGACGGATGTGGATGACCTTTGATAGGCCCTTGTGGCTTTTTTCATCCGTGCAATTATGTTCTGTTATGTCTATGTTAGGAGGGTAGAGTAGATGTATTTTAATAAGTTATGAATTGGAGAAGGAAGAGCAAAGCTATTATGCTGCTAGTGCTAGGACTGGGCTTGCGATTAATTATGAGGAGAGGTAGAGGTAGTTTTCTTGTAAGGTGATGGTTAAGATGAGATTGATTTAGGGTCATTCTATATTAAAATTAATGAATGTTTATTGATATGAATTAGAAAAGATGAATAGTACCTATTAACTTACAGGGTTCTGGAGATGTGGATCCATGAACTTTTAAAAATGCTAAATATGAAGTAATCAACTTTTAATGTCACATCTCAGTTATAATATTTATAAAATTTATTCTTAAACTATTAATGTGAAACAAAATGAGACATTTTAAAATAACCTTCAGGTTTTATATATATCAATATTTGTCACTTTTAGTTTTCTAGTGATCACAAATTTGTGTTAAATGCTTTTACACATGGCTGATTGAATTGGCAAGAGTCTTGTTCAAAGTATAGTTTTGCTTCATGTAGTATCTGAAAAGTGGTGTTTTTTTTTTTTTTTAAATTTTGCAGTGTTAGATTTAGTGCTTTTATAGTGATAACTTTAGTAGCCATGTATTGCCAAAAGAACACAAGATCAAGTATTGAATTAAAAAAGTATAGCAAACAATGAACAGGCCAATGATTGACTGATGTTGCAAAAGAATAAGGTAAGGTCATAACAGCCTTTAGCAGCATAGTAAAAAATAAAGAGGCTATTAGAGCAGATGTTATTAAAGGATTGACTACTATAGATTCTTAATTTATTGCCAGGATTTTTCAGGAATTACAATCTAGAGGTACTGTATTATTGAATAACACTATAAATTTTAATTGCATTAAAATGTTCATATAGGGTGAAGTGGACACAGACTGTACAAAAGGCTTTCTTGCCAAAATATGGGTTTGATTCAGTTTACCTTTGGCATAGAAAACAGGTCTGATGTGATGGCACCTCCCTCTTCATCCCACAGAGGTCCAACACCATTTTCATTTGCTCTGTAAGGTTTTATTATTTTTTTTTTAATGTAATTTTTGTGAGTTACATTACAGTCCACATTATTCATGAAAAATTTGTGATTCTGCTGGTTATGGTTTCCATGGTGAATATGATCATTTTGAAGGAAAATGAATGTGATTTCATAATGTAAACAGCGTGGGGATTTCTGTATTTACAGTTTATGTAAAATGGCACATAGTACACGGTCATATAGAATTTGGAAACTTGTGAAAATTAATATTTTGTTTTGAAACTACTGTATGTTGATCATGTAACATTGTTTTGTGTTATAAATGTAAAAAAGTGACCAAAAATAAATCAAAATACAAGATATCACAGTTCAAATTTAACCACTTTTATCAGTATTAAAGTATTTAACATTATTTTACATTATGAGAGATTTAACTATATACAGTGCTGTGCTAATTGTATTAAGTCACAATCACAATCCGTACAAGGACATTTTTTTCAAAAATGACCATAAATCTGAACTGAATGTGGAAAATAAAGGTAATTTATGGTAGCTGCCTGTTGGGCACTTTGGATATCTGCTACCTTTAAAACTTTAATTTGGATTACTATAAAAATACTATTAGTATGATCTGTGGCCATGTGACTATATATTTTTTTTTTACTTTGAGAGTAACGATTTAGGCCCCAAAATAAATTATTTTTAATTACTTGTATTTAAATGGGGAATGTTTTGGTTTTGTTATTTCTAGTTTTTGAATTACTGCCAGGAACCAAATAATGGCAAGAAATGAGGGTCCAGTTTATATAGTAGATTAAATACTAAATAATTTTGCAAGATACACTGCATTTTTAGGTTTAAGGTGGAATTAACTGTCTTTGTGACCCCCTACCAGTCAGTGTTGCTGTCTTTAAATGCCTGATCTATCACAACAACAAGGTTGGATGAGGATTTAGAAATAGGGACAGTTCCAAAATTTGTAAAACTTATATAAACTTATCAATACACATACATTTGGGAGCTTGTGACCCCTCAAAACAAAGGGGTTGGTGGGCTATATCCTGTGTCTAGCAACTCCTGCCTATCCTATTTTTGGTTTCCAGGCTTTTACTGGCTAATCTTTGAGTGGCAATGTTAGTGTTTGTGACTTGTGCAGTGCCCAGAAGTTGCCCAATGGACCAGTCTCCATTTTTTTTTTTAGGAGCCTATCTGGCAACAACCAAATAATGCAAAAGTCACAGTACTCAGCAAAGGCTACTACTAGCCTATATTAAAAAATAAATAACAATATGTAAAAAATAAAGATACAAGAGGACAAAGGCTAAAAACAGCAACATTAAAAAAATAATAATAAAATAGAGGAAATAAGAAAGTGTCAGGGGTAGGCCTGCCTCCCAACTGGTGCAGAAACATACAACCTACAACAAATAGTCAAATAAAGTGAACAAGGCCAGCATCCTCCAAAAAGTCATATAGTACATAGGTCTTGGTACACAAGCCAGTCCAGAGTACAAGGGACATGCAGTAGTGACCCAGCTCATCCCATTAAAGGACAGGTAACATGCAAAAGATCAGCCAGATAGGGACATTCAACAAGAATGTGCCAAACAGTCTGAGGTACAATGCAGTTGTCGCAATAAGGCACAAGCAAGTGCTCCATCAAAAGGCGGTGCATGCCAGAAGTGTCTAATTTGTAGACAGCAGAAAGCAACCTGAAGCCGTTGCGGCATTGGGGGTAGGTACATGGTAACAGTTACAGTGCAATGGCACATAACTTTAAGTTCCCCATGACCATCTCCCATCTCCTTGCCAAGCCACCTGGATGGCAGTCTGTATTCCTGCTGTTGTGAGGAAGAATGAAATACTGCTCTGGTCAATCAGTCCTCATGGACTCTTTGGTACCCTCATTTACTGCAATTCCTACATGTTGAGAAACCCAACTGAGCATAAAAAATAATCTCACCATTCGCCGCATTCGCCAAAACTGTGGCATCATGGATATTGCAAACCAGGGGATGTAGAGATTCCAATACACTGAGAATAATCAGGGCTCTTTGTGTCGCTATAAATCATAATCCAGTCTCTGAACTTGGCACATTGCGCTATCTCCCATACAGAACAGTCTATTGCAACCAGCTCAGTCATGAAGACAGACATGGCACCTGGCAGAATCCCGCTGACTTCAAACATACTTTATCAATCTTTTGTTCATTTGAAGCTCGACTATGGATGGTGTTTTATGCATCCACAGCAAGCATGTATTATGGAAGGTAGACTCGACCCACCACGCTGGCCTTTGCCTGATCAACAATAGAAACCAAGCCCCTTATGGGATTTGGAGCCATCTGCAATACTGGCATGATTCCAGCATGGCACAAAATACATTTCTAAAAGTTAAATGCAATACTGCTGGTGCTGTAGAAGCTTTGGGAGCAAAGGTGGTACCCTCCAGGATGGTGTCAGTGGCAGAACCAGGGAGCGCCACTGGCTCAAGAGCTATGCTTAGCTCTTGAAGGAGTTTCCTAGCCCTAAACCCAAAGGGCTTAGGATATGAGTGACGCCTCTCAGCAGCATAGTCATCATCGAGATCATCTGCAAATGCAGTGAGAGCTGTTGGCGACAGAGAGTAGCATTTCCACAGCATTGACAAGTAAGCTCTCAATGGGGAATGTGAGGAAGGCACCGGTCACCAGGTGAAGGCCAATAGTGGATCAAGTTCACCTTCCACAATACATGCTCACTGTGGATGCATAAAATTCCATCCATAGTCCCACTTTGAATGAACAAAAGATCAATAAAAAAGTAAGGCAGTGCCCCATCAGCACCCTAGGCACTGAATATCACAGAATGAAGAATATGCATGGCATAGGTACAAGAGACCCTAAGGCTGTGAATAAGTCAATCAAACACAAGACAGGAAACAGTGTGAATCCACCAATTCCAGGAGAACCCCATTTAGAAACAAGTTTGGGTAAGGGTGGAGCCGTGGCTGATGACAGGAGGGCACCACTTTAGTCTTGGGATGTTAGAGTTGGCGCTCCATAGTCGGCATCTGGTATGCACCATAAGACAATGAAAGGTTGTCTACATAGAGCGTAGCAAGAAAATCTTCAGGTAGTACCAAGGTAATGTCGTTGATGCTCAGGGCAGAGTGCGACATTGAGAAAACTCCCCTGCTCAATTGGGCAAGGGAGGGCTTCCCTCACCCATACGCAGGAATTGATAATCATGCAAAAAATTCAGATATAAAAAATGGGAGGTGGCCCATCATGTGAAAAGTCTCCATTATACCTTATTGCCATGCCCTATCATAGGCATTCTCCAGATCAAAAAACACTGTGGTGTAGTGCTGTCTAAGAAGGAATGCCTCACAGCCACAGCATTTTCCAGTCGGAGCAGAGCATCCGACATGTAGTGGAACTTGCGGAAGCCGGACTGTGCAGAAGGCAGATTGTCACAGCTGTCCAGAAAGATGGATAATCTAACATTTACCAATTTTTCCATCAACTTGCACAAGCAGGAATTTAGAGAGATTGGCCAGAAACCAGCCAGGGTAGAGTGATCTCTCCCCAGTTTGCGAAAAGGCGCGGTGACTACACATAAAGCAAGAGTGGAATGAAACTCATTCAATGTAAGCCTGTCTGAAGGGTTTTCCACCTCTGCAGGTCAAGTCCAGTTGGCGGCCTTTCGCAACATTATGATACACATTGAATGATAGTGGAGCAGCATCCCAGCTAGAGTATGCAGAGAAGGCAGTCACAAAGGATTATGCTATGGATGCAGGGTCCAAAATTGCAGTACCATTCTCGTGGATACCAGGAGAGGGGTCCTGCAAGAACTTGCCCTGAATCCTGTTGACTGACTTCTACTCCTCTGCTAAAAGGTCTTCCCATTAAGTGAAGACAAGTATGCCCACCAGGAAGAGCAGTGTGCATGCTTTGAAATATACCGGAACCTAGCCCTAGCCCGACGAAATTCACCGACAGTGAAGTCATTCAGCCGCTTATAGCACATGTATTATGATCTGTTTGAAAGATGTCTCACACTTGGCTGAACACCATCGGAGTGGTCAGCAGGCAAACTGGCCAGATGTACTAGGAATAGTAAATTGGGAAAATGTGATGAAGTTCCTAGGAAATAACTCAGCTGCTCTATCTACCAACCTAAACTCCTTGCGCGAGACAGAGAAATCGGTCATTTCCTGAAATGCGGACCAACGCACCCACGAAAAGCCCCACCAGGGTGGGCTCTCAGGCAGTAGCATCACAGAAAATGATTATTACCATGTAGGCCATCTGTAGAGCACAAAGATAGATCAAGACAGAAAATTAAGCAGATTCTTGGGCAGTGATGCGTTAACTCATCCACATTTAGCACACCATCTCTAGCTCATCGATCAGGTCTGCAAGGACCCCTGATCCCTGTGATTGATCAAGTAGACTCCCTAGAAGGGGTGTCCCCTGTTCAGATCCCCAAACAGGAGAATGTGCCTCAGCAACCATGCCACGACTCAAAGGAAGTCCCCCTGGTCAAAATTGTCTGACAGTGGAATGTATGTGGAAATAACAGTATACCTCCTATCCAGGTGCAGCTGCACAGCTACTGTCTCAAAGGAGGTGTCTAAAGTGAAGAGAAGAATGGAGACATTATGCGATCCTCCTGCACAGCCCCAATCCTGCAGTGGTGGGCTGGCAAAACTCTTAAACCCTGGGAGGGTGAGCAGGGAGCATGCGGCCAGCATGGTCTCCTGCAAAAAGATAGCTAAGAAAAAAGGGGAAGAGATGAGCCTCCGCAGCAATGCCACTGAAGGAATATGCCATCCAGGCCTAACTGAGAGAAGATGTGGGGGCCCTCTTCGAAGAGAAGACCCTCATGGCTATTGCTGTATGCTTCCTGGAGGCAGAACTCCAGGGGCTGTTGGCCGGACAATGCGCTATCGCCTTTGAGGACTTATCTGGGGAGGTTTGGCTCACCATGCGTCTTGTCCATCCCTCTGCCTCAAAACCTTAGGCAGGCAGGGGTACCTACATTGGAGGATCCACTGTATTCGAGTCACCAGGCCTAGGACTCAGTGTGGGCATAGGAGCTGAAATTCATTTACTGTGCTTCTTTCAGGAGGCCACTTTGGAAACACCCAAAGATGGCCTCACAACTAACTTCTAGGGTGTTGTCTAATGCGAGTCTAATGACTCAGTGGGGGCACACAGCCATTTTGCTTTACAGGAAACAGCTACACTAGAGGAAGGAGGGAGAGCCCTGGTTTTATGTAGGTAGAACCTGCGGAAGGGTTCTAGTGCACCAAGTGCACCAAGGCCATTTTGACTTAGCATGTGCGGCCTTGGAGCAACTTACGCAGACTTCGGGTAACCCTGACTGTGCATGTCTAGAGGAGCGATTTGTAAGGCCAAAGAGGTGGCAGTAGTAACACCTCCATGACAGTGGCACGAATGCTTCATGTAGGAGGGATAACAACCAGCAAGCACCGAATAGATTAGATAAATATATGGATGAAGCTGCTAGATGGAACTGACTTTTTTTATGTACATATGTATATATTTTTCTAAGGAGTGGGGAGATTATTTTGCGGTTGCATGAATGGACATAATCCTCTGGATGCATTTTATGTATATTGTAGATTAGATCTGACGAACTCCTGGAAAGGGTGACAATGTTGATGACTTTTCTCTGGTAAGAAATCTTTTGTGTGTTGACTGGAACAGGAGCTGCCAAGTGTAGGCCATGAATGGTCTTTTGCAGTCTCCTTCTTTTCTTATGTTCTTAAATGATGCAGCATGCTAAATCAGATTAGATGGGATATAGAATTCCATGGAAAGAGTACTTATGAGATGTGGGATATTTTTAAGACTATATTAAACATGGTTCAGAAAGTGTAATCCAAAGAAGTCTATTAGGAAGAAATGTAGGAAACCATTATGGTGGAATAAAGAGATAGCTAATAAAGTTTCAGAGAAAAAAAGGGCATACCAGAGATTACAAAGTGAGAGTAGTTTAGATAATTTAAACCATTATAGGTCAACCAGAAATGAACTAAATAAGATTATTAAGAAGACCAAAAGGACAGTAGAAATTAATTTTGCTAAAAATAATAATAAAGATCCAAAAAATTCTTTAGCTATTATAGAATCAATAATAAATCTAACAGTGATAAAATAGGGCCTGTTAGATATGAAGGGGTTTTGAAAGAATCGGATAAGGAAATAGTAGAGGTCCTTAATGATCATTTTGCTTCAGTATTCACAGAAGAGAAACCAGTTAGATTAATTGATGATAATTCTAGGTCAAGGGAAGTAGTGATAAATTCTATTAATGTAGACTGAGAAGAAATTAAAGTAAAATACTAGTAAGGCATCTGGCCCTGACAACATTCATTCTAGGATACTCAAAGGTGTAGAAAGTATTGCAGTAGCTCTTGAGAAGATATTTATTAGATCACTAGAGTCTGGAGAAATTCCTAATGATTGGAAATTGACAAATGTAGTACCAATTTTTAAAAAAAGAAGCAAAGAGGACCCAAATAACTTTAGACCGGCAAGCTTAACTTCTATAGTCTGTAAAATTCTTGAGAAGATGGTTAGGAAGGAAATTTCTGTTCATCTCAAGAGTAGCAGGTTAATTAATGATGCTCAGCATGGGTTTAGAAAAGGTAGATCGTGTTTAACTAATTTACTGGATTTTATGGATTATGTAACTAAAGAATTAGATAGGGGTGAGAAAGTTGATGTGATCTACTTAGATTTCAGCAAAGCTTTTGATAAGGTTCCACATAGAAGACTAGTTCATAAATTAAAACCATGGGATATGTGGGAAAGTCTTAAATTGGATAACTGAATGGCTGAAAGATAGGAAACAGAGAGTTGTACTGAATGGAGTGAGGTAAGAGTGAAGGGAATGTTATTAGTGGCGTACTTCAGGGATCAGTTTTAGGCCCTTTATTATTTATAATCTATGTAAATGTTCCTGGGCAAGGTGTAAATAACGTAGTGTCAACTTTTGCTGATGACCCTAAATTGGCAGCTGTAGTCAAAGAGATTGAGGGTAGCTTTAAAGCGCAGAGTGACTTGAAATAAGTTGTTAGCTTGGGCTCAGAAGTGGCAGATGACTTTTAACCTTAATAAATGCAAAGTTATTAACATGGGGAGAGATAATAGGGAATTTAGCTATGAGATCGATGGCTAGTGGCTTAATTAAGTTGAAGATGAGAAGGACTTAGGAGTAGTAGTAGATAGGTCACCGAAATTTTCAAAGCAGTGTATTGAGGCAAAAAATAGAGCAAATTTGGTGCTAGGATACATTAACAGGAATGTTAGCTACAAGAGTAAGGAGGTCATCCTTAAACTATACAACTCTTATGTCAGGCCACATTTAGAGTACTGTATACAGGCATGGTCACCACATTTTAGACATGATATAAACTTATTAGAGTCAGTACAAAGGAGGGCAACAAAAATAATACCATCCCTGAAGCACCTTGAATATGAAGATAGACTAAGGGTATTAAATATGTCTTCATTTGAAAGAAGGTGTGTGAGGGGAGATATGATTGAGCTTTTTAAAATCTTTTCTGGGATGGATAAATTGGATTTCAGCAAGTTATTTGAGTTAGAAGGTAGTAATAGAACTAGAGGCTACCACTTAAAGATTAAAAATCAGAGGTGCAGAGAGGATGTTAGGAAAATATTATTTCACTAACAGAGTGGTGGATTATTGGAATAGTTTTCCACCTGAGACTGTAGACAGCCAAAACTTGAATGTTTTCAAGCGCAGATTGGATGATTATATGGGGATGGAGGGTTAATTTCTTACTTTTTCGTATGGGGATATGTTTCTTAACTCATTCCTGTGGATACAGTTTCTTTTTATTGTATATTTTGGGGGACTTTGATTTTGTTTTTGATAGACTCCTATGGAGGATGACCTTTGATAGGCCTTGTGGCTTTTGTCATCCATGAAATTATGTTATGTTAGAGCATGATGAAATTGTAACATTTGCGAAGCAGGCCCTATTATTTAGCTACGATGTTGCCAGTAAAAAGCTGTTATCGTTGCGGCAAAACAGAAAATACGGAAAAAAAATGGGAAACAATAAAAGACATCAAGAAACCTTACCTAACTTAGAAAAAACTATAAATGAGCTTGGGAGCTTTTTACAGACCACCCGAACAGACTGATTGTATTGATGAGTTAATGATCAGGGAAATAAGGAAAGGATGTGAAGTTGATACAGTTATTCTTGGTGACTTTAATTTAAATTCTGTGGACTGGGAAAATATTATGGAGGGGGGAAGGGCATTCCTTATATTTATTTGTTTCTTGATTGAAGTGCCCCTTGAAAATATTTTTGTCTTCCATTTATCTGACTCTTAGTATTCTTGTAGGCTGAGTTAATTCTTCTTTAAGGTGGCTGGGTTAATTCTTGATCTTTCTTCATATTAACTTGACGTATTATCTTGATGTGATGATTCTTGAGACGTTGATGATTTCTTGGATACTTGATGAGTTGAGACGAGTTAGCCCTTGAAGTTGTGTTCTTTCCATTTTCCTTGACAGCGGTTTTGTCTTGATGGATTTCTTGAGTTGTCATTAAAGCATTTTTCGTGGTTTCCATTTTCTTCAAGAATTTTCTAGGTAAAAAATGGGGACTTTGGGGTTCGATCTTGGGTCTTTTGAATCCCGATGCTAGCACTCTACCATTATGCTACGGCGAAGTCCGTCTTGACTTGGTAATTTAAATGGGCTATTTATATTAAGAACATAAGAACATAAGAAAAGAAGGAGACTGCAAAAGACCATTCATGGCCTACACTTGGCAGCTCCTGTTCCATTCAACACACAAAAGATTTCTTACCAGAGAAAAGTCATCAACATTGTCACCCTTTACAGGAGTTCGTCAGATCTAATCTACAATATACATAAAATGCATCCAGAGGATTATGTCCATTCATGCAACCGCAAAATATAATCTTCCCACTCCTTAGAAAAATATATACATATGTACACAAAAAAAAGTCAGTCCCATCTAGCAGCTTCATCCATATATTTATCTAATCTATTCTTAAAACTACCCAGAGAGGAGGCTTCTATCACATGCCTAGTGAGCCTATTCCATTCATCTACCACACGATTTGTAAACCAATTCCTCCCAATCTCCTTCCTAAACCTATACTTATCAAGCTTAAACCCATTGCTACGTGTTCTGTCATGTTCACTAAGTATAAGAACCTTACCCAGATCCCCTTTATTATATCCTTTTACCCATTTGAAGACTTCAATCAATTCCCCTCTGACTCTTCTCCTTTCCAATGTATGTAGATTTAGTTTTCTGAGCCTTTCACCATAAGGTAAGTTCCTTAGCCCACCAATCATCTTTGTCATCCTTCTCTGCACAGACTCAAGCAAATCAATATCCTTCCTATAATATGGTGACCAAAATTGTACTGCATAGTCTAGATGAGGCCTAACTAGCGCCAGATACAGTTTTAGAATGACTTCAGCACTCTTATTGCTTACACTCCTCCTAATGAATCCCAATATCCTATTAGCTTTATTCTTAGCATTTAGACATTGCTTTCTAGGACGAAGGTCTGAACTTACCAAAATACCCAAGTCTCTCTCACAATCAGTCCTCCCTAAAATTCTGCCATTTAATTTATAACTATTCAATGGATTATTTCTACCTATACTAAGTACACTACATTTGTCTATGTTAAACTTCATTTGCCATTTCTCGGCCCAATTGGACAGAATGGTCAATTCCTCCTGCATTACAACAGCATCAGAATCAGCCCTAATGGCCCTACCTAGCTTAGTATCATCAGCAAATTTACTCAGGTCACTACTTATACCTATGTCAAGATCATTAATATAAATTAAGAATAGCAAGGGACCCAAAACAGATCCTTGAGGAACTCCACTGCTAACACACCCCCACTCAGATTTAACTCCATCTATACTAACTCTTTGCTGTCTGTCACCAAGCCATGACTGAATCCACCTAAATATACTGCCATCGATCCCGTGTGCTTTAACTTTGCTCAGAAGTCGTAAGTGTGGCACTCGATCAAAAGCCTTACTAAAGTCCAAGTATAAAATATCATAGTTTTCATCATTATCTGCTGCTTCATACACCTTACTATAAAAAGACAGCAAATTAGTCAGACAGGATTTACCCTTACTAAAGCCATGCTGTGATTCTTTTATCAACTTATGCTTATCCAAGTGATCTCTAATATTCCTTGCTATAATAGATTCCATCATTTTCCCTACCACTGATGTCAAACTTACTGGTCTGTAATTAGACATATTTGTTTTATCCCCTTTCTTAAATATAGGTATCACATTGGCTTTCTTCCATGCCACTGGCACAATGCCACTCTCCAATGATTTTCTAAAGATGCATGCTAGGGGCTCACTTAACACATCCTTACATTCTTTCAAAATTCTAGGAAAGAGCTCATCAGGACCGGGTGCTTTACTACTTTTGATTTTATCAATTTCCTTTGTCACTATCTCCTTTGTGATCAAGATATCCTTTAATTTCTCTTCATCATTACCCCGAAAGATCATTGACACCTCAGGTATATTTAGAGTATCCTCCTGTGTAAATACTGAGAGAAAAAAGTCATTTAACATTCCAGCCATTGAGTCCCTATCACTCACTAATTCTCCATTGGAATCTATAAGTGGGCCTATTTTATCTCTAACCTTAGTTTTGTATAATTGATAAAAACTTTTAGGATCTTCCTTTGCCCTATTTGCCACTTTAATTTCATAATTTCTCCTTGCTACTCTAACTAACTTTTTAACATCTCTTGCTAGTTCATTATATCTCTGCCTTAAGTGATCCTCTCCATTTTTTATTTTCCTATAAATGCCCTTTTTAATGCCAATATAATGCTTAATTTTATGTCATCCATTTTTGGGTCATTATTTTTAGTCCTAATCTCCTTATATGGAATGTTAATCATCTGCCTTGTAATTAATTGCTCAATTATTCTTTCAGACTCCTCTTCAATTGTAATCTCTTCCTCCTGGTGATTATTGTCTCCACTAACTGATATCATTGAATCTATTCCTGAATTGATTTCATTGCCTGGTTTCTGTACAACTGCCTCCAGGTAAGTCCTGAGCCCATTATAATTTGCTCTTCTCAAGTCAGGAATTTTAACATTGTTCATGCTACTATCAATACCATTCCATTTCATCTTGAATCTAATTTCACAATGGTCACTATTACCCAAATTTCCTCCAATCTCAGTATCCTTAATAACTTCTTCCCTATTTGTCAGAACTAAATCCAGTATATTATTACCTCTAGTGGGTTCGTTAATAATCTGCCTCAGAAAATGATCTTGGACAACATTAAAAAATTCCTCAGCCTCCTGATCACCCACAAGAGCTTCCCAGTCTATATTTCTGTAATTAAAATCGCCCATTATACACACATGCTTACTTCTACATGCCCCGTTCAATCTCCTGCCACAGAAGATTTGAAGCTTCCTTACTAAGATTTGGTGGTCTGTATAATAATCCTATGACAAGCTTGTTTTTACCTTCCTTTACATTTAGCCATAATGACTCTGTGTTATCATCTAATTTAATTGTACTGTTTACACAACACTGGAGATTATCTTTAATATAAATAATAACCCCTCCTCCTCTCTTCCTATTCCTATCTGTATGGAACATGTTAAAGCCCTCAATCTCAACCTCAGGTTTAAAGTGATTTCCTGCCAAATCAAGCCATGACTCTGTTATCGCAATTATATCAAAATTCTCTTCACTCGCTAACGCTCTTAAGAGATCTATCTTATTCCTTATACTCCGACCATTTGTGTAGTATATTTTTAAGGTTTTTTTATTATTCCCATCATGATTGCATCGTGCTTTTCTATTCCTAGTTATCTGCTCACTCAAGTTTTTTTCTCTTATACACCTTCGCACCCCTACAATATGATGGGAACGGATAGAGCAAGTTGTAAGTTTATAGAGTGCTTTGAGGATACTTTTAGTCTCAATTTGTTAATAAGCTAACAAAGGGTCTCAATATATTAGATCTGGTTCTTTCAAATGATGATCACTTGTTTGGAGAATTGACTGTTGGGTTAGCATTGGGTAATAGTGAACATCAGAAGGTTCAATTTAACTTGGGAATAGTGAAAGGTAGACATCAACAAATTACACAAAAACTCCAAATCTTTATAGGGGCAATTGAAATATATGAGATATATAATTCAGCAGGAAGAATACTTATGAGATTCAAGACACTTTTAAGACTATACTAAACATAGTCTAGGAGCGATGGATTCCAATGAAGGCTATTAGAAGGAAATATAAGAAGCCATTGTGGTGGAATCAGGAGATAGAGAGGAAAATTCTGAGAAGAAAAGGGCATACCAGAAATTACAGAGAGAAAGTACTTTTGACAATTTAAATCATTAGAGGTGACCAGAAATGAGATAAATATTAAGAAGAGCAAAAGGCGGCAAAAATTAATTTAGCTCAAAATAATAATAAAGATTCAAGAAAATTCTTTAGCTATTATAGAATTAATAACTAATCTAACAGTGATAAACGGGGTTTTGAAAGAATCTGATGAGGAAATAGTAGAGGTTCTTAATGATAACTTTTCTTCAGTATTTACAGAAACGAATCCAGATAGATTAATTGATGATAATTCTAGGTCAAGGGAAGTAGTGTTGAATACCATTAATGTGAACAGAGAAATAATTAAAGAGCTTATATTAGAGTTAAATAATAATGAGTCATCCAGCCCAAACAACATTCAATCTAGGTTACTTGAAGAAGGTGTAGACAGTATTGCAGTATCTCTTGAAAAGATATATACTAGATCACTAGAGTTTGGAGAAATACCTTATGATTGGAAACTAGCTAATGTAGTGCCAATTTTAAAAAAATGGAAGTAAAAAGGACCCAAATAACTAGGCAGGTAAACTTAATGGTAAATATGTAGATTATCGGCCTGGCCGATCCCGGCCCACAAACCGTAGTTTTTTCGTCCGTGTTCCAAAATGTTTCACGTTTTTGGAGTACATTTAAGGGGACGGCTCATGTGGGGGTAAGCACAAGGGGGGGACCACACTACGATGATCCTGAGTTTCATTAAATTGGGTGGGTCTGGGGGGCACAGCCCCCCAGTATATAATCCTAATTGTTATAATGTTCTGCCGTTTACAGAGGTGAATGCTTTAACTACATCATGTCAGCGTCTGTAATCGTTTTGCGAATTATAATAGGGGTAGGGGGGGTATGACATTAGAAATGCTTGATAACAATTTTTCTTTCATACTAAATAGCTTTTTATTATCCTCATTCGGAGTCATTTTTATTTTTCAATATATTTTTCCCCATTTTACTATTTTTGTTACCTTCTTTTATACATTTAAATGTAATTGGCTAGATCATTTCAAGGAACTACTTGTTTTTTAGCAGTTTGGGAATCAAATATTCCCCTTTTACGCAGTTTGAAAATAATCATCAATTCTGAATTTTGTCCGTCGGCTATTGCAGAATTATTAACCCTAGTTTCTGATAAAGATAAATTAAACACCTTTTTGGATGTGTATAATTTAGTGCGAATTAAAAGTGAATGCGCCATTTGTGGCCAAGCATTAGATGGGAACCCTAACTTTGAATTTAGATGATCGAAAATAAATGTGATTCAAGTCAGCTAGATTTCGAATAGGGCGCAGACGCGCAAAATAAATAGGCTTTCCTCTTCGCTATTTTGGAAGTATAACCACTGCATTTAAGTACAGGAAACAAAGTGTTTCATTTGGTTATTTTCAGGCAATTTGGTAACTAAAATGGCCTACGTTAACAGCATTTTCGGTGGGTTTAATTTCAAGATTTAAAAAAAAAAAATGGCACCTAGCATTCAAACAAAACTCCAACGCGCATGAATATTCAAACACGGGTGAACGATAATGCGAACAAAGATTCAAACACGGGTGAACGATAATATTTACACAAAAAAAATTTTTTTCAGGCCGAGCCGATAATCTACATGTTTACCAACTTAATTTCTATAGTTTGTAAAATTCTTGAGATGATAGTAAAGAAGTGGATTTCTGACCATCTAGAGAGTGGTAGGTTAATTAATGATGCACTGCATGGGTTTAGATAAGGTAGATAATGTTTAAAAAATTTACTGGATTTTATGGATTATTTTACTAAACAATTCGATAAGGGAGAGAATGTTAACATAATTTCACGGATGAGAAAAGCCACAAGGGCCTATCAAAGGTCATCAGCATCCATCAAAAACCACCCACAAAAAGCACCATCGCCAGGGGAAGACAAAATCAAAGTCCCCACAATATAATATAACAGATGACAAAAGCCACAAGGGCCCATCATAGGTCATCCAAGTCAAACGGCCTCTTTTTTAAGGCACCCAAACTCCCAAGAAAACTACATCCAGAGGATTGCATCCAGAAACAAGGGTATCACCAATCAAGGCTTGTCAAGAACTAAATCATGCAGCTATAGATATATACAAACAATATTAATATATACAAAACTTAGGAGCCATCACAACCTTCCCTCCCCATAAACTCATCCAACCTACTCTTAAGTACATTTAAATTTGGACTACCTACTACCCTCCGCGGCAATTTGTTCCAGTAGTCTACCACTCTGTAAGTGAAAAAATATTTTCTTAAATCCAACCTACACCCTTGCTTTTTAATTTTCAAGTGGTGACTTGTAGTCCGATTTCCATCATCTAACTCAAAAAACTTGCTAACCCAATTTATCTATCCCAGAAATTTTTTTTAAAGAGCTCAATCATATCCCTTCTCACATACCTCCTTTCGAACGAGAACATATTCAATACCCTCAGTCTATCTATATATTCAAGGTGCCTCAGGGAAGGTTAAATCTTTGTTCCCCTCCGTTGCACTGACTCGAGAATGTTAATATCGTGTCTAAAGTGTGGGGACCATGCCCATATACACTACTCTATATGTGGCCTAACCTCCTTACTTTTGTCACTGACATTTCTCTTAATGAAACCCAGCACTCTATTTGCCCTATTTCTTGCTTCAATATACTGCTTAGAAAACCTTAATGACTTATCTATTACTACTCCTAGATCTTTAACTATGATATTTTATACTTGGACTTTAGTAAGGCTTTTGATCGAGTGCCACACTTACGACTTCTGAGCAAAGTTAAAGCACACGGGATCGATGGCAGTATATTTAGGTGGATTCAGTCATGGCTTGGTGACAGACAGCAAAGAGTTAGTATAGATGGAGTTAAATCTGAGTGGGGGTGTGTTAGCAGTGGAGTTCCTCAAGGATCTGTTTTGGGTCCCTTGCTATTCTTAATTTATATTAATGATCTTGACATAGGTATAAGTAGTGACCTGAGTAAATTTGCTGATGATACTAAGCTAGGTAGGGCCATGAGGGCTGATTCTGATGCTGTTGTAATGCAGGAGGAATTAACCATTCTGTCCAATTGGGCCGAG
Source organism: Ceratothoa steindachneri (assembly GCA_963969495.1). NCBI lineage: Eukaryota > Metazoa > Arthropoda > Malacostraca > Isopoda > Cymothoidae > Ceratothoa > Ceratothoa steindachneri. The sequence goes on from OZ018333.1 coordinate 58,238,010, forward strand.
AAATGGCAAATGAAGTTTAACATAGACAAATGTAGTGTACTTAGTATAGGTAGAAATAATCCATTGAATAGTTATAAATTAAATGGCAGAATTTTAGGGGGGACTGATTGTGAGAGAGACTTGGGTATTTTGGTAAGTTCAGACCTTCGTCCTAGAAAGCAATGTCTAAATGCTAAGAATAAAGCTAATAGGATATTGGGATTCATTAGGAGGAGTGTAAGCAATAAGAGTGCTGAAGTCATTCTAAAACTGTATCTGGCGCTAGTTAGGCCTCATCTAGACTATGCAGTACAATTTTGGTCACCATATTATAGGAAGGATATTGATTTGCTTGAGTCTGTGCAGAGAAGGATGACAAAGATGATTGGTGGGCTAAGGAACTTACCTTATGGTGAAAGGCTCAGAAAACTAAATCTACATACATTGGAAAGGAGAAGAGTCAGAGGGGAATTGATTGAAGTCTTCAAATGGGTAAAAGGATATAATAAAGGGGATCTGGGTAAGGTTCTTATACTTAGTGAACATGACAGGACACGTAGCAATGGGTTTAAGCTTGATAAGTATAGGTTTAGGAAGGAGATTGGGAGGAATTGGTTTACAAATCGTGTGGTAGATGGATGGAATAGGCTCACTAGGCATGTGATAGAAGCCTCCTCTCTGGGTAGTTTTAAGAATAGATTAGATAAATATATGGATGAAGCTGCTAGATGGGACTGACTTTTTTTTATGTACATATGTATATATTTTTCTAAGGAGTGGGAAGATTATATTTTGCGGTTGCATGAATGGACATAATCCTCTGGATGCATTTTATGTATATTGTAGATTAGATCTGACGAACTCCTGTAAAGGGTGACAATGTTGATGACTTTTCTCTGGTAAGAAATCTTTTGTGTGTTGAATGGAACAGGAGCTGCCAAGTGTAGGCCATGAATGGTCTTTTGCAGTCTCCTTCTTTTCTTATGTTCTTATGTTCTTTCTCATCCTCTACTGAGCTCAGTCAATGCCCATACACAGCAAAGCTTTTGATAAGGTTCCACATAGCAGACTAGCAAGAGATGTTAAAAAGTTGGAGTAGCAAGGAGAAATTATGAAATTAAGGTGGCAAATAGGGCAAAGGAAGATCCTAAAACTTTTTATCAATTATACAAAACTAAGGTTAGAGATAAAATAGGCCCACTTATAGATTCCAATGGAGAATTAGTGAGTGATAGGGACTCAATGGCTGGAATGCTAAATGACTTTTTTTCTCTAAGTATTTACACAGGAGGATACTCTAAATATACCCGAGGTGTCAGTGATCTTTCGGGGTAATGATGAAGAGAAATTAAAGGATATCTTGATCACAAAGGAGATAGTGACAATGGAAATTGATAAAATCAAAAGTAGTAAAGCACCCGGTCCTGATGAGCTCTTTCCTCGAATTTTGAAAGAATGTAAGGATGTGTTAAGTGAGCCCCTAGCATGCATCTTTAGAAAATCATTGGAGAGTGGCATGGAAGAAAGCCAATGTGATACTTATATTTAAGAAAGGGGATAAAACAAATATGTCTAATTACAGACCAGTAAGTTTGACATCAGTGGTAGGGAAAATGATGGAATCTATTATAGCAAGGAATATTAGAGATCACTTGGATAAGCATAAGTTGATAAAAGAATCACAGCATGGCTTTAGTAAGGGTAAATCCTGGCTGACTAATTTGCTGTCTTTTTATAGTAAGGTGTATGAAGCAGCAGATAATGATGAAAACTATGATATTTTATACTTGGACTTTAGTAAGGCTTTTGATCGAGTGCCACACTTACGGCTTCTGAGCAAAGTTAAAGCACACGGGATCGATGGCAGTATATTTAGGTGGATTCAGTCATGGCTTGGTGACAGCCTGAAAAGAGTTAGTATAGATGGAGTTAAATCTGAGTGTGGGTGTGTTAGCAGTGGAGTTCCGCAAGGATCTGTTTTGGGTCCCTTGCTATTCTTAATTTATATTAATGATCTTGACATAGGTATAAGTAGTGACCTGAATAAATTTGCTGATGATACTAAGCTAGGTAGAGCCATTAGGGCTGATTCTGATGCTGTTGTAATGCAGGAGGAATTGACCATTCTGTCCAATTGGGCCGAGAAATGGCAAATGAAGTTTAAAACATAGACAAATGTAGTGTACTTAGTATAGGTAGAAATAATCCACTGAATAATTATAAATTAAATGAGAGAATTTTAGGGAGGACCGATTGTGAGAGGGACTTGGGTATTTTGGTAAGTTCAGACCTTCGTCCTAGAAAGCAATGCCTAAATGCTAAGAATAAAGCTAATAGGATATTGGAATTCATTAGGAGGAGTGTAAGCAATAAGAGTGCTGAAGTCATTCTAAAACTGTATCTGGTGCTAGTTAGGCCTCATCTAGACTATGCAGTACAATTTTGGTCACCATATTATAGGAAGGATATTGATTTGCTTGAGTCTGTGCAGAGAAGGATGACAAAGATGATTGGTGGGCTAAGGAACTTACCTTATGGTGAAAGGCTCAGAAAACTAAATCTACATACATTGGAAAGGACAAGAGTCAGAGGGGAATTGATTGAAGTCTTCAAATGGGTAAAAGGATATAATAAAGGGGATCTGGGTAAGGTTCTTATACTTAGTGAACATGACAGGACACGTAGCAATGGTAAGTATATGATTATTATAGGTTTAGGAAGGAGATTAGGAGGAATTGGTTTACAAATTGTGTGGTAGATGAATGGAATAGGCTCACTAGACATGTGATAGAAGCCTCCTCTCTGGGTAGTTTTAAAAATAGATTAGATAAATATATGGATGAAGCTGCTAGATGGGACTGACTTTTTTTTTCTTTTTTTATGTTCATATGTATATATTTTTCTAAGAAGTGCGGAGATTATATTTTGGGGTTGCATGAATGGACATAATCCTCTGGATGCATTTTATGTATATTGTAGAATAGATCTGATGAACTCCTTATAGGGTGACAATGTTGATGACTTTTCTTTGGTAAGAAATCTTTTGTGTGTTGACTGGAACAGGAGCTGCCAAGTGTAGGCCATGAATGGTCTTTTGCAGTCTCCTTCTTTTCTTATGTTTGTTTCTAATTAAAACTGCATGGGATATGTGGTAAAGTTTTGAATTGGATAGGTGAATGGCTAAAAGACAAAAAACAGAGTTGTGCTGAATGGGGTGAGGTATCGGTGCAGTAACATAACATAACATAACATAATTTAACGGATGACAAAAGCCACAAGGGCCTATCAAAGGTCATCCGTATCCATCAAATCCCACGCATATAATGCATCCATAGGATTTTGTCAGATCATGCAGCTACAATATACAATTTAACAATCCATAGGAATGTCCAACCATGCATCTACAATATATAATTTAAAGCCTCCATAGTAGTCTGTCAAAAACAAAATCAAAATCCCCCAAAATATACAATAAAAAGAAACTGCATCCACAGGAATGAGTCAAGAAACATATCCACATACTAAAAAGTAAGAAATTAACCCTCCATCCCCATATAATCATCCAATCTGCGCTTGAAAACATTCAAGTTTGGGCTGTCTACAGTCTCAGGTGGCAAACTATTCCAATAATCCACCACTCTGTTAGTGAAAAAATATTTTCTAACATCCAGTCTGCACCTCTGTTTTTTAATCTTTAAGTGGTGGCCTCTAGTTCTATTACTACCTTCTAACTCAAATAACTTGCTGAAATCTAATTTATCCATCCCAGAAAAGATTTTAAAAAACTCAATCATATCTCCCCTCACACACCTTCTTTCAAATGAAAACATATTTAATACCCTCAGTCTATCTTCATATTCAAGGTGCTTCAGGGATGGTATTATTTTTGTTGCCCTCCTTTGTACTGACTCTAATAAGTTTATATCATGTCTAAAATGTGGTGACCATGCCTGTATACAGTACTCTAAATGTGGCCTGACATAAGAGTTGTATAGTTTAAGGATGACCTCCTTACTCTTGTAGCTAACATTTCTTTTAATGTAATCTAGCACCCTATTTGCTCTATTTTTTGCCTCAATACACTGCTTTGAAAATTTCAGTGACCTATCTACTACCACTCCTAAGTCTTTCTCATCTTCAACTGAATTAAGCCAATATCCATCCATCTCATAGCTAAATTCCCTATTATCTCTCCCCATGTTAATAACTTTGCATTTATTAAGGTTAAAAGTCATCTGCCACTTCTGAGCCCAAGCTAACAGCTTATCTAAGTCACCCTGCACTTTAAAGCTACCCTCAACCTCTTTGACTACAGCTGCCAATTTAGTGTCATCAGCAAAAATTGACACTTTGCTATTTACACCTTGCCCAAGATCATTTACATAGATTATAAATAATAAAGGGCCTAAAACTGATCCCTGAGGTACGCCACTAATAACATTCCTCCACTCTGACCTCACTCCATTCAGTACAACTCTCTGTTTCCTATTTTTCAGCCATTCAGTTATCCAATTTAAAACGTTCCCACATATCCCATGCAGCTTTAATTTATGAACTAGTCTTCTATGTGGAACCTTATCAAAAGCTTTGCTGAAATCTAAGTAGATCACATCAACTTTCTCACCCCTATCTAATTCTTTAGTTACATAATCCATAAAATCCAGTAAATTAGTTAAACACGATCTATCTTTTCTAAAACCATGCTGAGCATCATTAATTAACCTGCTACTCTCTAGATGATCAGAAATTCCCTTCTTAACCATCTTCTCAAGAATTTTACAGACTATAGAAGTTAAGCTTACTGGTCTAAAGTTATTTGGATCCTCTTTGCTTCCCTTTTTAAAAATTGGCACTACATTTGCCAATTTCCAATCATTTGGTATTTCTCCAGACTCTAGTGATCTAATAAATATCTTCTCGAGAGCTACTGCAATACTTTCTACACCTTCTTTGAGTATCCTAGAATGAATGTTGTCAGGGCCAGATGCCTTACTAGTATTTAACTGAATTATAAGCCCTTTAATTTCTTCTCTGTCTATATTAATAGAATTTATCACTACTTCCCTTGACCTAGAATTATCATCAATTAATCTAACTGGTTTCTCTTCTGTGAATACTGAAGCAAAATGATCATTAAGGACCTCTACTATTTCCTCATCAGATTCTTTCAAAACCCCTTCATATTTAATAGGCCCTATTTTATCACTGTTAGATTGATTATTGATTCTATAATAGCTAAAGAATTTTTTAGGATCTTTATTATTATTTTTAGCTAAATTAATTTCTGCTGTCCTTTTGGTCTTCTTAATAATCTTATTTAGTTCATTTCTGGTTGACCTATAATGGTTTAAATTATCTAAACTACTCTCACTTTGTAATCTCTGGTATGCCCTTTTTTTCTCTGAAACTTTATTAGCTATTTCTTGGTTCCACCATAATGGTTTCCTACATTTCTTCCTAATAGACTTCATCGGAATACACTGTTCCTGAACCATGTTTAATATAGTCTTAAAAATATCCCACATCTCATAAGTATTCTTTCCATGGAATTCTATATCCCACCTAATCTGATTTAGCATGCTGCGTAATTTATCGTAATCTCCCCTATAAAAATTTGGAATTTTCGTGGAGTTTGTCGTTGTTCTACCCTTAACTATTTGCAAATTAAACCGAACCATCTGATGATCACTGTTTCCCAATGATTCCCCTACACTCAATCCTTGAACTAAGTGATCATCATTTGAAAGAATTAGATCTAATATATTGGCACCCCTTGTTGGCTTATTAACAAATTGGATCAAAAAGTTATCCTCAAAACACTCCATAAACTTACAACTTGCTCTATCTCTTCCTATCATATTTTCCCAGTCTACAGAAGTTAAATTAAAGTCACCAAGAATAACTGTATCTTCTTTGCATCCTTTACTTATTTCCCTAATCATTAACTCATCGATACAATCAGTCTGTCCTGGTGGTCTATAAAAAGCTCCCAAGTGTATTTTCCTATTTTTACCAACCTTAATATCTATCCATAATGATTCACCTTCTCCTTGCTTTATAGAGTTATTTAGATTTGAAGAAATGCTATTTCTGATATAAATAATCAACCCACCACCAGTCCTATCTCTCCTTTGACTAATGTACATAGTATAACCTTCTAGTTCAAATTCCCTGACATTATCATTAAATATATTTTCATTAACCCATGATTCAACTATACATATTATATCTATATCTTCATGAATGATATAACTAAATAATTCCTCCCTCTTATTTCTAAGACTATGAGCATTTGTGTAAAGACAACTCAGCCCACCTATCCCTGAAGCACCTGAGGGCCTATCTCCTCTGCATCTCCTTTCTCTCTTTCCCCGACCCTGTACTCTTGTATTTCCCTGACCACTATCACTACTCAAGTAGTTTAACCCTAAAGCACTTCCATTAGCCTGCCTACCTTCTACAAATCTGTGTTTGCTTCCTTTCCCTGCCTCACTTTGAGCCATTAAATTTCCCTGACCACTATCAAAACCTAGTTTCCCGCCTCTAAAGACCTAATAACACTATCTAATTCCCGCCACAAAACCTCAACCCCATCTCGGCTCAGATGGAGTCCATTCATCGCATACAGACCCTTATTCCCATAAAACCCACTCCAAACATCTACAAATACCAATCCTGACTCCTCGCACAAACCTTTCACATATTCATTCAACCTCATTGCACGAGACAACCATTCCATCCCCACATCCATTCTGGGAAGCACACCTGAAACAACGCCTTTTACTCTACTTTCACACATCCTTTCAATCAGCCTTTTATACCGCTGTCGTAACTCACAAGTACCCACCTTCTTTACATCGTTTACTCCGACATGTGTAATCACAACTGCTTCCCTCTCACACCCAGACACCAACCTATCATACCTCTCACACACATCATTTACACCAGCACCCGGCAGACAAACTCTCACTCCCTTCCATTTACTTTCATTCAACTTCCTATCTAAATACCTAATCTGAGAGTCACCCATCACAATCACCTCAGTCATTCTCCTATTCTCTCTAGGCCTAGTATTACCCTCCCTCCTGCTCTCACTCACTCGACCTCCTATTCTACTTTCAGGCACGGCCACACCAGACAAATCTCTTTCAAATTCTTCCGCTCTCAGGGCATCAAATCTGTTAGTTAGCCTAACAGGTTCCATGTCCCTCTCATTCACACACCTAACCTGTCCTAACTTATCTATTCTGTTCACTTTCACCCACCACTCATCATCACTTACTTCACTTACTGCTTTCTCTCCAGTCCCTGTTCTAGGCCTAACTTCCTCCCTCCTGGTCCCAATCTGACTCTTCAAACGTACACTTGCATCTCTTCTCACTTCAGACACTAAATCGTTCAGTCTCAAGCATTCCACACGTAATCGACTCACCTCCTCAGTCAAAGCACATACACGGCACTCAGACACATTCACTCTCCTCTCTACACCACAGACATCGCACACTACATACACACTACTTTCAAAAGGCATACTCTCTACATCCAAACAGTCAGCCATACTTAAACAAGAACAATAATAGAAACAAAAACTTACAAACAACAAGAATTTGACCCCAATTTGTGCGCGCAAGTTTAAAAACTGCTAATCAAGATGGCCCCGAAGTAAACAAAAGTCACTTTCTCACCAAAACAAAATAACCACAATTTATACAAAATAACCACAATTTAACTTTGTTATATTAACCAAATATATGATCTTATAACTTAATATTTATGTTTATGTCACACACCAAAGTATATCAAATAATCAAAATATTCTGAGAGCTCTACGAAACACGTGCTACCTGTTCGAAGCCCTTTATTATTCATAATTTATATAAATGATCTTGGGTATGCTGGCAATTTTTGCTGATGACACTAAATTGGCAGTTGTAGTCAAAGAAGTTGAGGGTAGCTTTAAACTACAGAGTGACTTAAATAAGTTATTAGCTTGGGCCTAGAAATGGCAGATGACTTTTAACCTTAAAAAATACCAAGTTCTTAACATGGACAGGGATAATATGGAATTTAGCTTTGGAATGGATGGGCATTGGCTGAATTCATTTGAGGATGAGAAGGACTTAGGCTTAGTATTAGATAGGTCACTGAGTTTTCAAAGCAGTGTATTGAGGTAAAAAATAGAGCAAATAGGGTTCTAGAATACATTAAGAGGAATGTTAGCTATAAGAGCATAAAGGTTATCCTTAAACTCTACAATTCATATGTCAGGCCTCATTTAGAGTACTGTATACAAGCATGGTTACCACATTTTAAACATGACATCATCCTGCTAGAGTCAATACAAAGGAGGGCAACCAAAATAATATAACATAATTTCACAGATGACAAAAGCCACAAGGGCCTATCAAAGGTCATCCGCATCTGTCAAAACCCACCCACAATAATAATAATAAGTCTTTTATAATGTGCTCTTCAAGGCCTGAGGCCTTCCCAGAGCGCACGCTGTGCTGAGATGAGAATGGAAATTCAAGAGGGGGCAGAAGGCAATACTGAAAAGATGCGTTTTCAGGAGACGCTTAAATGTGGTAAGAGAGGGAGAAGACCTGATTTCAGCAGGAAGAGCATTCCACAACTTAGGGGCGCAGATTGAAAAGGTGCAGTCCCCCATTAAGAAGAGGGATGAACAAGGAATATTCAAAAGAGGGACATGGCCTAGTGAGAGGGCAGAAGAGAGGTAAGACGGGCCTTGTTGTTTAGGGCCTTAAATGTGAAAAGTATCTTGAAGTGAGTACGGGATCTGACAGGGAGCCAGTGCAGTTCATGCAGCAAGGGTTTCGAGGGAGAGAAGCGAGGGCAACAGAGTTTTGTGTCAGATCATGCATCTACAATATACAATTTAAACCATACACAGGAATGTATCAGACCATGCATCTACAATATACAATTTGAACCATAGACAGGAGTGTCAAAAACAAAAGGCATCATCATCAAGTCTCATCAAAATCAAAATCACCCATAATATACAATAATAAAAAACTACATCTACATGAATGAGTTTGAGCTGCCAAGTGTAGGCCATGAATGGTCTTTTGCAGTCTCCTTCTTTTCTTAGGGGTCACCAATTGAAAATTAAAAATCAGAGGTGCAGGTTAGATTATTATATGGGGAGAAAGAGTTAACTTCGTTTTTGTGTGTGTGGGAGACACACACAAAAACGAAGTTAACTCTTTCTCCCCATATAATAATCTAACCTGCACCTCTGATTTTTAATTTTCAATTGGTGACCCCTAATCCTATTACTACCTTCCAAATCTACTACCATGCCTAAATCCTCATCCTTAACTGAAATTAGCCAATACCCATCCATTTCATAGCTAAATTCCCTATTATCCATTCCTATGTTAATAACTTTGCTGCATTTTTTAAAGTTAAAAGTAATCTACCACATCTGACCTCAAGCTAGTAACTCTGCACTTTAAATCTATCTTCAAATTCTTTGCCTACAGCTGCCAATTCAGTGTCATCAGCAAAAATTAACAGTCTAGGCCTATTTTTATTCATGCTATTAGTGTCCCTTCACTATGACCTCACCCCATTCAGTACCACTCTGTTTCCTGTCTTTCAGCTATCCAATTCCAAACTTGACCACATATCCCATGCATTTTAATTTGTGAATTACTCTCCTATGTGGAACCTTATCAAAAGCTTTGCTAAAATCTAAGTAAATTATATCAACATTCTCTCCCTTATCTAATTGTTTAGTAAAATAATCCATGAAATCCAGTAGATTTGTTAAACATGATCTACCTCTTCTAAATTAAAGTCACCAAGAATAACTGTATCTTTTTTGCATCCTTTACTTATTTTCCTAATCATTAACTCATCGATACAATCAGACTGTCCTGGTGGTCTATAAAAAGCTCCCAAGTGTATTTTCCTATTTTTACCAACCTTAATATCTATCCATAATGATTCACCTTCTCCTTGCTTTATAGAATTATTTAGATTTGAAGAAATGCTATTTCTGATATAAATAATCAACCCACCTCCAGTCCTATCTCTCCTTTGACTAATGTACATAGTATAACCTTCTAGTTCAAATTCACTCACATTATCATTAAATATATTTTCATCACCCATGATTCAACTATACATATTATATCTATATCTTCATGAATGATATAACTAAATAATTCCTCCCTCTTATTTCTAAGACTATGAGCATTTGTGTAAAGACAACTCAGCCCACCTATCCCTCCCTGAAGCACCTGAGGGCCTATCTCCTCTTTATCTCCTTCCCCGACCCTATACTCTTGTATTTCCCTGACCACTATCACTACTCAAGTAATTTAATCCTAAAGCACTTCCATTAGCCTGCCTACCTTCTACAAATCTTTGTTTGCTTCCTTTCACTCCCTCACTTTGAGCCATTAAATTTCCCTGACCACTATCAAAACCTAGTTTCCCGCATCTAAAGACCTAATAACACTATCTAATTCCTGCTGTAGCGGGCCAAAAATATATCTCTAATCCCAATCGATCCAACCCGCTTCCTCCACTGTCCGGACGTGAGAAATCGAGGGAGAATGAAACTGATTGTATATACAGTCCCTTTACTTACAAAAGAATACAGTTATATTTACAGCAATTTATATTTACAAGGGAAGTGTGCACACTTCAAAATGAGGCCAAATTCCCCAATCCAAATAGGATACCAAAAGAGAATTTTCTAACAGGCGAATACAACAAATTTACTTATATATCTACACAAAACATAAAAAAAACACAGCAACAACCAAACGAAAAGGGGCACGCGCTATCACTTGTGTGCTGGAGGTGGGTGGTAGTAGGCTAACATAAAAGGAGGCAGGATTGTCAACCAATGCGGGTATGGTGGTCCAGGTGTCTAGCAAGGTATGAAAGCCCTCCGTCTCAGGGCTGGGCGGAGCACTCGTCTAGAGAACCCTTCTTGCCATCTGTCCAAGGTTCCACTCTCTCTAAATGTATATCCACACAATCCTCAACATATAATCTTTTGATAAAAGATTATTTTAAACAAAGTACTATTTTGTTTTAATTATAGTGATATCAAAACTAGCTACTATCTTTCCAGAATATGGCGCCTGGAAAGAAAGAAAAACATGGTAATCATTTTATACATAAAATAAACAAAAACAAAACAAACCCATTCCCATTCAGACACACACACATTTTTACAGAGGGAGGGATAGGGTACTGAGAAAAGGGGTGAGAGAATGGCCCTTTTACACACACTCACATTCGCTCCACCACACCCCTCCTTCCTTAAGCCATTCGACCAGTCACTCACAAAACCCCTTCAATCACTCTTCACGGTACCACTTGTGCTCAATCGCACCCTTCTGCACCCATTCACACTCTTCTACTGGTCCCTGGCTACGCATAGCAATTAGTCGGGGTTGTTCGTCAGTCATCCTGTCAGTCTCATCGTCACTATTGATCATCTCTTCAACCATACTCTTAGCCCTCATTACCAGTTCTCCCATCTCACGACAGAATTCTTTCATACTCTTCCATTCAGAACCCTCACTCTTCATACCCCCATTCATCAGCTCCTCACTCACAGCTCTCATCCAACTCAAGGTACATTCTTGCGAAACAGACAGGTCACTCACATCCCCTTTATTCTCAATAGGCATACCAGAAACCCCTTCGACTGGTTCCCACCAGAAACCTGAAAAATCAGCCACTTCATCATTCACTACATCAAACTCACCCCTACTATTACCATTCATAAAACCCGAAAAATCAACCACACTAGGTTCATTCTGCCCAAACACACTATCATTCATACTGTTCCCAAAACCAGAAAAATCAGGCACAGGCAGCTCACTCACTCGTCTACTTATACCAGCCAAATCACTCACCTGTTTACGCAAAAACTCAATCTCCCTTTCAAGATCCCCCATACCAGAAACACACTGCTCAGACTTAATTTCATTCGTACTTGCATTCTTCCTTTCACTCTTCTTTGTACGCTTTCTACTCCTCGAGACTAAGACTAGCTCTTTCCCAGACAGATCCATACTATCACATTCAATGTCATCATCATGCACTTTACCTCTCTCTCTGCACAGTCCATACACCGGATGGCTCACCAGGTAGTCAGGAGGTTCTCTCCATCTCCTTAACTGACTCTGATGAGCCCGCACTCTCTCAGTCATACCGTCATTCAAACTCTCCAAAACATACGTCCCCCCATTTTCCCAAAACCTCACAACTCTGTAAGGTCCATCAAACTTCTCACTCATCTTTGACACATTCAACCTACCCTTCACTTCTTTCACCTTCAATACTTTTGCACCTAATTCAAATGAACGGAACCTTTCATGCGCCTCACGCCATACACTCTGCTCACTTTCACTCAAACGAAACCTATCTTTCACTCGCCTTTCAAAATTCATCACAAACTGACATGGGGACATTCCAGTTGCACTATGCACAGTTGAATTATACGCCCACAACACTCTCCCCAGACACATATCCCAGTCATTCACTGTCGTACTCATCATTCTCAACATCTCACACAAGGTTCTTATAGTCCGTTCAGCCAATTCATTTGAAGACGGTACATACAGAGTTCTCACCTGCTCCACACCATTCTCTCTCAACATTTGCTCAAACACCTTCCCTACAAATTCAGGCCCATTATCACTCAGACATCTTCTAGGCTTCCATACACACATAGGAAAAAACAACTGCTCAACCACACGCGCAACAGTCACACTCCTTTTATCTCTCACAGGCGCTGCATACACAAACTTACTTTTATGATCAACCATCACAACCATACCAACATTCCCAGCACTCATACGTGGCAAAGACACACAATCAATCACTACCAATTCAAACAGTTCTTTTGCATCAACTTTCAACATCGGTGGTTTCACTTGCACACCTTGCACCTTTCGCTTCTGACACCTTTCACACGTAGTTGCAACATCATTCACAACAGTTCTCAGAAATGGATGGAACACATGCTCCTTCATACACTCCCACAGCTTAAACTTACCCATGTGCCCATAATTATCATGCACAACCTTCACCAGACCAATCATACCAACTAAGGACATCACAGGTACATACATATCATCACCACCCTTCACATGCCTCACAAAATATACATCCATACAAACAACAAAATCCTTAGCATACCTTTTAAAATCACTTAAACACTCTGGCCATTCATTCAAATCAACACGCATCATTACAGACTTCTTCAACTCTCTAAAAAAAGGTCATATCTCTTGCATCTCTAGAATATCCTCATCACTTAAAATCTCATTCTCATCATCCATGACCAACTCAATCATACCGCAAAACTTGACAACATTCTTTGCACACTCATTCAACCTCATCACATCACATTCACCTTTCATAAGACAATCCTTATCAGCATCCAAAGACAAATCATTCAATCTCATAAAGTCTACACCAAGCAAGAAACAACACGGCATTTGCTCATCCTTCAGAATCACAAAGTCATCCTTCACATTCACACCATTACCCTAACTCACTTTCAGACAAACCTGTTCCCATGCCACTATCATGCCATTCCCTAATCCACTTATCCGTAACTTCACAGGTTTATGCTCGCAACATTTAAACTCATCATACTTACTCAGAATCCTCTCATTTACTAAAGACACTTGCGCTCCAGTATCAATCCACCCACAGAACAACCTTTCACCAACTTTCACTCTCGCTTCCATCATATCAGGTCCACCATGTTCGCAATACACCGAAGGAATAAGCACACCAACATCAGCACTGATATCCACACTGTCATTAACTCCCATATCATCACTCACCACACGCTCATCTTCATCCAGACAATCAATCTTCTCTCTTATATATGAACACTTTTCAATCACCCAATTGTAGTGCACACCGCTCAAACATTGCAGATGTACCACATTAGGATTCAAACCCTTGTACACAATCGGCCTCTCACCACCAAAGTGCACATAAACAATCACTCCATACAAACGACTCACTACAATCAACACTTCCTGAAATGGCGGGACCCTTTGCATACACATCGCTTTCAATTCTTTCATGAAGTTCCGCACCTTTGCCATACCAATGCCTTCAGGCTTCCTACACACTTCATTCATTACCTCCTTCCTTAAATCATCCACACTAGCGGGCACTCTCACGTCTACTCCATCACTCTTCAAATCTTGCAAACCATTCCATACACTCTCAAACAAGGAATCACCACCACCCTTACTCTCTTTTCCATTCATAATTCCTTTCGGCAAATACTCAGGATCACTCACTCCACAAACATTTTCATCATTCGTACCAGGATACCTTGACATCAAATCAGCCACTCCATTCCGTTCATCAGGCACATATTCAATCACATAGTCAAAGTCACTCAAATCTTCCAAAATCCTTGCAATCCTACTATCAGCCCACTTCATACGCTGCAGATACACAAGAGGTTGAAGATCGGTTTTTATCACAAACCTCACACCATACAAAAATGGATGCAACATTTTCAAACAATATCTTATTGCAGCCAGCTCTCATTCCTCAGTCGAATACTTTCGTTCTGCAACATTCATAGCCTTGGATACATACCCAATTATTCGCCTGACATTCTCTCCATTCAAACGCTGCTCTTGCATCAGAAACCCTTCCATACAATACCCACTCACATCTGTATACAGTTCGAGCATTTTAGCATTTACACTATAATCTGGGTAAGCCAATTCAACATCTTCAGCCGCTGCCTCTTTCAGTCTCTCATACACCTCATTCATCTTATTATTCCACTTGACAACCGTGCTACCTTTCTTGCCCATCCTCTCAGTCAGAGGCTTACTCACACCACAACAATCACATATAAAATTTCGCTGGAACTCAATCAAACCCCAAAACGACTTCAGTTGCTTCACAGTCACCGGTTTAGGAAACATTCGCACCTTCTCAACATACTTCGGTGATTTTCGCAACCCATTCTCACTCACCATATGCCCAAGGAATTCCACTTCTTTCGCGAACCATTCACACTTCGCCACTTTCACCTTCACACCAACACTCTCCAACGTTCTCAACACATCATTCACCAATCTCATATGCTCCTCAAAAGTCTCAGTCATAATCAAAATATCATCTATAAATGCAATCACATTCTTACTCGCAAACTTACTCAACACAACATTCATTGCCCGCTGTAAGGCTCCGGGAGCATTAGCCAACCCAAAGCTGAGGTTCCGGAACTGGTAATGCCTCTTTGAGGAAGAGAAGGCAGTTACTGGCCGGCTCTCCTCAGCAATGGGCATCTGGTAATACCCCCGTACCAGATCCAGCTTCGTAAACCACTCCATCCCATGCATACTATACACACACTCAGATACCACACACATCGGAAACCTTTCTTTCACAGTCCTTTCATTCACCTTTCGATAATCCACACACAGACGCAATCTTCCATCCGGCTTACGTACAGGTACAATTGGACTATTCCATGCACTCTCGCTCTCTTTGATCACCCCCAATTGCTCCAATTCCAAGCACTGCTCCTCAATCTCATCAGCAACCGGACGTGGGAAATGCCTTGGCCGCTGATAGATTGGGGAGTCCTCCTTCAGGACAATCTTGAATTCCGGGAGCTTTGCAACCCCCAAATCCAGATCACCCTTACTGAGGGCTCCCTTTCGTTCAAATATCACTTGATACACATCCTCCCTTTCATACTCAGTTAAACATACATCCAATTCCACCATGCTATTCACATCATAATACGTCCATTCACACGTCTCTTTACCTGCAACATTCACCCTGACATCCGTACTATCATCCATACCTACCTCATTGACAGTGGAGAGGTGGCCCAGTACATCTCTGACTTGGATTCCCCTAACCTGCCCTTTCACACTGGGGTCCGCCTACACACATACAAAAGGATCATTCATTCTCATCAAGCAATCAAACACACAAGCAACATGCCTTACCTTATAATATGCATCCTTTCCATCCAATATCACAGTGTTCTCACCCACATTCAAACTAACATCCTTACTTCAACTCACTCTAACAGACACCCTCTCACCCTTCACAAGCCTTACATTCTCCATAGCAGTCACCTCAATACCAGTAAACACACTCCTCAAAACGCTACCATCTTTTCCTACATACAAGTTATACACCCCATTTTTACCAATCTTTCTCTCAATCTGATCACTCGCAGGATGCACAACCATACGATTCATTTTTATAAAATCATAGCCCCAAATCACACCATACTCACTATTCACCTTATCAATCACAGAAAATTCACATTCATTCATCATCATACCATGCATTCGAACAGCTGACCTTATCATTCCAATCACAGGCACTCTCCTATTACCAATACCTACCAAACTACCCTTGCACTCAGACAGGAGGGCTTTCTCGCTAACCTTGTCATACACATCTTTATACACCAAGCTCGCCTTGCATCCAGAATCTATTAAAGCCAAACACTCAATTCCATTCAATTCCACCTTCACACTCAGACACTCATACTTGCTACCAGACAGCACTTTCACACTAGACAGACTTACCAACACATTACTCACACTCATGCACCCAGAGGATACTTCAGCAGGTACCCTCTTACCATTCAGTTTCCCGCTTCAGACTTTCCATTCACACCTGGCGCTCTCAGTCTAATCCAACACTTTTCACTTGAATGTCCTTCCATTGCACAATAGCTACATACATTCCTCTGGTCACGACACATCCTTGCATAATGACCAGCCTTTCCACAATTACCACATGCATATTTCATACTTTCCCCACCAGTTGCTCCACCATTCAACCTCGGACAATCTTTTTTCAAATGGCCTATTTCTTTACACTCGAAGCACTCTTTCACACTTTCCTGGCAATCCTTTATCATATGCCCTTTCTTACCACACCCAAAACATGCACCAGATGTCCACCTACATTCTGCCAACATATGACCTTTCCTTCCACACCGATGACATTCCACAATCTTTCTCCCACCATTCGGTCTCTCGTTTGCTGGGACATACCTCGGTTTCTCTCTCATATATCCGTTCCCACGCTTGAAATTCATCTGCCCCCTTCCATTCGACCACCCTCCATTTGCCCATCCATTCTGCCGGCCCAGGAAGTTTGACATGACTCCAGCTGGTGCAGCCTTCAGGGCATCCCTGTAGCTGACAAACTGCTGGGGTGGATGAAAGCTCCTGGGCTTCTTACCCCCAACATTCACACTGTCCTATCCATCCTCTTCTAGATCGCTTTCATCATCAAATCGTCCATCTTCTAACAGTTCCAACACATCCTCCCACATCAACCGTTCACCTGTCAGCCTCACTCTCTCCTTTCTCTTTCCACTCAGCCATTCACTCACCTTTCGCGGGATCGTGTCCAAAAACTTCCTCATGAGTGGTTTACATTCATTTACATCATCATCACCATACCTCGTTCTTGCCATACTCTCAAGCCTATGTGCATACATATTCACACTTTCACTCTTCCCCATTCGAGCCTTCTCAAATTCATTCACCCTTTTATACTTCACACTCTCTTTCATTCGTTTCACCTGCCCAATCAATCTCTTCTTCACTACATCATACTTTGGCTCTCCCACACTCGTTATCACTTGCAAAAACTCCAACACTTTCCCATCCAAACAATCTCCCAGAACACTCACCCAGTGACCCTTGTTCTGCGGGTACTTGAATTTGCAGTACCGCTCAAAATCCCCGAAGAACTCATCCATACTTTTTCCCCCATGCAATCTAAACTTATCAATCCTTGGCACTTCCCTAATCAAAATTCCTTTCCCCACATTCACTTCACTCTCCGAAGAGCTACTCTTGGTCTCACTCATTCCAATCATATCGTCACTCTCTCTCTCATCTGAGCATAGCGAATCCACACTCTTCCCTCTCGCCTTCCTATCCTTAACCCTAGAACCATGCTTACTTCCTCTCTTACTTTCCACTCTCTTCCATTCACCCCCTTTCTTACCACTCACAGTATCTTCTTTAGACTCAATCATACTGCCATCCATTCCATTTAGCGGAGTCCCTTCAGTAGGAGCAGGGGTCAGGGTTGTAGGTCCTGGGGCTGATTCAGCCCCTGTCATCATGTTATACAGGTCCTGCATCCGTCGGTCCATCTGATCCTGTCGGTCTCCCATTTCCTTCTTCATCCTATCAGTCTTTTCATTCTTACCTTTTATTTTATTCTCCATTCCCTCCATCATTCCCCGCAACATTTCACACTCCTCTTCTTTCTTTCTCAACTCCAGTCTCAATCGCACTACTTCTTCATCCAATGTTTCCGCTACAGCCATTGTTCCCAAGTTAGTAAACAGATAGGAGGAGGGAAAAATCAGTCAAACTACTTGTCACACTAATTGGGTATGGACTGCAATCCAATCCAGTCACGCTCCCGGTTTCGAAGTCTGACGTCCCTATTCAGGCCAAAAATATATCTCTAATCCCAATCGATCCAACCCGCTTCCTACACTGTCCGCACGTGAGAAATTGAGGGAGAATGAAATGGATTGTATATACAGTTTCTTTACTTACAAAAGAATACAGTTATATTTACAGCAATTTATATTTACAAGGGAAGTGTGCACACTTCAAAATGAGGCCAAATTCCCCAATCCAAATAGGATACCAAAACAGAATTTTCTAACAGGCGAATACAACAAATTTACTTATATATCTACACAAAACATAAAAAAAACACAGCAACAACCGAACTAAAAGGGGCACACGCTATCACTTGTGTGCTGGAGGTGGGTGGTAGTAGGCTAACATAAAAGGAGGCAGGATTGTCAACCAATGCGGGTATGGTGGTTCAGGTGTCTAGCGAGGTATGAAAGCCCTCCGTCTCAGGGCTGGGCGGAGCACTCGTCTAGAGAACCCTTCTTGCCGTCTGTCCAAGGTTCCACTCTCTCTAAATGTATATCCACACAATCCTCAACATATAATCTTTTGATAAAAGATTATTTTAAGCAAAGGACTATTTTGTTTTAATTATAGTGATATCAAAACTAGCTACTATCTTTCCAGAATATGGCGCCTGGAAAGAAAGAAAAACATGGTAATCACTTTATACATAAAATAAACAAAAACAAAACAAACCCATTCCCATTCAGATACACACGCATTTTTACAGAGGGAGGGATAGGGTACTGAGAAAAGGGGTGGGAGAATGGCCCTTTTACACACACTCACATTCGCTCCACCACACCGCCACAAAACCTCAACCCCATCTCGGCTCAGATGGAGTCCATCCATCGCATACAAACCCTTATTTCCATAAAACCCACTCCAAACATCTACAAACACCAATCTTGACTCCTCGCACAAACCTTTCACATATTCATTCAACCCCATTGCACGAGACAACCATTCCATCCCCACATCCATTCTCGGAAGCACACCTGAAACAACGCCTTTTACTCTACTTTCACACATCCTTTCAATCAGCCTTTTATACCACTGTCGTAACTACAAGTACCCACCTTCTTTACATCGTTTACTCCGACATGGGTAATTACAACTGCTTCCCTCTCACACCCAGACACCAACCTATTATACCTCTCACACACATCATTTACACCAGCACTCGGCAGACAAAGTCTCACTCCCTTCCATTTACTTTCACTCAACTTCCTATCTAAATACCTAATTTGAGAGTCACCCATTACAATCACCTCAGTCATTCTCCTATTCTCTCTAGGCCTAGTATTACCCTCCCTCCTGCTCTCACTCACTCGACCTCCTATTCTACTTTCAGGCACAGCCACACCAGACGAAATCTCTTTCAAATTCTTCCTCTCTCAGGGCATCAAATCTGTTAGTTAGCCTAACAGGTTCCATGTCCCTCTCATTCACACACCTAACCTGTCCTAACTTATCTATTCTGTTCACTTTCACCCACCACTCATCATCACTTACTTCACTTACTGCTTTCTCTCCAGTCCCTATTCTAGGCCTAACTTCCTCCCTCCTGGTCCCAATCTGACTCTTCAAACGTACAGTTGCATCTCTTCTCACTTCAGACACTAAATCGTTCAGTCTCAAGCATTCCGCACGTAATCGACTCACCTCCTCAGTCAAAGTACATACACGGCACTCAGACACATTCACTCTCCTCTCTACACCACAGACATTGCACACTACATACACACTACTTTCAAAAGGCATACTCTCTTCATCCAAACAGTCAGCCATACTTAAACAAGAACAATAATAGAAACAAAAACTTACGAACAACAAGAATTTGACCCGAATTTATGCGTGCAAGTTTAAAACCTGCTAATCAAGATGGCCACCGAAGTAAACAAAAGTCACTTTCTCACCAAAACAAAATAACCACAATTTAACTTTGTTATAAGAACCAAATATATGATCTAATAACTTAATATTTATGTTTACTATGTCACACACCAAAGTATAGCAAAAAATCAAAATATTCTGAGCCAACTATTACAGATCAGGCCTGAGGGGAGAGGGGACAATGCCCCCTTACCCATGAGTTCCGGTTTGTGATGGTGTTTTTTTAAAAACCTACTTCACCCCCACCTTCAACTTCTTCACATCCCCTTTCTTTCTCCTTTCACTATCGATCATTTTTTATGCTATGCCTAAGGTGGAGCTGCCAGGTCACTAGGCAGTAGGAGTGGCCTCAAATGGCGGCAACTAGTTCTGCCGGCCCTGTATTCACCCCTCACAGAGTGGGCTACTGCATGGGTGATATGTGCTTGGATCCCATGCTATAAAAGGGGTCACCATGCCCATTACTTTCCCTGTGACCATCATCAGAGCCACCCTCAGCCAGCTCCACAGAAAAAAATCGAGTCCCATCCCCATTTTTGCTTACATAGGGGCACCTTTAAAATTCTTGTACTAGAAAGGAGGTTTACTACTCTCCTTTGCATATCGGTGCAGGGGAGTTTCCCTCACCCCATTCTTTGAGTCACCCTTGGCCAACTCGCTTCTTCTAGCAGCAGTTCGCCCTTTTCTTTCCAAGGGGACTGGCAAGAAGGCAAGCAGGTGGCCCATAATTGACCATGAGTGGAGCAATAGGACCAACTCCTTTAGGGGATTGAGAGAAGGCAGGGCCCCTGTGATATCCTTGTGGGGGAGTGGGTCACATGAGGCACCCCTTAAGATGCACATGTTCCCTGAAGTGACCCAGCTGATAGGATCTTCCATGGGGTCGACCTTGGGCTCGATGGCAGAGTCCTTCCCTATGCAAGCTCCTCCTAAGATGGTTTGAGTCCCTGAAGCCTCACAAAGAGAGGAGGGGTCTCCTCGCATGGCGGAAGTTCCTGTGACCAGAATTGGTGGGAAAAACCTCTTGACCCCTTTTACCTAGTTTTTCCCGGGTAGAACTGGAAAAAACATACAAATATAAAATTTCATGAAAGTATAATATTAATATAAGATTAGATCAATAACATTCAAATACATTATAAATTATATTTTATTGACAGGATGATCACAACAACCTGTCAGACTGTGTTACTGCTTGGCTTAATCTCATCGCAGATAGCAACATCAATGAAGAAATAAGAACTGAAATAATGAGAAGGTTCAATGAAGTTGTAACTCCACAACACCTACTTGCTTATTTAATTGATCACTGAAGACGAGATACCATTGAAAACAATGAAAAATGGATTGCTTTAACAGCCAATCAACAAGATATTGCACGTAACTATGTTTATCATTTGGATGAAAATTTAATGGTTGTCCTGCCAACATATGAGACAGAAGACATCACAATATTTCCAGAAATCTCTGAGAAAATTATTACCTCAAAAATATTGGCAATATATGATAAAAAAGTTTCTTCAGTAGATCTAGTTAAAAAATTCTGCTCCCTGATGTTATCTATTTCATCATGTCCACCTTCCATTGCTGGGATTGAGAGGTTGTTAAGCACAGCAGACTTTATTCATACAAAGTTAAGAAACAGACTCAACAATGAACGTGTTGCTAAACTTATTCACATATACATGGACTTTGGGTGGAAGGAACCAAAAGATAATGAAGACAATAATAGCATCATAAGTGAAAGCACATGCCAAGCAACTTCTAGATATTCAGAGGATGAACTTAATGAATTCATGGATTTCTGATAATCAGAATCATGTGTATCTTTGTTAGTCAGGGGCATCGTTAAATTTTTCCAACTAGTAATGAAAATGTATGTTACGCTAACTAATATATTATCATTATTATTATGAAGCTACAGGTATATAGTTTAGTCTATCTGTTCTAATATAGCCCCGTAAGGGGCGCGGCGATTTGCCATATAGGCCGCCGTGCTGACAGGATCCAGCGCTCTGTCCGGCCCCAGCTTAAACTCTCTCTCTTCCTTCCTTCAGTTAGCCTGTATTTCTCACCTACTTCGTCGCTTTTCAAACAACCTCTCCCACAGCTTTCTCTGGCCAGCCTCTAATTTCACAGGGTAGATGCTGACCTTCTTCTCAGCCAACCATCCCGGATCTGGGCTGAGGGGGGAGGGGACAATGTTCCCTAACTCATGAGCTCCGGTATGGGGTGGTTGGTTTTTAATAACCTGCTTCATCCCCACCCATACCTTCCTCACATCCATTTTCCTCTTCTCCTCACAATCTATCTTTTTTACGCTGTGTCCAAGGTGGAGCCACCATGCCGAAGAACTGCCAGGCCACCAGGCAGGAGGGGTGGTTCGAAATGGCGGCGGCTGGCTCTGCCAGGCCTGTGAGCACCTCTTGCAGTGTGGGCTACTGCGAGAGGTGATGCGCAATTGCGTCCCGTGATACAAATAGGGTCACCATGCCCAATGATAAAAAAAACAAAAAAAAAAACAACCCTCAACTTCCCCCATATCATCAACGGAGCCGCCCTCGGGCAGCTCCACCGAAAAAAATGGAAGTCCTTCCCCCCTGTGTTTGCGAAGGGGACCCTCCATATCTCTCTAACCGGAGAAGAGGCTTACTCTTCTCCTTTGCCTACGGGTGTAGGGGACTCCCCCTTACCCCCTTCTCTGGAGGTGCTTTCAGGCACCTCCCCTTTTCCAGTGGCAGTCCCTTCTGTTCTTTCCAAGGGGACTGCCAAGAAAGCCAGCAGGCAGCCCTTAATCAGCCGCTCCACATCCAAGCGACTCGGTAGGGCAAACCCCCTTAGGGGGGGTGGGAAGCCAGGCCCCTTCGGTCGCTTCCCTCAAAGACCTGCTGGCAAGAATATTGAACCTTGCCGGTTTCAAGGCCTGTGCCTCCCCACACAAGACGTGACGATACTGCCAACGGGACCTGCAATGTCTTGGGGGAGGATGGCCAACTGGAGGCCTGCCCCCCTTGAGGTAGACATGGTCCTTGAGGCAACCCAGCCTCAGACGGTAGGGCCTTCCATAGGGGGGAATCCGGGCTCGGTGCCTAGCACTGAACCCAAAACCGCCCCTATGCAAGGTCCTCCTCAAACGGCCAGGGTTTCCGAGGCAGTACAAGGAGGGGAGGAATCTCCTCCGACTGGTGCCCCTACGACTACCATAAGCTTCTCCATTTCGGAGAAGGACATGGCTGAGGCCGGTCCATCTGGCCTGGGGGCTTCTGCTGGCGGTGGTGAAAAGCGGGTTCATTCCCCGCCCTCCTCTCCAAAAAAGAAAATAACAAAAAAAACTCAGGGCTCCTCTCCATCCGCGGGGGCTACGGGGACAGATGGGTCTGCTGCCACTTGGGCAAGCGACCAAGCCCAGATCAGTACATCCGGCCCCTCTGGTCTCCCAGTTGTGGAGCCCCTGACTAAGACCAAAATGCACAGGGCGCAACCTCAATGACATCGGGGCTCCTGATTCAGAGGTTACCTGGCATTTTCGAGCCCGCTGGCTTCAAAGGCTTCCCCGTTATTCGCTCCACTGATGGCACCATGTTGGCCAAGGGCAACATGATCCATCAGAGGAGAGGATTAGCTAGTGCAATTAATAGAGAGCTGAAGGTGACCCATTTCTCGGATGGGAGCCTTCTGGCGAATCCTGCCAAGGCGGCCAAGATAAGTGCTCTTCGGACACTTCATAGCACCCCGGTTAGTGTGATGCCGCACTCTACCATGAACTTTGTGAAAGGAATAGTTTAGTAATCACTTTCCCATTCAAATGTCATTTTCTGGGCCGCTCCCGCCCGAGACCCCGCCCCGATGGTACTAGGTGCAGTGGCTCGCATTTCTGGAAATGTTCGATTTTTCTGTTTCAGTCGAGGTGTTTAGGTCGGTAGATGAAGACATTGAATTCTTCTCTGGTAACTTCATCGCCGTGAGCCTAACTACTATTCCTAGAACCTCTGGCTGTTTTGCATGCCAATCACTCCCGTAGTGGTCAGCCGAGTGTGGGACGCCTCTCAAACAAGCATTATGTCTACATGCTCTATAAGGGCCACCCGAATGATTTCATTTTCGGTAAATTTCGTCGAGCTTGGGCTAGGCCTCCGGTATATATCGAAACACACCCACTGCTACTCTTGGTAGGCTTATGTGTCTTAACTTAACGTGAGGACCCCTCTAGTAAAGGTGTGAAAGCAAGTCAAAAGGATTTTCGGCAAGTTCTCGCAGGACCCCCTCCTGTTCTCCAGGAGAATGGGCTCGCAATCTCGGACCTCGCGTCCGTGGCGGAATCCTTCGCGACCGCTTTTTCCGCATTCTCTAGCCGTGATGCTGCTCCGCCAGCATTCAATGCACGTCGTGATGTCGCGGAAAGCCGCCGGCTGGACTTTACCTCGAGAGGCGGAGAACCCTTCAACGACAAGTTTACTGTGAGTGAGTTGCGTTCCGCTCTCGCTTTGTGCGCGGACACCGCCTATGGTCCGGACGATGTCCCGTACGCCATGCTTCGACACCTGGGTGAGCGAGGCATGGCCTTTCTGTTAGATTTGTTACCAGGATCTGGGTGGAAGGTCTTCTCCCAGACTCCTGGCGAATCGCTACTGTGCGCGCCTTTCGCAAACCGGGGAGAGATCACTCTACTCCGACCGGTTTCCGCCCAATCTCTCTAACCTCTTGCGTGTGCAAGTTGATGGAGAAATTGGTAAATGTTAGATTAGCCTTTTTCCTGGACAGCGGAGGCCATCTGTCTTCAGCACAGTGCGGCTTCCGCAAGTTCCACTCCACGTCGGATGCTCTGCTCCGACTGGAATATGCCGTCTGCGAGGCTTTCCTTCAGGAACAGCACTACGCCACGGTGTTTTTCGATCTGGAGAAGGCCTATGATACCGCATGGCGATACGGTATCATGGAGACTCTCCGCACGATGGGGGCGAGGGGACGCCTCCCAATGTTTATATCTGAATTTTTGCGAGATCGTCGATTCTACGTACAGGTGGGGGGAGCCCTCTCCGGCTTAAAGGAGCAGGACGAGGGTGTCCCGCAGGGAAGTGTCCTCAGTGTCACACTCTTTGCCATGAGCATCAACGGCATCACCTCGGTGCTGCCGGAAGATGTTCTCGCTACGCTCTACGTGGACGACCTTTCGATCTCTTTTGGCGCGGCCCAGATGCCAACTCAGAAGCGTCGACTCCAACAGGCATTGAACCGCGTCTCGCTATGCCGAAGCGCACAGGTTTCGGTTTTCCTTGGCCAATACTAAGGTGGTGCAGTTCTGCTGCCATCCACGGCTTCACCCCGACCCAGATTTGTTTCTTAATGGGGTGCGCCTGGATGTGGTTGAGTCGCACCGTTTTCTTGGTCTTGTATTCGACCGACGCCTCACCTGGGAAGCTCATATTTTCAGCCTTAGGGTCTCTTGTTCCCGCGCCATGGACATTCTCCGTTCCGTGACGTTCAGCGCTTGAGGCGCTGATAGGGCTACTGCCTTACTTTTTTATCGATCCTTTGTTCGCTCGAAGCTCGATTACGGATGCGAGTTTTATGCATCCGCAGCCGAGCGTTTATTGCGGAAGGTGGATTCGATCCACCACACCGGCCTTCGCCTTGCGACCGGTGCCTTCCGCACTTCTCCCATTGAGAGCCTGTTGGTCGATGCTGGGGAGATGCCACTCGCTCTGCGCCGCGTGCAGTGCATCACTCGCCTGTACGCGCGAGCTCGGCGCCTCCCTCAGTCGCTAACAGCTCTCACTGCATCCGCAGCTGATCTCGATGGTGCCTATGCCGCCGAGAGACACCAGTCATACCCTAAACCGCCACGAAACTCCTTCGAGAGGTAGATATAGCTCTCGGGCCGGTGGCGCCCCTGGTTCTGCCCAGGACGCCCCACTGGAGGGTACCACATTTGGCTATTTGTCGCCATGCCTCTGCTCCCAAAGCTTGTACTGCACCGGGAGTATTTCGTTTGACCTTTTTGGAGCAAACATCGTGTCACGCTGGAATCATGCCAGTGTATACGGATGGCTCCAAGTCCCAAGAGGGGGTCGGCTTCCACGCCGTATCCCCTCTGTTTGAAGTCAGCGGGGCTCTACCAGGCGCTGCGTCTGTCTTCACGGCTAAGCTGGTGGCAATACACCACTCGGTACGGGAGATTACGCGACGTGCCCGGTTCGGAGACTGGATTGTGATCTATAGCGACTCACAAAGCGCCCTGAGTGCTCTCGTGGCATTGGAATCTCCGCATCCCCTGGTTCGCGATATCCGTGACACCACGGTTTTGGGGAGCCGGGTGGATGTCGAGATTATCTTCTGCTGGGTTCCTGGACATGTAGGAATTGCGTGGAATGAGCGCGCCAAAGAATCCGCGAGGACTCTACGACCGGACCAGCGTTTCGCTCTTCCTCAGACCGACTACATGGCAGGAATACGGGCAGCTCTTCGGACTGCTTGGCAAAGAAGATGGGAGACGGTCGAAGGGAACTTAAAGTTGCGTGCCATTGCGCCGCGACTGTTTCCATCGACCTATCCCCCAATGCCGCGACGGCTTCAGGTCGCTTTCTGTCGTCTCCGAATCGGGCATACTCGTGTGACGCATCGCTATCTGATGGAGCGCTCGCCAGCGCCCTATTGCGACGACTGCAACGTCCCCCAGACTGTTCGCCAAATTCTTGTTGAATGTTCCAGTCTGGGTGATCTTCGCGCACGACACCTGTCCCCGTACTGGGATGGGCGGGGTCGCTACCGCCTGTCCCTTGTACTTCGGATGAGTGCGTGCACATCGACTGGTGGACTTATTGACTTTTGGGGGGGGAGGCCGGCCTTCTCCCTATTATTTAAGCAGGGTTTGTTTTTTTGTTTTGTTTTGTTTTTTGCATTTGTTTTTGTTTGTTTTTTCCTTTAGGTTGCATGCTCCTGTGCCAGGGGGACCTCCCCCGACACAGGAGCTTGCTTCCTTTCCCCCATGTGGGGTGTTTTTTTTTGTTTAATTTTATTTTAAAGTAGCCTAGAACTAGGTTAGTTTTAATACGGCGACTAATGTCCATGTAGGCAGTCGCCAGATGAGCTAAAAAAAAAAGAAAAAAAAAAGCCCTCAGTTGCCAACAGCTCTCACTGCATCCGCAGCTGATCTCGACGGTGCCTATGCCGCCGAGAGACGCCAGTCATACCCTAATCCCTTTGGGTTTAGGGCCAGGAAACTCCTTCGAGAGCTAGATATATTTCTCGGGCCGGTGGCACCCCTGGTTCTGCCCAGGACGTCTCCCCGGAGGGTACCACATTTGGCTATTTGTCGCCATGCCTCTGCTCACAAAGCTTGTACCGCGCTGGGAGTATTGCATTCAACCTTTTTGTGGCACACCTCGTGTCACGCTGGAACCGTGCCAGTGTATACGGATGGCTTCAAGTCCCAAGAGAGGGTCGGCTTCCACGCCGTATCCCCTCTGTAGGAAGTCAGTGGGGCTCTGCCAGGCGCTGCGTCTGTCTTCACGGCCGAACTGGTTGCATTACACCACTCGGTACGGGAGATTACGCGACGTGCCCGGTTCGGAGACCGGATTGTGATCTATAGCGACTCACAAAGCGCTCTGAGTGCTCTCTGGGCATTGGAATCTCCGCATCCCCTGGTTCGCGATATCCGTGACGCCATGGTTTTGGCGAGCCGGGCGGATGTCGAAATTATCTTCTGCTGGGTTCCTGGACATGTAGGAATTGCGTGGAATGAGCGCGCCAAAGAGTGGGCCAGTACTCTGCGCCTGGACCAGCGTTTCGCTCTTCCTCAGACCGACTACATGGCAGGAATACGGGCAGCTCTTTGGACTGCCTGGCAAAGAAGATGGGAGACGGTCGAAGGGAACTTAAAGTTGCGTGCCATTGCACCGCGACTGTTCCCATGGACCTATCCCCCAATGCCGCGACGGCTTCAGGTTACTTTCTGTCGTCTCCGAATTGGACACACTCGTGTGACGCATCGCTATTTGATGGAGCGCCCACCCGCGCCCTATTGCAATGACTGCATCATCCCCCAGACTGTTTGGCACATTCTTGTTGAATGTCCCAGTCTGGGTGATCTTCGCGCACGTTACCTGTCCCGGTACCGGGATGGGCAGGGTCGCTACCGCCTGTCCCTTGTACTCGGGACGAGTGTGTGCAGCATGACTGGTGGACTGACAGACTTTTGGGGGGAGGCCGGCCTTCTCCCTTTACCCAGGGAGTCATTAGACTCATAGGGCGAACACCCCTGAATATGGTCGTGCTAGGCCTGGAGGGAATTTTCCTTCAATGGAATTGCTGCAGTATCTAGGCCAACTGGGAAGAGCTGTTGCTGCTTGTCTCCTCTCCCTCCCTGTTAGTCATCCTCTTGCACAAGACCATGCTGGTCATGTGCTTCCGTCTCACCTTCCTGGGGTATAAGGGTTTTATGACTCCACTGCCACCAGATGGGGACTGGGCAGGAAGATGCGTGATATACACCCTGCATGATGTCTCCATTCTTATCTTTGCTTTAGATAGCTCCTTTCAGTCAGTAGCTGTGCAGCTGCACCTGGAGAGGAGGTATACTGTTATTTCCATGTACATTCCACCATCAGCGACTTCAACACGGGGGACTTCTGCCGTATTGTGTCACGGTTGCTGAGTCCCTTTCTCTTGCTCTTAGATATGAACAGTAGACTCCCATTCTGGGGAGACTACTCGATTAATCCACGAGGTCAAGTCCTTGTTGACCTGATCAACGAGCAGGAGATAAGTGTCTTAAATGTGAATGAGTTTATGCATCACTGCCCGAGAATCACTTCATTATCTTGTCTCAATCTATCATGGAGGTCAATGACCCCTATCCTGTAGGGAAGTGTCCTCTGTCTCCCACTCTTTGACCTGAGCATATGTGGTATCCTGCCAGAAGATGTTCTTCCTACGCTCTACGTGGGCAACTTTTCAATCTCTTTTGGTGTGGCCCAGATGCCAACTCTAGAGCATCGATTCCAACAGGCATTGAACTTCATCTCTTGCTATACTGAAGCACACAGTCTTTTGCCACCACCCTGACCCAGAATTTTTTCTAGATAGGGTGCAAAAATGAAGTGGTGAACTTGCACTGTTTTCTTGACCATCCCCTCACCTAGAGGCTCATATTCGCAGACTTAGGGTCTCCTGTACACGTGCTATGGATATTCTTTGCTCCATGATGTTCAGCATCTAGGGTGCTGATAGGGCTGTGGTGCAGCGAATATGAGAGTGTTTGAAGGGCTATTCCTCTACCCCTTTTTCAATCCCCTCTCCCTCCCTCTGTAAGAATGTGTGTGAATGGGAGATGTTTTTCTTTACATATATATATATATATATATATATATATATATATATATATATATATATATATATATATATATATATATAATATAAATTCTGGATTTCATGTTTTGTCTAAAATGTGTTTTTTCTCTTCCTCAGCTAATTACTTGTTTGTTATTTTGTGCCACCACTCTATTACGTTTCTATACAGAAACAAATCATTGTATAATGATAATAACTAGGATTAAAGTGACTGATGAAAAGGAAATTTGACATTTAATTGAAGTATCTGAAGGAAGCAGACCTTTAATGGTTAAAACTGTTATAATTTAAACTACTAATGTCCAATACTTTTTAAAATAAGTTTAGGCGAGACCCAAATAAGACAAAATCTTATTCCCCCACTAATATCAAATAGGTAAGAAAAACAGTGGAATTCAGAGATAGCTAGGAAAATTTCTGAGAAGAAAAGGCAATAGCAGAGATTACAGGGAGAAAGTACTTTTATGCAACTTAAATTAGTATAAATCAAACAGAAATGAACTAAAAAGATTAATTAAGAAGAGCAAAAGATCCAAGAAAATTCTTATCTATTATAAAATCAATAACAAATTTAACAATAAAATAGGGCCTATTTAATATGAAGGGGTTTTGAAAGAATCTGATGAGGGAATAGTTGAGGCAATTAATCATTTTTCTTCAATATTAACAGAACAGAAACCGGATAGATTAATTGATGATAATTAACCCTTTTAGCGCCCATCTTATTTACTCAAAATTGCCAAGGCGAAATTAGCCTTGGTACAGCATTAAGGAAAATAATAAAATATTTAAATATCTTGTTATAAATCAAATAATATATCATTTTAATTGCAAAGAATTATTCTATTGATTTAACCCAAAATTATTAATAGCCTTCTACATATTTAGAATTATGATTGGAAATATTTGCTTGTTGCTGAGTTATTTGTTAACTGAAGAAATTAATTTTTACATTTTAGTTATGGCTTTAGGGAGCAATACCGTTTTATAAAAAAACATTGCTTATATTATGGATAACATTTTTATATGAAAGAATTTTTTATATTCTGCAAAACAAATGAAAAAAAAATGTCACCTATCTTTGGTGTGAATAGACTTTCTCCCCTTAGTCCACTTTGAATAACATGCTGATTTTAATTGGATGAAAAACAAAAAACATAAGTGTATTGAACAAAAAAGAGGAAGTCCTCAAAAAATGGCTGTTTAGACATGTGTGAACCATAAATCGGCCCTTTTTTTGCTGTTTCTTTTACTGTGGTCTAGAACAGATTCAAGTTACTCTCATTCATAAATCTCTGTTTACAAACAAAGAGGACTGAGCTAGGCAATTTATGTATTTTAATTAGATGATTAATCACTAACATAAGAGTTTTACAAAAGAAAGAAGTCGAATCGATCCTATTACCAAACAAAATTTTATATACAATAGACAAGATGAATGAGCAAACAATGATACAAAAGAGGCCTGATAAACACACTGGATGCAAACAAAAAAGAAAATGTCTTATGTGCTATCCCAGGGAGGAAGTCCTGCCGGCTGCTACTTGAGTGGGCACAATTGTTGCCTAGGTCTTGCCAAAAAAAGGCTGGCACCTCCAAGCTCAGTATAATGTGATCCGGGCATGCTTTCAAGGCTTTAAAAGCCTTTTCCATCCCACAGGACTTACAATAGATTCAATTAATTTACTGCCAACTTTCGATCCCAGCCACTCTTTATAAGAAGGATATTGAAGAACTTGAAAAAGTCCAAAAAAGGATGACCAAGTTGGTACCAGAGTTGAAAGAGTTACCCTATGAGACTAGATGTAAAAGACTGGAAATAACTTCACTACAGCAATAAAGATTTTGTAGAGACCCGATTGAGGTATACAAGATCATTCATGGTTTTGAGAATGTTGATATAAATGACTGGACCATGTCTGGACAGCATATTCAAAGTGTGGCCGCACCAAAGAACAATATAGTGTGCCACACATTTCAATGTTCATATATAAAAAATGTCCCCCTAATCAATCCCAATACTCTATTTGCTTTGGCTACTATATTTCCAATATGTTTGGTTGGCTTTAAGTCCTTTGCAATGAGAACTCCTAGGTCTTTTTCACTCTCTGTTGATTTAATTTCTCTTCCATTTAGTGCATAAGATATTCCAGGGTTCCTATGTCCGATATGCATTCTTGTACACTTATTTGGATTAAATTCTAACATCCCCTTCTCACTCCATTTCTGAAGTTTTTGTAAGTCCCTCCCTCTTCATAGCTTCAATATCTTCATCAGAATTAATTTTAACAAAGATTTTGGCATCATCTGCAAACATTAAGGCTGGACATTCAACTTCTTCTACCAATTCATTAACAAAAACTAAATATATGACATTTGCCCCTATACAAATTTGGATTTTGTTGATATTCTACCTTTTACTATTCCATGGTTAAAACGAACAAGATCTACCTGAGATTATCTTCTGCTGCGTTCCTGCACATGTAGGAATTGCTGGGATGAGCACACTGATGAGGGTGCCAAAGAGTCGGCACCCCTTGTTGACCTATTAACTCATTTCCTGCTCAAGGGTCTTTCAACGCTATTGAATCAGTGCTGCATAATTGCCTGAGGTCTTTTTTTGTAGCCCTTGAAATTAGACTTGTGTTAACGCGTGTTTCTATGATTATTCATTTAAAATAAAGAAATACCTTGGGTCAGTCCTTTGTTGTAAAGAGAGATTTATGAATGAGAGTAACATGACACCAATTTCAACTGATTCTGTTCGACAGCGATCACACCACACAGTTAATTTATGATTCAGACATTTGCAAACACAATTTTTTCACTATTTCATTTTGTTGGTCTAACACACTTATGTTTGTGTTTTTGCATCCAAGTAAAATTATAGAAATGCCTTAGATTAGCATGTTATTCAAAGTGTATACACAAAGAAGGACAGACAGTAACAAAATTGGAGCGTGTGCTAGGGGGTGGGGCCTGATAATTTTAAAAATTCAATTTCAAGGAACTTAAGATATTTTCAAATATATAGGAATTTCTTATAAATTGAAGCAGTTTTCTATAAAATAGTAGTTTTAAGCGCTAACTTAACTGATTAGTTGCCCAAGGGCCTTTATCAGTCCTCGATTCAGTGATACATAATCACCCAAGGGCCTTTTGTGGCCTTTCACTTATAGACACGTATTTGCTCTGATAATTATGATGATTTGTCAAAAAAAATTTCAAACTCTTATATTAGTGATTAAGCATCTAATTAAAATACATAAATGGCTTGGGTCAGTCCTTCTTTGTTTGTAAACCGAGCTTTATGAATGAGAGTAACTTGACTCAATTCTAGGCCTCACCACATGATCTTGAAAAGAGGCTGATTTATTACTTACACCTGTGTAAACACGCTGTTTTTGATCACTCTTCCTTATTTTTGAGTTAAATACACTTATGTTTTTTATTTTTCATCCAATTAAAATGAGGAAATGCCTTAAGTTAGTGTTATTGAAATTACACAAACCAGCAAGCCCATTTTGTCTGGAAAATACAGTTTTATAGATAAAAAATAGGCCCTGAGCAAAGTTTCATAAAATTTAAGATATAAACTAGTCTCCTATGAAGAGTGGCACTGTTTTCTATAATTGGAAATAAATTTTAAAGCATAACTGATTTAAAAAGCCTAAAACAACCATGGGTATTGATGAAAATTTGTGTAAGAACTAAGAATTATCAATCATAATTATAAATAGGTAGAAGGTTATTAATAAGTTTGGAATTATATCAATAGAATAATTCTTTTCAATTAAAATATATTATTTGATTTATAAAAAAGGATTTAAATATTTTATTTCAACTATTTTCAATAGTGTGTACCATTTGTAATTTTGCACAGGGATAGTTTGAGAAAAAAAGCCGGGTAACTATGGGTTAAATTAACAAAATTAATTTCATGTGAGGTGAAAAAAAATGTTTCAGGACCAATCATAATTCTAAATATTTATATGGTTATTAATCATTTTTAAGTTAGATCAATAGAAGAATTATTTTAAATTAAAATAATATATTATTTGATTTATAAAAAAACGATTTAAATATTTTATTATTTGGTCTAATGATGTAGCAAGGCTAAATTCATTCACAGCAATTTTGAGCAAATTTCCTTGGTGCATTAAGGGTTAACAAATTGAGTAAAAAATATTATCCTGTAAGAGATTAAATGAATTGATGCATGAAGTGAGAAGGGATGCCAGTGTACACATGAAGAATGTGGCTGGCCAGAAGGGAGGAAGATAGGTCTAGACTATGGACTGGAGAGAAAGAAGTGATTGATATAAATGAAGATGAATGGTGGATGAATATGGATAGAATGGCGAGGATAGGTGTGTGACTAAGATAGACATGGAACCTGTTAAGTTGACTAACAGATTTGATGCCCTGAGAGATGTGGTTGTGGCAGTAAGTTGAATGAGAACACAAAGGGAGAGTAAAACTAGGCCTAGGGAGACTAGGAGGATGAGTGAGGTGCTTGTGATGGAGGACTTTCAGATTAGATAGGAAGCGAGTGCAAGCAAATGGAAGAAACTGAGAGATTGTGTGCTGGGTGCTGCTTTAAATGATGTGTCTGAGAGGTATGATAGTCTGGTATCTGGGTGTGAGAGGGATGCAGTTGTAGTTATGCATGTGGGAGCAAATGATGTAAAGAAGCTGGGTTCATGTGACTTAGAAGTACGAAATGTTAGTTGAAAGAATAAGTGGAGTGAAAGGCATTTTTCAGGTGTGCTTCTGAGATTGGATGTGGAGATGGAATCATTGTCTTGTGTAATTGGACTGGTTGAGAAGTTGGGATTGGTGTTTGTAGATGTTTAGAATGGGTTTATGGGAACAATGCATTGTATACATTGGATGAACTCCATCTAAGCTGGGCTGGGGTTGCAGTTGTGTGGCAAGAGTTAGATAGCATTATTAGGTCTCAACAGGCAGGAAACTAGTTATTGATTGTGGTCAGCGATTGTGTTTGGAATGAGTTTTATGGGAGAATAAGGCATTGTATGCATTGGATGGACTCTGTCTAAGCCAGGCTGGGGTTGATATGTTGTGGCAGGAGTTAGATAGTGTCATTGTTTCTTTGCAGGCAGGAAACAAGTTACTGATAGTGGTCAGGGAAATATAAGGACAGTGTGGGGCAGGGAAAGGAAAGAGATGCAACGGAGATAGAGTGGAAGGTTTATAGGCTAAGAGAGATGCCTCAGGGATAAGAGAGCTGAATTTTCTTAATAAAAAGACTCTTTGTCTTAGAAATAAGAAGGATGCATTATTCAGTTATATTATTGATGAAGATATAAATAGAATATGTGTAATAGAATCATGGGTTAATGAAAATAAATTTAATGACAATGTGAATGAGTTTGAATTACAGGGTTATGATATGTACATTAGTCAAAGGAGAGGTGGACTGGTGGTGGCCTGATTATTTATATCAGATAGCATAGCTTCGAATGTAAATAATTCTATAAAGTAAAGAAAAGTTAAGTAAATATGGCTAGATATTAGGGTCAGTAAAAATAGGATAATTAACTTGGGAATCTTTTACAGACCACCTGGACAGATTGATTGTATTGATTAGTTAATGATCAGGGAAATAAGTAAAGAATGTAAACTAGATATCTTGGTGACTTGAATTAAAATTTTATGGACTGAGAAAATATGATAGGAAGGGATAAAGCAAGTTATAAGTTTATGGAATGCTTTGAGGATAATATTTTTGACTCAATTTGTTAATAAGCCAACAAGGGGTGACAATATCTTAGATCAGGTTCTTTCAAATAATGATCACTTGGTTCAGGAATCGACTGTTAAGTAAAGGCATTATGAAATATTAATCATCATATATTTAGTTTTTACTTGTAAATAGGGACAGTTATAACATCAACAAACGTTACAAAACCTACATATTTTTATAGGGAGAATTATGATAAATACTTATGAGATGTGGGACACTTTTAAGTCCATTGGAACATAGTGAGTTCCAATGAAGGCTATTAGGAAGAAATTTAGGAAGCCATTGTGGTGGAATCAGGAGATAGCTAGGAAAATTTCTGATAAGAAAAGGTAATACCAGAGATTACACATAGAAAGTACTTTTGATAACTTAAATCATTATAAGTCAACCAGAAATGAGCTAAATAAGATTATTAAGAAGAGCAAAAGGGAGGCAGAAATGAATTTAGCTCAAAATAATAATAAAGATCCAAGAAAATTATTTTTCTATTATGAAATCAATAACATATCTAACAGAGATAAAAATACTGCCTATTGAATAAGAAGGGATCTTGAAAGAATCTGATGAAATGTGTTTTAATGATCATTTTTCATCAGTATATACAGAAGAGAATCCAGATAGATTAATTGATGGTAATTCTAGGACAAGGGAAGTGTTGTTGAATACCAATAATATGGATAGGGAAATTGTTAAAGGGCCTATAATTGAGTTGAATTCTAGTAAGTCATCTGACCCAGACAAAATTCATTCCAGGTTACTTAAAAAGGTGTAGAAAGTATTGCAGTAGCTCTTGAGACGATCTATGCTAGATCACTAAAGTTTGGGGAAATACCTAATGATTGGAAAATAGCAAATATAGTGTCAATTTTTAAGAAGGAAAGTAAAGGGGTCTCCAAAACACTTTTGTCCCGTAACCTTACCATCAAAAGTTTGTAAGATTCTTGAGAGTAGTTAAGAAGAGTATTTCTGAACATTTAATTAAGGATAGTTTAATAAATGATGCTCAGCATAGGTTTAGAAGTGGTAGATCATGTTTAATAAATTTATTGGAATTTATGAATTATGTAACTAAACAATTAGATAAGGGGGGAAAATGTTGATTTGCTTTACAATGATTTTAGTAAAACTTTTGACAGGGTTTCACAAATTAAAAATGCATGGAATATGTAAGAAAGTTTTGAATTGGATAGCTGACTGGTTGAAATAAAAGAATAGGGTTGTGCTGAATGGGATGAGATCACAGTGGAGAGATGTTATCAGTAGTATACCTCAGGGATCAGTTCTAGTTTATTACTAGTTTATATAAACGATCTTGGGGAGGGTGCAAATAGTTGTCAATTTTCATGATGAAACAAAATTGGCAACTATAGTAAATGAAGTTGAAGCTAACTTTAAAATGAATAGTAATTTAAAGAAGTAATTAGGTTTGGTCCGTATGTGCAGATGAGTTTTAACCTTAAATCTAAAGTTATTTACATGGGAGAGATTATAGAGAATTTAATTGTGCAATGCTTAGGCATTGGCTGAATGATGGAGTAGAGGATAGGAGGACTTAGGACTAGTGGTAGATAAGTCAAGAGGTTTTGTAAGTAGTGTATTGAGGCAAAAATTAGAGCAAATAGTGTTGGGCTTCTTTAAGAGGAATGTTTGTTATAAAAGTAAAGTTATCTTTAAACTCTACAACTCTTATGTCAGGCCAGAATCAAGGAAGAGGTACTGCATGTCCACAGACGAAACAGATCTCCCACAAGTTGCACCAGAGAAACCTGTGAGGTCCTGAACAAAGCCTTCCAAGCTGTATTTGTGAAAGAGGGTACGCTCCAAGTACCGGAGATCAGGAACACCTTCCAGGGGGAGAGATTGAGCAAGTGCCACTTTAGTAGTGAGGACATCCAGACCATCATGGAGAACCTCAAAGAAGACTCATCATCGGGACCGGACAGAATACACCCCAAGATCCTAAAAAAATGTGCGGAACCCTGGCATACCCTCTCTGGATCATTTACAGATCCTCGCTTAGCATAGGAGAACTCCCAAGGGACTGGAAAAGGGCTAGCGTGTCACCCATCTTCAAGAGTGGGGACAAGAGCAACCCATTAAACTACCGTCCAGTAAATCTAACCTCAGTCCCATGCAAAATCCTGGAGAAACTCATCTTGAAGTTAACGACTTGCTGAGTACCAACCAGCATGGTTTTAGATCCGGAAGATCATGTATGACTCAGCTTCTTGAATATCTGGAGGAGATGGAAGCTGCCACCGATGAGAAAGACAGTGTCGATGTTGTCTACCTCAATTGCAAAAAAGCCTTTGACATTGTCCCCCATTGCCGCTTACTTGTCAAACTGGTGGCATTAGGAGTCGGTGGTGAAGTATCTCGGTGGATACAAATCTTCCTGTCTGGCAGGAGTCAAAAAGTAAGTATAAGAGGAACTCATTCAGAATGGCTGGATGTCTGGAATGGAGTCCCTCAAGGCAGTGTCCTTGGACCAGTACTCTTCCTAGTGTTCATCAATGACCTACTGGCCTCCACTGATTCAAGTGGGAAACTCTTTGCAGATGATGCCAAAATCTACCGCTGCTTAAAGTCCCCAGTAGATAGTGAGATTCTGCAGGCAGACATCAACAAGCTGCTAGAGTGGAGCCAAAAATGGCTAATGCAGTTCAACAGCAGAAAATGTAAGGTCATTCACATCGGGAAGAATATCCCAGGGTATGAGTACTACATTGGGGACACTCCACTTGAAGAATCTGAGGTAGAAAAGGACCTCGGAGTCTTCATCACAAAGGACCTAAAGCCC
The DNA here is from genome assembly GCA_963969495.1 of Ceratothoa steindachneri. Taxonomy (NCBI): domain Eukaryota; kingdom Metazoa; phylum Arthropoda; class Malacostraca; order Isopoda; family Cymothoidae; genus Ceratothoa; species Ceratothoa steindachneri. Next base: position 58,276,279 of record OZ018333.1, read on the forward strand.
TTTATGCAGGTCACAAAGGCAATGGCTAGGGCAAATTCCATCATCAGACTCCTACAAAAAACTTACATGTGTATGGATGCTTAAATGTTCCTTCCCTTGTATAAGGCACTGATAAGGCCACGGCTCAAGTATTGCATCCAAGTCTGGTCACCATACTCCAAGAGAGACATGAAGAAGCTGGAGCAGGTCCAGCGGTGAGCTACCAAACTAGTCCTGAACTGGCAGACTTGCCCTATGAGGAGAGGTTGGCCCACCTTAGACTTACTACACTGGAGAAACGGAGGGTCCGAGGTGACATGATTGAGGCCTTCAATACTCAAGGGTGTGCCCAAGGTGGGAGATGGGAGCTTTCTCCAACTTGCTCCAAGAGGTAATCACCCAGAGACCAGAGGTCACAGCCTGAAGTTGAAGAAGCTACGGTACAGGATCACCAAGAGAAATAAATTCTTCAATACAAGGATTACAAACAAGTGGAATAGTCTCACTGAGTATATAGTTAGTAGCCCTAGTGTTAACACCTTTAAAAATAGGTATGACCAGTATGAGACTCAAAACCAGAGAAGAGGCACCTTATATGAGCACTGACTCTCTTGCCTCTTAATTTTCACTAAGGTAAGCAGTATTGTATACAAGCATGATCACAAAGATTGTTCTGAGGTAGCTAAGTTGGATTTTAGCAAGTTCTTTGAGTTGGCAGGTAATATTAGAACTAGGGACCACCACTTGAAAAAAAAACAGGTGTAGGTTCGATGTGAGAAAATATTCACTAACAGAGTTGTAGATTACTGAAATGGTTGACCACAGGACACAGTAAGCAGGTGAAATTTAAATGTTTTCAAGTGTAGGTTAGTTAGATGAGTATTTGGGATTGGGGAGGGTAGGTTATCACGGTATTTAAGTTGTATTGTGGCAAATCACATATTGTATTATTAATTTGTATAGATATTATATTATTGATATTTGGTAGAGATGGGACGATTCCCCCCAAATTTTGTGATTCTGATTCGAGTTATAAGTTATGATTCCGATTCCTTCACAAAATAGAATATTGATTATATATATATTGTTAAAAAATAAATGTGATACATATTATAACTTGTTAAGTATTGCAGCTTTACTATTAGTAATTCTCAATAAAGATCATTAAATAATAAATATAATAAAACTTAATTAATTTATTTATGTACCATCGATTCATAATTCCTTCCATGTAATAATAATACTTCATTAATAACATAGGCCTGCATTTGAAAAAAAAATTTATGTTCCCCAGGATTTCTTTGTGGTTTCTTAATGAATCCAACCTCCTGAGCTCAAAAATGAATGTATATTTGTTCAATCAGGTCAGATTTTCTCAGTACAGCATACACCATTTTCATTGAGATTACCTCATTTTTTCTGAATTTAAAAAAAAAATAACCTTCTCTATCTAATAATGCATTATTACTGTTATATCATATAAACAGGAATACACGTATGTAAACTATAATTCTTTTAATAAACAAAAAATAAAAGAATGCAACATAATAAAGAAAATAATTATAATTTCGAAGAACAGACACCCTTGACGATTTTCGTTTGTGCCTATCATCTGGTCCATCACGCTTCAAACACCAACAGTAGTCAGCAAGCATGTTTCCGTTCCATTTACACTGGTACCTGGATTCCATTGTTTTTATGTCCTGGTGGAATCTTTGCCCCTGTTCATTACTGTAATCCCTGCAGTTGTCGGGAAAATAATCCAGATGGGACTGTAAAAAGTGTATCTTTATAGACATTCAAGCTCCCAAATGTTTGAGACTTGTTAAGAGCTGATTGACCAGGGCAACATATTCTTCTAGGCTTCTTTTATTGCCTAAAAAATTGTTAACTAGAGCTTTGAAAGCTTTCCAGGCATCTTTTTCTATGTCCTTCATTGATGCATCAAATTGCTGATCAAGTTCCTGATTTGAAGTCCATCAAAAATTCCCCCATGGAGCTTAGCGTCACTGATTTGTGGAAATTTTTGAAGAAGAAATTTAAAAGCTTGGCCTACTTTATTAAGGGTTTTGACATAATTTTTCATTATGCCAAGCTTTATATGCAGTGGAGGGAGGAGTATTTTTTGAGGAGGCACTAAAGGTTCAGCTATCACATTGTTTGATCTAATTCTAAATGCTTCTCGTGGAGGCCAAACCTTCTTCTCATAGTGCATACTATCTGCACGACTGTCCCATAAACATAGGAAACAGGGATGCTTCGTGTAGCCTGTTTGCGTTCCAAGCGTAAGAGACACTATCTGAAAAAAAATTTAGCACGGTATGTAAATTCAGTGTAATATTTCTAAAAACAAATTCAAAGTAATATTTCTTAAAACAATAAGAATATGAATATGTACTGAAAAATCCTGTATGCCGATGCATTAAATCATCGTATTGGAACTAATTGGATATATGTACATCTTATTTTGAGTTTATTGAGTTGTGTTGTATACCTTCTCAATTAGGATAAGTTCCCCATTAACCCAATAGGATGCATTAACCTATAGGGACACACTTCAACAAAAAATATAACTCAAAAATGACATGATTTCCAGATTTGCATTCTTGTAAAATGTAAGTTGACCAAAAGGTGTATACAAGTATTAACAATTAAAAATGAAAATGTCAATATCAAAAAGCTTAGAAATGCCAAGTGTAAAATGATCTTACCTTTAAGTCACCACATATCCTCCACTTATAGCTAGAGTAATTTATTGCATCCAGCAATTTTTTTCATATTTTCATAACTTTCAGTAAGTTGGATTGAATGGCCTATAGGAACGGAAGCTATCTTGTTACCAATATTCAGTAACACAGCTTTTAAACTTCTACTGGAGGAATCTATGAACAGTCTCCATTCTAATGGGTTGTAGAGAATTCCAAGGGCCTCAACAAGTCCTTTAATATTGGCGCAGTATACTAAAGAGCTGGAAGAATGCTGTAAAAAATAGCTTCAAAACTCTTGTTTTCTATTTCTGTACCCCCCTAAATGTTGTTTCTTAAGCGAGAAGATTACTTTCACAAAGTCAAGAGCAAAGAAGTTGTGTATTCGCCTTTGAAACCCCCAGATCCCTGGTCAGGTCATTTAACTGAACTTGAGTGAATGGTCTTGCGACCATATCATGTGTGGAAACCTGATAAGACTCAGATGTGTCATCATCTTGGTCAACTTCCATATTAATCTCTTCATGTACCTCTATATGTTCAGGGGGAGAAGGTATAGGAATTCCTGGGCCATGGGGCAGGGGTTTGATGGCAGAAGGAACATCCGGATATGCCACACTATGTTTATTCTTCTTATTTATACCTGTGGAAAATATAATTGCATATTACATAAAGAAATTGATTTGGAGTTGCAGATAGTACATAAATGTTTAGTAAAGGATATGTTCATGCTGAAGTGAACTATGTTAGTTTTTAATTTTATGCTAAGTCTTTGCATAATAATGACATTTTCAGGAGCCAGTATAATACAGAAAGCTTAAATACTTGATACAATGCTCACCTTTAAGATTTGTCATGCAAAAATAGCAGTCCGTAGTGTGGTCCTTGCCATCTCTCCACACCATGGGAACACCAAAAAAGAGGGACTTCTGTTCGCCCTGACTCCAGCGTCTTAAACTTATGTAGCATCCCTTGCAGCAGATATGTGGTGCAAAACTTTTATCTTGATCTCTTAGCCTTACTCCAAAATATGCATGATACAAAGATTTAATTACAGGAGGGATTGTACTTTGCTGCTCGGGAAAAGTCACTTTGCCGCAAACATAGCAAAATCTGTCGGAGCTATTCTTACATTTTCTGTTCATTTTTAACTCAACCACTATTATTATTATTCTTATTATTATAATGCTAAGCAATTTTTAACCTGCAAAATATTAACCTATTTGCATAATTACTTAAAATGTACACAAAATTTACTGCGAATAGAGCAGTGCAAAAACTATTGATATTTGATGTAATATAGGAGATGTATAAACTATAAAATTATTATCACCCCCTGTATCGCAAAAACTGGAGGTGATAGAGAAAAACGGATGACAGATTCGGATTTAGGAGGTCAATTTTATGAAGAAACACTATAGCAAACCTAAGGTACATTTTTGACGCAGACCAGTGTAATTAATAAAGTTAGTTGTTACATAAACTAAATAGAATATAGTAAACAAATAAATGTAAGATGAACATTGGGCCTAAGTTTACATAGTATCTGCTAACAACAAATCTTCTGCTATAGAAGAGCCTTATGCTGGAAGTTTAGTATTGTCAGTCATCACAACCAAGTAAATTTAGATCTTGAATAGCGAATAATTCACAGTTATGTGGAAATTGTAATTCAAATCAGCCATGATGCTGATCCCTTTTTAAGTAGTAGCTATATCTACACAATTTAGTTTTTGACAAACCATGATGGTGATACCTTTTTAAACTGTTCACCCCCGTAAGGGTTGCGGCGATTTGCCATCCTGGCCGCCGTGCTGACGGGACTCAGCACCCCATCCGACCCCAGCTTAGCCTCTTCTCCTTCCTTCAAAACACTTTTTCCTTGCTTTTCATACAACCTCTCCCACAACTTTCTCTGGTCAGCCTCTAATTTCACAGGGTAGATGCTGACCTTCTTCTCAGCCAACCATTCCGGATCGGGGCTGAGGGGGAAGGGGATAATGTTCCCTAACCGCTGATCTCCATTCTAGGGTGGTTGGTTTTTAACAACCTGCTTCATCCCCACCCATACCTTCCTCACATCCTTTTTTCTCCTGTTCACAATCTATCTTTTTTATGCTGTGTCCAAGGTGGAGTTGCCATGCCGATGGACTACCAGGCCACCAGGCGGGAGGGGTGGTCCCAAAAGCACCTCTTACAGTGCGGAATACTGCGAGAGGTGATGCGTGATTGCGTCCTGTGATACAAATAGGGTCACCATGTCCAATGATGAAAATAAACAAAAAAAACAACCCTCAACTTCTTCTGTATCATCAACGGAGCCGCCCTCGGGTAGCTCCACTGGAAAAATGGAGGTCCCCCCGCCCTGTGCTTGCGCAGGGGACCCTCCATATCTCTCTAACCGGAGAGGAGGCTTACTCCTCTCCTTCGCCTATGGGTGTAGGGGACTCCCCCTGACCTCCTGCTCTGGAGGTGCTTTCGAGCACCTCCCTTTTTCCAGCAGCAGTCCCCTCTGTTCTTTCAAAAGGGACTGCCAAGAAAGCCAGCAGGCAGGTCTTAGCCAGCCGCTCCACATCGAAGCAGCTCAGTAGGGGTAACCCCCTTAGGGGGGAGAGGGAAGCCAGGTCGCTTCCCTCAAAAGACGTACTGGCAGGAATATTAAATCTTGCAGGGTCAAGGCCTGTGCCTCACCACACAAGACTGTTGACGCTGCCAAGGGGACCTGCGATGTCCTGGGAGGGGATGGCCAACTGGAGACCCCTCCTGTGATAGACATGGTCCTTGAGGAAACCTAACCTCAGATGGTCGGGCCTTCCATTGGGGAGAATCCGGGCTCACGCCAAGCACCGAACCCGAATCCACCCTTATGCAAGGTCCTCTTCAAATGGCTGAGGGCTCAGAGGCAGTACAAGGAGGGGAGGGATCTCCTACAACCAGTGCCCCTGCGACCACCAGGACCTTCTCCATTTCGGAGAAGGACCTGGCTGAGGCCGGTCCATCTGGCCTAGGGTCTTCTGCCGGCCGAGGTGAGAAGCAAGTTCATTCCCCACCCTCCTCTCCAAAAAAGACTAAGACAAAAAAGACAAAGAAGACTCATGGCTCCTCTCCATCCGTGTGGGCTGTGGGGACGGATGGGTCTGGTGCCACTTTGTTAAGCGACCAAGCCAAGATCGGCACATCAGGCCCCTCTGCCCCGCCGGGTGCAGAGCCTCCGAATATGACAAAGACCAAAAGTGCGCAGAGCGGAGCCTCGATAACATCGGGGCGCTTGATTCAGAGGTTACCTGGCATTTTCGAGCCCACTGGCGTCAAACGCTTCCTCGTCATTCGCTCCACTGATGGCAGCATGTTGGCCAATGGCAACATGATCCATCAGAGGAGAGGATTAGCTAGTGTAATTGTAAGAGAGCCGAAGGTGACCCGTTTCTCGAACGGGAGCCTTCTGGCGATCGCAGCGAATCCCGCCGAGACGGCCAAGATGAGTGCTCTTCGGACAATTCATGGCACCCCAGTGAGTGTGACGCCGCACTCTACCATGAACTTTGTGAAAGGAGTAGTTGACTACTCCATAGAGGACAGCACCTTAGAGCTGGCCGACCATGGGTTGGTCAAGGTCGAACATGTGATGAGAAAACAGGGAGGGGCCTTGAAACCCACCCCTACACTCTTTGTCACATTCAACTGTGAAAAGCTCCATGAGTTGGTGCGTGCCGGTTAGTACCGCTACCGCATGAAGGCATTCGTGCCACTGCTGCAGCGGTGCGATTACTGTCACGGCTTCGGCCATATGAATCGTTCTTGTAGACTTCGGGGTCACCCAAAGTCTGTGTAAATTGCTCCAAGGCCGCACACGATAAGTCTAAATAAGGTGTGGCCAAGTGTGTCAATTGCGGAGAGCCGCACCCCGCTTCTCCAAAGCAATGTTGTGCTTATCTCCTTGAGAAAGAAATCCTGGCCGTTCAGTCCCAGGATCGACTCTCATTCCGCGAGGCTAAGGACTTGGTCCTGGCGCGCCCGGCTCTGCCTGGGACGTCATATGCCTCAATAGTTAGAAAGGCACCCTCTGCTCTTGGCCCATCCAGGCCAACGAGCACGATTGTTTCCGCGCCCATTCGGAGCCTTTCTGCGGGCTTTACTCAACCCTGGCGCTCCCCTAGTAAAGCTGGTGGCAAAAAGGGTTCACACCCAGCCCCGGCTAAAACCAGAGCTTCCCCCTCTTCCCCCAGCGTGACGTTTCCCGTAAGGCGAAACGGCCACGCGCCTCCACCGAGTCGTTAAACTCACAGGAGGCAACGCCCATGAAGTTGGTCCCTAGGCCATCTTCCGGGGTTGCTAAAGCTGTCCCCCGAAAGGAGGACAGCAACAAAGGAGCTTCGGTTATTTCGCCCACGCCTAGTGGTGGAGCGAGTGGCTCGGAGACGGTGGTTCCTCGAAAAGATGGCTCCCCGCCTCCGAAGCCGCAACGCCGCCTAAGGTTTCGAGGCAGGAGGAGGAAAAGACTCGCATGGCGAGCCCAACCTCCCCGAATATGTCCTCGAAGGCGACAGCGCCTTCACTGCTTTCTCCGGCCAACAGCGCCCGTGGTTCTGCCTCCGGCAAGCGTACGGCCATTCCCGTGAGGGTCTTCTGTTCGAGAAGGGCACCCGCGTCTCCTCCGAGCTAGGCCTGGAGGGCATTTTTCTTCAATGGAATTGCCGTGGACTCCGGGCCAACTGGGAGGAGCTGCGGAGGCTCGTCTCGTCCTGTTCCCCGTTAGCTTTCTTTCTGCAGGAGACCATGCTAGGCGTGTGCCCCCTGCCCTTCCTCCCGGGGTATACCTGTCTTGCGACCCCACCACCACGGGATGGCCGGGCTGGGGGATGCGCGGTTTACACCCGGCATGATGTCTCCGTTCTTTCTTTCTCTTTAGATACCTCCTTTCAGGCAGTGGCTGTGCAGCTGCACCTGGATAGGAGGTATACTATCATTTCTGCGTACATTCCACCGTCAGCTGACTTCGACGCGAGGGACTTCCGCCGCGTCGTGGCACGGTTGCCGAGGCCCTATCTCTTGCTTGGAGATCTGAACGGCAGGCATCCTCTCTTCGGAGATTACTCCATAAATCCCAGGGGACAAGTCTTTGCCGATCTGATCGAAGAGCTTGAGATATGTGTCCTAAACGTGGATGAGTTTACGCATCACTGTCCGAGAACCGCTTCATTTTCTTGCCTCGATCTATCTTTGTGCTCTCCGGATGCACAGCCTGATTTTGATTGGGGTGTGGTCGATGACCTCCATGGTAGTGATCACTTTCCCATTCAAATATTATTTTCTTGGCCTCTGTCGCCCGAGAGCCCGCCCGGGTGGTGCTTGGCGCATGCACGGTGGTCTGCATTTCAGGAAATGACTGAATTCTCTATCTCAGTCGAGGAGTTTAGGTCGGTAGATTAGGCCGTTGAGTTCTCCGGCAACCTCATCACCGTGGACCTGGCTACTAGTCCTAGAAGGTCTGGCCGTTTTGCACGCCGACCACTCGTGTGGGGGTCAGCTGAGTGTGAGACGGCCCTCAAGCAGAAGCGCTATACCTACATGCGCTATTAGCGCCACCTGAACGATTTCACTGTCAGTGAATTTCTTCGGCCTAGGGCTAGGTTCCAGTATATTTTGAAGCACGCCCGCCGCTCTTCTTGGCTGGCATACGTGTCTTCGGTTAAGTAGCAGAGATGTGTGAGCGAGTCAAAAGGATTCGGGGCAGGTTCTTGCAGGTCCCACCTCCCATTCTCCAGGAGAATGGGACTGCAATCTTGGAACCCGCGTCTATGGTGGAATCCTTCACGACCGCATTTTCTAGCCGGGATGCAGTTCCGCCAGCATTCAATGCATGTTATGATATGGCGGAAGGCCGCCAACTTGACTTTACCTACAGAGGCTGAGAACCTTTCAACGACAGATTTACTCTGAGTGAGTTTCATTCTGCTCTTGCTTCGTGCGCAGGTATCGCCCATGGTCCGAACGATGTCCCGTACACCATTCTTCGACACCTGGGTGAGTGAGGCATGGCCTTTCTGTTATATTTGTTTATGTGCACTTTGGTGCTCTCACTGCATCCACATCTAATTTTGACGCTGCCTATGCTGCCGAGAGACGCCAGTTATACCTTAAGCCCTTTGGGTTTAGGGCTAGTAAACTCCTTCTAGAGCTAGGTATAGCTCTCGGGCCGGTGACGCCCCTGGTTCTGCCCAGGACGCCACCCTGGAGGGTACCACATTTGGCTATTTGTCGCCACGCCTCTGCTCCCAAAGCTTGTACAGCGGCAGGAGTATTGCGTTCTACCTTTTTTGAGTACACCTCGTGTCACGCTAGAACCGTGCCAGTGTATATGGATGGCTCCAAGTCCCAAGATGGGTCGGCTTCCATGCCGTATCCCCTCTGTTTGAAGTCAGCAGTGCTCTACCTGGCGCTTCGTCCGTCTTCACGGCCGAGCTGGTTGCAATACACCACTCGGCACAAGAGATTACGTGACGTTCCCGGTTCGGAGACCGGATTGTGATCTATAGTGACTTACAAAGCGCCCCGAGTGCTCTCGGGGCATTGGAATCTCCCCATCCCCTGGTTCACGAAATCTGTGATGCCACGGTTTGGCGAGCCGGGCAGATATCGTGATTTTCTTCTCCTGGGTTCCTGGACATGTAGGAATTGCGGGAAATGAAGGCGCCAAAGAGTCCGTTAGGACTCTGTGACCGGACCAGTGTTTTGCTCTTCCTCACACCGACTACATGGCAGGAATACTGGCTGCTTTGCAAAGAAGATGGGAGACGGTCGAAGGGAACTTAAACTTACGTGCCATTGCGCCGCGACTGTTCTTATGGACTTACCCCCCAATGCTGCGAGGGCTTCAGGTCGCTTTCTGTCATCTCCGAATTGGGCACACTCACTGGACACAACGCCATTTGATAGAATGCTTGCCAGCCCCCAGACTGTTAGCACAATCTTGTTTTATGTCTCAGTCTGGGCGTTTTCCACGCACATTACCTATCCTGAGACTGGGATGGGCTGGGTCACTACTGCCTGTCCCTTGTACGTGGAACGAATTCATGCACATTGACTGGTGGACTTATTGACTTTTGGAGGGAGGCCGGCCTTCTCCCTTTTATTTAACTAAGTTTTGTTTCTGTTGTTTTCTTTGTAGGTCGCACGCTCTTGCACTGGGGGGGATGCAGACCTCTCCCCAACGCTGGAGCTTGCTTCCTAATTGTTGCCATTTTCCCTTTTTATTGTTATTGTTTTTTAATACTCTTGTTTTAAAGTAGCCTAGTGCTAGGCTGTCATGATTGTGGCAACTTATGCCCAAGTGGGTAGTCATAGGCTCCTAAAATTTTTTAAAAAAATCATCTTTCAGAATCACAAAGTTATGTTTCACATTCACACCACTGCCCAAACTCACACTCAGACTAACCTGTTCCCATGTCACTATCATTCCATCTCCCAATTCACTTATCTGTAGCTTCACAGGCTTACGCTCACAATATCTAAACTCATCATACTTACTTAGAATCCTCTCATTCACTAATGACACTTGTTCACCATTCTCAACATCCACACCGCCATCAACTCCCATATCATCATTCACCACACACTCATCTTCATCCAGACAATCATTCTTCTCTTTCATATATAAACACTTTTCAATCACCCAATTGTAATGAACACTGCAGATGCACCACATTAGCATTCAAACCCTTCACTTTCTCATCCTTGTGCACAATTGGTCTCTCACTACCAAAGTGCACATAAACAATCACTCCATACAAACAACTCGCTACAATCAACACTTCCTGAAATGGCGGGACCCCTTGCATACACATTGCTTTTAATTCATTCATAAAGTTCCGCACCCAGCCATACCAATACTATCAGGTTTTCTACATACTTCACTCATTACCTCCTTCCTTAAGTCATCCATGCTATCGGGCACTCTCACATTTACTCCATCCCTCTTCAAATCTTGCAAACCATTCCATACACTCTCAAACAAGGAATCACCACCACCCTTACTCTTCTTTTCATTCATAATCCCTTTCGGCATATTATTAGGATCATTCACTCCACACTCATTTTCATCATTCGTACTAGTATACCTTGACATCAAATCAGCCACTCCCTTCCGTTCACCAGGCACATAGTCAAAATCATTCAAATCTTCCAAAGTCCTTGCAATCCGATCAGCCTATTTCATATGTTGCAAATATCCAAGAGGTTGGTGATCTGTTTTGATCACAAACCTCACACCATACAAAAACAGACGCAGTACTTTCAAACAATACCTTATCGCAGCCAACTCATACTCCACAGACAAATACTTTCGCTCTGCCACATTCCTAGCCTTAGATAAATACCCAATTATTCACCCAACATTCCCTCCATTTAAACGCTGCTCTTGCATCAGAAAACCTCCAATACAGTACTCACTTGCATCCGTAAACAATTCAAGCATCTTAGCATTCACACTATAATCTGGGTATGCCAATTCAACATCTTCAGCCGCTGCCTCTTTCAGTCTCTCATATGCTTCATTCATCTTATCATTCCCCCTAACAATTTTACTACCTTTCTTGCCCATCCACTCAGTCAGAGGTCTACTCACACCCAAACAATCATGTATCAACTTTCGCTGAAACTCAATCAAACCCAGAAACGACTTCAGCTGCTTCACAGTCACCAGTTTCAGAAATATTTGCACCTTCTCAACATATTTCATCGACTTTCACAACCCATTCTCACTCACCATATACCCAAGGAATTCCACTTCTTTCACAAACTATTCACACTTCGCTACTTCCACCTTCACACCAACACTCTCCAACATTCTCAACGCATCATTCACAAATCTCATATGCTCATCAAAACTTTCATTCATAATCAAAATATCATCTATAAACACCATCACATTCTTACTTGCAAACTTACTCAACACAACATTCATTTCCTGCTGTAAGGCTCTGAGATCATTAGCCAACCCAGAGCTGAGGTTCCAGAACTGATAATACTTTTTTGTAGAGGAAAATGCAGTCACCGGCCGGCTCTCCTCAGCAATGGGCATCTGGTAATAACCACTTCATCCCGTGCATACTATACACACACTCAGATACCACACACATTGGAAACCTTTCTTTCACAGTCCTTTCATTCACTTTCGATAATCCACACACAGACGCACTCTTCCATCCGGTTTACATACAGGCACAATGAGACTATTCAATGCACTCTCACTTTCTTCAATCACCCCCAATTGCTCCAATTCCAAACACTGCTCCTCAATCTCTTCAGCAACCGGACGTGGGAAATGCCTCGGCCGCTGATAGATGGGGGAGTCCTCCTTCAGGACAATCTTGAATTCCGGGAGCTTTGCAACCCCGAAATCCAGATCACCCTTACTGAGGGCTCCCTTTGGCTCAAATATCATTCGATACACATCCTCTCTTTCATACTCAGTCAAACATCCATCCAATTTCACCATGTCCTTCACTTCATTATACATCCATTCGCATGTCTTTTCATTCGCAACATTCACCCTGATATCCGTACTATCATCCATACCTACCTCATTGACAGTGGAGAGGTGGCCCAGTACATCTCCGACTTGGATTCCCCTCACCCGCCCTTTCACACTGGTGTCCACCTGCACACATACAAAAGGATCATTCATTTCCATCAAGCCATCAAACACACAAGCAACATGCCTTATCTTATAGCACACATCCTTTCCCTTCAATAGCACAGTGTTTTCATCCACATTCAAACTAACATCCTTACTCCAACTCACTCTAACAGACACCCTTTCACCCTTCACAAAGTTGCCTGTTTGCCCCTTTAAAAAAAAAAATCACCCTTCACAAGCCTTACACACTCCATAGCAATCACCTCAATACCGGTAAACACACTTCTCAAAACACTACCATCTTTCCTTACATACAAGTTATACACCCCATTTTTACCAATCTTTCTCTCAATCTGATCATTTGCCTGATGCACAACCATATAGTTCACTTTCATAAAATCATACCCCAAAATCACACCATACTCACTACTCATCTTATCAATCACTGAGAATTCACACTCATTCATCAACATGCATGCATTCGAACAGCTGACCTTATCATTCCAATAACAGGCATTCTCAAACTACCATTTCCTACCAAACTACCACTTCAGACTTTCCATTCACACCTTGCGCTCTCAGCCTAATCCAATACTTTTCACTTGAATGTCTTTCCATCGCACAATAACTACATACACTCCTCTGTGATGACACATCCTTGCATAATGACTGGCCTTTCCACAGTTACCACATGCAAATCTTCCACTCCCCCCAGCATTTGCTCCACCATTCACCAGTCAGCCTCATTCTCTTCTCTCCTTTCTCTTCCCATTCAACCATTCACTTATCTTTCGCAGGACCGTATCCAGGAACTTTCTCATCAATTGTTTACATTCATTGACATCATCATCTCCATACTCTCAATCCTACGTGCATACATATTCACACTTTCACCTCCCCATTCGAGCCTTCTCAAATTCATTCACCCTTTATACTTCACCCTCTTTTATTCATCACCTGCTCAATCAGTCTCTCCTTCACCGCCTCATACTGTGGCTCACCCACACTGGTGATCACGCAGAAAAACTCTTAATACCTTTCCATCCAAACATTCAGCCACTATCCCTTATTCTCCGGGTACTTGAGCTTACAATACCGCTCAAATTCCCCAAAGAATTCTTCCACACTCTTCCTATCATGCAACCTAAACTTATCCACCTTTAGCACTTTCCTTATCAAAATACCCATCCCCATATTCATTTCACTCTCACTTGAGCTGCTCTCACTCTCACCAATCACGCCTTCCGATCCTTCCTTTTTGACCCTGTCTTCCTTCCTCTCTTGCATTCCACTCTCTTCCATTATCCATCCTTCCTATCACTCACTGTATCCTCCCTATACTCACATACACTTTCACTCATCCCATTTATCTTATCCCCTTCAGTCAGAGCAGGGGTCAGGGTTGAGGGTCCCGGGGCTGGTCCTGACCCCTTTATCATGTCATATAGGTCCTGCATCCTTTGGTCAACATGCCTTTGTCTTTCATCCATTTTGTTCTTCATCCTGTCTGTCTTCTCATCCCTACTCATCATATTACTTCAATCCCTCAATCACGCTCCTCAACATCATACATTCCTCCTCTTGCTGCCTCAACTCCATCCTCAGTCTCACAATCTCATCATGGAGGCCCTGTTCCACAGAAGCCATCCTCCCTGGTTAGTAAAAATGATAGAAAAAGGGGAAAAACAACCAAACTACTTGTCACTCTAATTGGTTGTGGACTGCAATTCAATCCTGTCACTCTCCCAGTTTCGAGATCTCGTGTCCCTATTCGGGCACCAAAAAATGTAACAGGCTGAAAATCTATCCTCTAACCCAAATTGATCCAACCCTCTTCCTACACAAATTCGGACATGAGGAAATCAAGGGGGAAATTAAATAGATTGGATATACATTCCTTTATTTACAAAAAAATATGGGGTAAATATTTATACGAGATCTCATTACTTGTTTATATACAATTAATCCTATCCTATGAATGCTATCAATCAATATATCTAAACACTCAGACTATTATATTTAAAGAAAAAAAAAAATACGAATCCGAAAAAACAATTCTATACAAAATTGAACAACAAAAAGTATTTGCGACTACAACAACAAACAAAAAGAAAAGGCCTCACATGGTACCATAAAATCTTTGTAAAAAAAAAGGGCACCTCCAAGCTCAGTATAATGCAATCTAGTCACCCCTTGAGACTATCAAAGCCCTCTCTGTCCAGTCGGGACTCACAATAACTTCTTGATGTATAAGGTATATTCTATTTAAATATTGCAAATCTTACAATCTCAGTTTGCAATAGTTATATATCAAAACTGCATATTTATAAAAGTTAATTTAAGTAAATCTTGTAAAATTTATCAGAGTGGCTTTTCGCAAATTACAAATTGTGAATATCTGGGGGAAAGAAAAAAAAATATTTTAGACAAACATGAAATCTCTAATATATATATATATAATATATATATATATATATATATATATATATATATATATATATATATATATATATATATATATATATATATATATATATATATATATATATATATATAAAAGATAAACCTCTCCATTCACACACGTTCTTACATAGGGAGGGAGAGGGTATTGGGAAAGGAGTGGGAGAATGGCCCTTCACACACACTCACATTTGCTCGACCACAGGGTAAATATTTATAAGAGATCTCATTACAACACGCTAATAATATATATATAAAACAATTAATATTATCTTATAAATACCAATCAAAATTTAGACAAAAAAAAAACATTCAATTAGATTATATTTACAAAAGGAAGATAGGCAAAGTCAAACAATAAAAAATATCTGCCAGGGCATTAAAAACAAACGATAAATGAACAAACAAAAAAAAAAAAGAAAAGGCCTCATGTGGTGCCACAAAAGCTACATACCAAAAAAAAATCTGCTGCCTCCGAGCTCTGTATTAGCAATCTGGTTGCATCATGAGGCTATTAACGCCCTCTCTCTCCTGGCGGGACTTACAATACTTAATTGGTTATCTCAACCCTACAGTCTCTGCCACTCCTTACAAATGGTGGTGATTAAATTTTGGAGTATTCATAGAGTGGCTTATCATAAAATATCAAACAAATGGTTAAATAGCTGAGGAAGAGGAGAAAAAAACATTTTAAACAAAACATGAAATCAAGTAAATATATATAAAAAACAAAAAAGAAGAAAAAAAAATCATTCTCATTCATATACACATTCTTACAGAGGGAGGTAGAGAGTATTGGGAAAGGGTGGGAGAATGGCCCTTCACATACACTCACATTCGCTCCACCACAATGTTATATCATAGGAAAAAAAAGGTTAATCCAAAAATTGTATCTTGGAAATATACAAAAGGCCAGTTTTCAAAACATCAGGCCTAGCAACTTCAGCCTGTTAGATTCAAATAGTTACAATAAATTCTAATAGCATGAAGATTTTGCTTTTTGTTATGGATTTTACAGGTATAGGCCTCACAGGAGGTTTCTGTATGCTTGAATTATAAGAGAATCTCACTGTCCCCATGCCTTGTGTGTGGGTGGAACTAAAGCGCTTCTCTCATGCTCTTATGGTTTTTGTGGGGCCATAAGGAGTTTGTTGGAGAACCGTGAGAGACAGGATCTGCAAGATGATGCAGGATGAAGGGGAGCATGAGTGTTGGCAGGAGGAGAGTGACTGCAAAATGGAGCAGAGGGATAGGTTGAGCTTGGTAGAGGAGACATTTGAGCTAGCCATGAAAAGTGAGGAGAGACAGGACCATTTACGGAGATGAGTTTTAGAAAGTAGATTTAAACTGAATTTAATAAACTACTTGTGCTCTCATTCTTCCATTTTTCTATTCTCTTCAATTACTAATATACAGTGGCTGCAAAAAGTTTTTAACACTTCCCCTCCACATAGAAAATACATGGCTGCATAGTCCAGGAATTAATCCCATTTCAGAAAGTATAGTTTGGCTGGTAGTTTTCTAATGAGGACTGCCAACTTATAAGTGAATGAGATGGGTACTGGAGAACTCTATGAATGTTTATCCAGACAATGGAGTGGCTGTATTGTGTTGTTACTCTTTCCTAATAACTATAATGAGAGTATTTTGTGTTTAGCTACTCTCATCCATTTCTTACTAATTATGCCTTGTAACTGCACGACAAGGGAGAAGAAAATAGCCAGAATATTGTTGAGGAGGGAGGAGAAAGAAACCATTATGGAAAAAGGTTGTTTTATTAAGTAAGCCATGTTAATTCTAATGGAGCTACTTGCTGCTGCTTGTATTTTCACACCAATGGTAATACTACCTTCCAAATATACGCTGGATGGCCAAAAATGAACACAAAAGCTACACAACCTACGATGAGAGGTTAGAAAGAACACACAATAAGAGCATCAGAAGTGAAAAATTATCATTCTGTGCTTCTAATTGAAAGACATATCCACCCACACTATCTACCATCTCCTTTAGAAAGACATTGCGTTGCCTGTTCACCAGGTATCTGAGAAACCCTTCTCACAGAGGGCCTGAAGAAGCAATCATGTGTTTTCACTAAGAAATATGCACATCAGGCAGGCAGAAGCGTAGTTGGTCAGATAAATCCACATGCCAGTATATCCAGATTTGCACAAGGATAGTTTGGTGTCATCCCTTAGTCAGCATGTATAACCCAAATTCACAGTAAGCACAATCTATGATGGTATTGGGCTATTTTAATGAATTGATGGGTAGTGTGTGTGTGTGTGTAAGTGGGGGGGTGTACTTAAGAATGAGATGAATGCTGACTGTTACAGCACAGTACTTTATCCTTTGGTGCATTCTTTTGTAATTCATACGCCATTACTTATAGATATAATGGGGCCCTATCCTAAGCTAAAAGGTTACCAAGTTGCTTGCTACATTTCTTTCTCATAACTTTTGAGATACACTGCTCCTATAATACTTTAAATGTATTTTTATAAGTATTCCATGTCTCTCACATATTCAAATCACTGAATTCTACATCTTAATTAGCCCCATTCACAAGTTTCATAGAATTTCCTAATCCAATTTTGGAAAATTTGGAGCTTTAGTAGTGTTGATGTTCTACTTTTCCTATTTCTATGTTAAAACAAACTATCAATTTCTTAATGCTTCACCATCAGTCAATATCTGAGCTAAATTATCATTGTTTGAAAGTACTAAATTATAATATATTGGCAATCCTCATTGGCTCATTTATGAATTGATTAAAAATATTACCTTTAAAACATCCAATAAACATACTCTATCCCTTCCTATCATATCTTCCTAGTCCACAGAGCTTAAATTAGGATCACAAAGAATAATTATTTACTTCACATCCTATACTTATTGCCTATTTATATTATCAATAGCCTTAGTCTTTCAAGGTTATCTAGAAAATAGTATCATTTTTTACTCACCCTAATATTTATATTTGAAGCAATGCTATTTCTTATATAAATAATTATCCCACTACTAGTGTTACTCTTCTTTCACTAATATACATAGAACCTTTAAGGTCAACTTCAAAAATATCAAATTTAATTGTCCATGATTCTTTTACTCATACTATATCTAGTCTTCATCAATAATATACATAAATAACTCATCCTTCCTATTAGCATTGGTATAGGGACAACCCACCCATACCTGGAGAACTTATCATTGTGCCTCTATGCCACTCTACTATGACCCAGACTACATAAGCTTAAATAAACTGCCAAGTCATTCATGTAGCCAAAAATATTCTGATGCAAGTGGTTAGGTATAATATGTACTATCTACATTACTCTTTTATTTGGGGGGAATAGTTTCTTAAACCTAAATACTCTCACAGAAGCCATTTAGCTCATAAATTGAACTCATCTTCAGGTCACCTTAGTTTATTGCAGCTTCTATAAGTTGACATGAATTTGGACACCATATATATAGCAAATAAACATGCCTAATGCTGCTCAACTTTACTCTAATTGGAAGAGGTCTGTCCCATCATTAAGCCTTATGGGCCTTGGTTGGTTAAACCTTACTTTGAAAGTGTTTCAGATGGATCACTGCACGCACTAACTGATGGTTTTATCACTCATTTTCTTCTCTCTCTTCAACTTTATTTTAGAAGACAGCAAAGCTAAATCAATATTGAAGCTTCTGAAGAGTCTGGTATATATGAAAGAAGTTTATCCACTAAGTCACTATAAAACAACCAGATAAAACTTTTGCAACAAACAGGAAATAAACATGAATAATAAAAAGAATTTATTGGATGATGAAACGATGGATAATAAAAGGGTGAGTTACTTGAGATCTTTGAGGTATGTTGTGTAATTAAGCAAGGCTGATTATCTTGGTTTTATGAGTTTAGTTATCCTTATTGTGAAATGTGGTTTTCTCTTTAGTACTCCTCTATCTTCTGCCATTAATTAACTCCACTGATTCCATTAAATGATGCAAATAATTAATAAACCAGGAAACCTTGAAGGGCATAATACCCAAGTTACTTTTATTGGTGCCTCATTTTTATTTTCTGAGGTGCTAAAGAGCTTGAAATGTTGATGTGGACCATTCAAGGAGGTACCTTGTGTAGTTTGTTGTACTTGGTACCTGGAGAAGCTGCATGTTGTCCCAACCTAACTGCAAATAGGGAAGGCTTCATTCACTTGGTTGACTTGAAGCTGGTGAGCTTCCTCTTGCTCTTTCTCACTACCCTTTTATTTACTATCCCTCCAACCCTTTCTCTACTACAACAAACCTGGAGAACCAGTACAACATACTGGTTAGAGTGCCTCTTTGGGGCTACAGTCTTTACTATTACTGAAAATAGGGAAGGTCCCATCACACAGTTGACTTGAACTCTGATGTAACAGGAGGAAGCTGCACAAAGATGAATTGTGTATTTCAGTGCAAAAACTTGTGCTATCATTGAAACCTGGATGAGAAACACATTCACTTATTCCCTGCACGATTTAGGGTGGAACGCTTTGCAGACTTGTGCATCACTGCCCAAGAACCCTTTCATTTTCCTACCTTGAGCTATCAATATTCTATCTGGATGTGCAGCTTGATTTTGGGTTGCAGGTGGTTAATGGCCTTCATTGTAGTGACCACTTTCCATTAAATGACAATTTTCTGGGCAGCTGCTCCCTGAAAAAAAAACTTTACTGCAATGACCTCACCATCCCACAAACTGTATGGCTCATTCTTGTTGAATGTCTCAGTCTGGGTGATCTTTGCACATGTTACCTGTCCCGGTACTGGGATGAGATGGGTCACTACCATTTGTCCTTTGTACTCAGGATGGATTCATGCACATAGACTTGTGGACTATTTGACTTCTTGGAGGAGGCTGGCCTCTATTTTTATTTACTCTCTTTGGTGTTGTTTGCATGTTCCCTCGCTGGGGGAGAGGAGGCAACTCCCCTGATGCTAATGCATGCTTGTGTTGCAATTCCCCCAACATCATAGAATATGGGTCAAGCACGAGGACGCATGCTTTATATCTGACATGATATCCCTATTCTTGTATTTGCTATAAATAGCTCCTTACGCACAGTGGCAATGCTCCTATCTCTGAATATGAGGTATACTGTTAATTCTGCATACATTACTCCACAGCCAACTTCAAAGTGTTTGAAGTTATACCATGGCTGCTGAGGTATAACAAAAATAGCTCAAACGCATAGAAAACTAATGGCAAAGCAACACATCCTATGCAACAGCTGAGAGGCAACTGAGAGTTGGTATCATTTTCTTTCAAACCACAAGGCTGTACAGAGCTGTCCGATGTATGATGTTTGTAAACAAACCATTCGTATGCTCTGAAATGCAACAAAATTTGATCACACTTTTTCATGTATTTCTAGGGCAACCCAATCAATTTCTGTTGCAGCGACTGTATACAATGATACAGGTTCATGGAGACCATCCTCACCTAGGGGGAGAGAAGATGCCTCCCAATTTTTATATTTAAATGTCTACAAGATTATAGATGCCACCTACAGGTTGTGGGAGTCCTCTTCATCCCCATAGCGCAGGAAGAAGACATCCCACAGAAAAGTTTCTCAATCTCACATTCTTTGCCATTAACTCAGCAGTATCATCTCAGTGGTGTTGGAAGATGATCTCTAGGGTGGTCTTTATTTTCCAATTTTTGAAAAATTTGCCGGGAACCCCTCCAAAACGTCTCTTCTGGTGTAGAAACAACATGGCTAAATTGTTATCCAAATTGAATGTTTACTGGTGGCGCTTGGTGTCCAAAGTTTATCCCTTATGGGGGTTCACTATTAATTAATGATAATAATAATGTCTCTATTAGTGGATAAGTGGATAATGGAATTTCATTAACCAGCCATTTTTCTCTCTTTCACCGATGGCATAAAATCATTTGAGATTTACTTGCTTGAGAAACCTTCCCCAACCATTAATGGGAATAAGCTCCCGTCCAAGAGGAAGGTTCTTCAACTTCTTCCACTTTCATAATGAAGAGTAGAAGACCATTTGTGAAGCAGCTACGGGAGCAGTCGGTGCTGCTCTTCCCTTCTGGGATAGGGCCAGAATTCCTGTGCGTCTAAGCTGGAGGTGGTCTTCAACTCGTGGAGATCTCTCAGGAAGGGAAGGATGAAAGGAATCTGTAATCCAGCACCAGAGGGAGAAGGATTTCGAGGATGCCCTGATGACCTCTTTGATATTGCTCACAAGGATGCTCTGCACCAGATAACCATCAAGGAGAACAAACAGTTCTTGCTGGGCAGTGGGTGAAAGGAAGAAGGGGATCAATTATTAGGGGATGCAGTCTTGGGTAGAAAGGAGCAGCACAGAGAAAAAAGGACCTCAAGGAGCAGTGCCCTAATGGTTGTCTTAGTATCATCAAGCAGCAACACCACCTCCCCTGAGGCTTCAGAAGCAGAAGAGATGCCAGAACCTTCTGGGCATGTGCTGCTGCCAAAGAGAGCTTGACAAATTATCATGTCTCCCAGATTGGCTTCAGCTTTGGATTGCACCAAGATGTCTGATAGGAAAGCTGCCTTTGTAATATTGGTGTTGATATCACCTACTTTAACATCAATCAGACATCCATTGCTCAAGGTCGCCAGAGAAACATGAGACATTTGGCAGAGGTGGTCAAGTGGGACTTTTGTGCAGATGTTCCCTTAGTGGTTCATTGGGACAAGAAGTTGATGGAGGAGCTCACCACCTGAATCTCAGGGAATTATGGTGATGTGCTTCGTTATGACTGCCTCCAATACAGGTAGGCGATCAGGGGTTTACCTCCCCATTGATCAGAACCTGAGTTGGGAGCTGTTCTTCCTTGCCTGTCACCACCAAATCCTAGAGCTGGTTCTGGCCGCAGCGTTCCAAGCTCAGATGGGCTCAATGACGAATGGACCCGATATCCCTCTCTTCAAGAGGTTCAAGTCTCAGGGGAAATTCATTGACAAGACAGCCAACCAAGCAGCACCCAAAGATGAGAGCCTCCGCCAGCACTTGCCCCTAGACCTAATCTCTCAGGTCAGATCATTTGGCACCTCAGCTGATCAATCGCCATCACCGGGATGACTACAGAGAGTTCCTGGAGCTCACCCTCATTTTCCTGGGGTAAGTTTCCCCATGAGGTGCTCGGTTCATGGCATTCAGAGCGTACCATCATGCCTGCCGGCTGTTCAAGGTCCTCTACAGCATCAAGATCTGGCTGTTCTGAGCACAAATCCAGCTCATGGCTTGTGAAGAGCAAGGGACCAGGGATGAGAGAGGTGGCTCTCCTCATCATGGTCTACCTGGAAGCTTGGTTGGTTTTCCAGCCCTATTCTGACAGGCTCCTCGTCAAGACCTAGCCCTTATAAAGAGTGTAAATCAATACAGCGATTTCCAAAAGCCACTTTGGAGAAGTTCCACCATCAACTCTGGTACCTCGATCTACATGACTTCGACCACAAGAGACACTCATCCTTCTTCTGCAAGATGACCCAGTCCCTCAAAAGGTTTGGCCTGGATGATGATGTCCTGGGGACTGATCTGGCATCATTGCAAGAGAACAGGTCCTTCCAAGAAACCCTCGTAAAGGGCGCGTCGATTTGCCATCCTGGCTGCGGTGCTGAAGGGAATCAGCACCCCGTCCGACCCCAGGTAGCCTCTTCTCTTTCCTTCAAAACACTTGTTTCCATGCTTTTCATACAACCTCTCCCACAACTTTCTCTGGTCAGCCTCTAATTTCACAGGGTAGATGCTGACCTTCTTCTCAGCCAACTGTCCCGGATCGGGCTGAGGGAAGAAGGGACAATGTTCCCTAAACCCTGAGCTCCGGTCTGGGGTGGCTGGTTTTTAACAACCTGCTTCATCCCCACCCATACCTTCTTCACATCCCTTTTCCTCTCCTCTTCACATTCTATCAATTTTACGCCATGTTCAAGGTGGAGCCGCCATGCCGATGGACTGCCAGGCCACCAGGCGAGAGGGGTGGTCCCAAATGGCGGTGCCTGTCTCTGCCAGGCCTGTAAGCACCTCTTGCAATGCGGGCAACTGCGAGAGGTAATGAAGTATTGCTTCCCGTAGAAAAAAGAGGGTCACCATGCCCATGTATGCAAATCTAAAGAAAAAACCCAAATCTCTCCCCATTTCCCCTTGTACATCGACGGAGTTGCCCTCCGGCAGCTCCACCCAAAAAATGGAGGTCGCCCCTGTGTTCTTGCGCAGGGGACCTTCCATATTTCTTCACCCGGAGAGGAGGCTTACTCCTCTCCTACGCCCAAGGGTGAAGGGGACTCCCCCTCACCCCCTACTCTGGAGGTGCTTTTGGTCACCTCCCTATTTCCAGCGGCAGTCCCTCCTTTGCTTTCTAAGGGAACTGCCAAAAAAGCCAGCAGGCAGCCCATTGCTGACCGCCCCTGGTGTAAGCGGCTCGGCAGGGCAAACCCCCTTAGGGGGGAGAGGGAAGCCAGGCCCCTTCGCTCGCTTCCCTCAAAAGACCTGCTGTCAAGAATACTTAACCTTGCCGGGGTCAAGGCCTGTGCCTCCCCACGCCAGATGACTAATGACAATACTGCCAACGGGACCTGCGATGTCTTGGGGGGGGGGGGGGATGACCAACTGGAGGCGCCCCCTGAGGTGGACATGGTCCTTGAGGCAACCCAGCCTCAGACGGTAGGGCCTTCCATGGGGTGGAATCCGGGCTCGGCGCCAAGCCCTGAACCCGAATTCGCCCCTATGTAAGGTCCTCCGCAAACGGCTAGGGTTTCTGAGGTAGTACAAGGAGGGGAGGGATCTCCTCAGACCGGTGCCCCTAAGACTACCAAGACCTTCTCCATTTCAGAAAAGGACCTGGCTGAGGCCGGCCCATCTGGCCTGGAGGCTCCTTCCGCAGAGGTGAGAAGCGGGTTCATTCCCCGCCCTCCTCTCCAAAAAAGAAAAAGACAAAGAAGACTCAGGGCTCCTCTCCATCTGCGGGGACGGATGGATCTGCTGCTACGGTAAGCGACCAAGCCAAGATCGGCACATCCGCCCCTCTGCTCCCCCGGGTGCGGAGCCCCTCCTGACTATGACAAAGACCAAAAGTGCACAGGGCGGAGCCTCGATAACATCGGAGACCCTCATTCAGAGGTTAAGTGGCGTTTTCGAGCCCGCTGGCTTCAAACACTTCTTAGTTATTCTCTCCACTGATGGCAGCATGTTGGCCAAGGGCAACATGATCCATCAGAGGAGAGCTTTAGCTTGTGTAATTGTTAGAGAACCGAAGATGACCCGTTTCGCGGACGGGAGCCTCCTAGCGAATGCGGTGGATTCCTCCGAGACGGCCAAAATAAGTGCTCTTCGGACACTTCATGGCACCCCGGTGAGTGTGATGCCGCACTCTAACAGGAACTTTGTGAAAGGAGTAGTTTATGCGAGGGAACTCGTTGACTACTCCATAGAGGACATCACCTTAGAGCTGGCTGACCATGGGGCGGTCAAGGTCGAACGTGTGATGAGAAAACAGGGAGGGGCCTTGAAACCCACCCCTACACTCTTCGTCACGTTCGACTGTGACAAGCTCCCTGAGTCGGTGCGTGCCGGTTGGTACCGCTACCGGGTAAAGTCATTCGTGCCACTGCCGCGGCGGTGCTATTACTGTCACCGCTTCGGCCATACGAATCGTTCTTGTAGACGTGCAAAGTCAGGGTCACCCGAAGTCTGTGTAAATTGCTCCAAGGTCACACACGATAAGTCTAAATCGTGTGTGGCCAAGTGTGTCAATTGCGGAGAGCCACACCCCGTTTCTTCGAAGCAATGTGGTGCATATCTCCTTGAGAAAGAAATCCTGGCCGTTCAGTCCCAGGATCGACTCTCATTCCGCGAGGCTAAGGACTTGGTCCTGGCGCGCCCGGCTCTGCCTGGGACGTCATATGCCTCAATAGTTAGAAAGGCACCCTCTGCTCTTGGCCCATCCAGGCCAACGAGCACAGTTGTTTCCGCGCCCATTCGGAGCCCTTTTGCGGGCTCTACTCAACCCGGGCGCTTCCCTGGTAAAGCTGGTGGCAAAAAGGGTTCACACCCAGCCCCGGCTAAAACCAGAGCTACCCCCTCTTTCCCCAGCGTGACCGTTTCCCGTAAAGCGAAACGGCCACGCGCCTCCACCGAGTCGTTAGACTCACAGGAGGCAACACCCTTGAAGTTGGTTGCTAGGCCATCTTCCGGGGTTGCTAAAGCTGTCCCCCGAAAGGAGGACAGCAACAAAGGAGCTTCGGTTCCTTCGCCCATGCCTAGTGGTGGAGCGAGTGGCTCGGAGACGGTGGTTCCTCGAAAAGTTGGCCCCCCGCCTCCGAAGCCGCAACGCCCGCCTAAGGTTTCGAGGCAGGAGGAGGAAAAGACTCGCATGGCGAGCCCAACCTCCCCGAATATGTCCTTGAAGGCGACAGAGCTTTGTCCGGCCAACAGCGCCCGTGGTTCTGCCTCCGGGAAGTTAACGGCTATTCCCGTGAGGTTCTTCTGTTCGAGGAGGGCACCCGCGTCTCCGAGCTAGGCCTGGAGGGCATATTCCTTCAATGGAATTGCCGTGGACTACGGGCCAACTGGGAGGAGCTGCGGAGGCTCGTCTCGTCCCGTTCCCCGTTAGATATCTTTCTGCAGGAGACCATGCTAGGCGCGTGCCCCCTGCCCGCCCTCCCGGGGTATAAGTGTCTTGCGACCCCACCACCGCGAGATGGCCGGGCTGGTGGATGCGCGGTTTACACCCGGCATGATGTCTCTTCTTGCTTTCTCTTTAGATACCTCCTTTCAGGCAGTGGCTGTGCAGCTTCACCTGGATAGGAGGTATACTATCATTTCTGCGTATATTCCACCGTCAGCTGACTTCGACGCGGGGGACTTCCGCCGCGTCGTTGCACGGTTGCCGAGGCCCTTTCTCTTGCTTGGAGATCTGAACGGCAGGCATCCTCTCTGGGAAGATTACTCAATAAATCCCAGGGGACAAGTCCTTGCCGATCAGATCGAAGAGCTTGAGATGGGTGTCCTAAACGTGGATGAGTTTCCGCATCACTATCGGAGAACCGCTTCATTTTCTTGCCTTGACCTATCTTTGTGCTCTTCGGATGCACAGCCTGATTTTGATTAGGGAGTGGTAGATAACCTCCATGGTAGTGATCACTTTCCCATTCAATTATTCTTTTCAGGGTAACTGCCGCCTGAGAGCCCACCTCGGTGGTGCTTGGCGCGTCGCGGTGGCCTGCATTTCAGGAAATGACTGAATTATCTATCTCAGGCGAGGAGTTAGGTCGGTAGATGAGGCCGTTGAGTTCTCTCCGGCAATCTAATCGCCGCGGGCCTGACTACTATTCCTAGAACGTCTGGCCGTTTTAAACGCCGACCACTCCCGTGGTGGTCGGCCGAGTGTGAGACGGCCCTCAAACAGAAGCGTTATGCCTACATGCGCAATAAGCACCGCCCGAACGATTTCACTATCGCTGAATTTCGTCGGGCTAGGGCTAGGTTCCGGTATATTTCGAAGCACGCCCGCCGCTCTTCTTGGCGGGCATACGTGTCTTCACTTAACGGGAAGACCCCTTTAGCAGAGCTGTGGAAGCGAGTCAAAAGGATTCGGGGCAAGTTCTCGCAGGACCCCCTTCCCGTTCTCCAGGAGAATGGGACCGGAATCTCGGACCCCGCGTCCGTGGCGGAATCCTTCGCGACCGCTTTTTCTGCATTTTCTAGCCGGGATGTTGCTCCGCCAGCATTCAATGCACGTCGTAATGTCGCGAAAGGCTGCCGCCTGGACTTTATCTCGAGAGGCGGAGAACCCTTCAACGACAGGTTAACTCTGAGTGAGTTGCGTTCCGCTCTCGCTTCGTGCGCGGACACCGCCCATGGTCCGGACGATGTCCCGTACGCCATGCTTCGACACCTGGGTGAGCGAGGCATGGCCTTTCTGTTAGATTTGTTCAACAGGATGGGTGGAGGGTTTTCTCCCAGATTCCTGGCGAATCGCTACTGTGCTCGCCTTTCGCTAGCCGGGGAGAGATCACTCTACTCCGACCGGCTTCCGTCCAATCTTTCTAACCTCTTGCGTGTGCAAGTTGATGGAGAAATTGGTAAATGTTAGACTAGCCTTTTTCCTGGACAGCGGAGGCTATCTGTCTTCCGCACAGTGCGGCTTCCGCAAGTTCCACTCCATGTCGGATGCTCTGCTCCGACTGGAAAATGCCGTCTGCGAGGCTTTCCTTCCTAGACAGCACTACGCCACGGTGTTTTTCGATCTGGAGAAGGCCTATGATACCGCGTGGTGATACGGTATCATGGAGACTCTCCACACGAGGGGGGCGAGGGGACGCCTCCCACCAGTCTTTATATCTGAATTTTTGCGAGATCGTCGATTCTGCGTATGGGTGGGGGGAGCTCTCTTAGCCCAAAGGAGCAGGAAGAGGGTGTCCCGCAGGGAAGTGTCCGCAGTGTCACACTCTTTGCCCTGAGCATCAACGGCATCACCTCGGTGCTACCAGAAGATGTTCTCGCTAACCTCTTCGTAGACGACCTTTCGATCTCTTTTGGCGAGGCCCAGAAGCCAACTCAGGAGCGTCGACTCCAACAGGCATTGAACCCCGTCTCTCGCTATGCCAAAGTGCACAGGTTTCGGTTTTCTTTGGCCAAGACTAAGGTGGTGCACTTCTTCCGCCATCCACGGCTCCACCCCGACCCAGATTTGTTTCTTAATGGGGTACGCCTGGATGTGGTTGAATTGCACCGTTTCCTTGTTCCTGAGGCTCATATTCGCAGCCTTAGGGTCTCTTGTACCCGCGCCATGGATATTCTCCGTTCCGTGACGTTCAGCGCTTGGAGCGCTGATAGGCCTACTACCCTACTTTTTCTATCGATTCTTTGTTCGTTCGAAGCTCGACTACGGATGCGAGTTTTATGCATCCGCAGCCGAGCGTTTATTGCGGAAGGTGGTTTCGATCCACCACGCCTTGCGACCGGTGCCTTCCGCACTTTCCCCATTGAGAGCCTGTTGGTCGATTCTGGGGAGATGCCACTCGCTCTGCGCCGCGTGCAGTGCATCACTCGCCTGTACGCCCGAGCCCGGCGCCTTCCTCAGTCGCCAACAGCTTTCACTGCATCCGCAGCTGATCATCACGGTGCCTATGCCTCCGAGTTACGCCAGTCATACCCTAAGCCCTTTGGGTTTAGGGCCAGAAAACTCTTTCGAGAGCTAGATATAGCTCTCGGGCCGTTGGCGCCCCTGGTTCTGCCCAGGACGCCACCCTAGAAGGTACCACATTTGGCTATTTATCGCCACGCCTCTGCTCCCAAAGCTTGTACGGCGCCGGGAATATTGCATTCGACCTTTTTGGAGCACACCTCGTGTCACGCTGGAACCGTGCCAGTGTATACGGATGGCTCCAAGTTCCAAGAGGGGGTCGGCCTCCACGCCGCATCCCCTCTATTTGAAGTCAGTGGGGCTCTACCAGGTGCTGCGTCTGTCTTCACGGCCGAGCTGGTAGCATTACACCACTCGGTACGGGAGATTACGCCCGGTTTGGAGACCGGATTGTGATGTATAACGACTCACAAAGCGCCCTGAGTGCTCTCGGGGCATTGGAATCTCCGCATCCCCTGTTTCGTGATATCCATGACGCTACGGTTTTGGTGAGCCGGGCATATGTCGAGATTATCTTCTGCTGGGTTCCTGGATATGTAGAAATTGCGGGGAATGAGGGCTCCAAAGAGTCCGCGAGGACTGTGCGACCGGTCCAGCGTTTCGCTCTTCCTCACACCGACTACATAGCAGGAATACGGCCAGCTCTTCGGACTGCTTAGCAAAGAAGATGGGAGACGGTCGAAAGGAATTTAAAGTTGCGTGCCATTGCGCCGCGACTGTTCCTATGGACCTAGCCCCCACGGCTTCAGGTCGCTTTCTGTCGTCTTGAATCGGAGACACTCCTGTGACGCATCGCTATTTGATGGAGTGCTCGCCTGCACCCTATTGCGAGGACTGCGTCGTCCCCGAGACTGTTTGGCACATTTCTGTCGAATGTCCCAGTCTGGGTGATCTTTGCGCACGTTACCTGTCCCGGTACCATGATGGGCGGGGTCGCTACCGCCTGTCCTTTGTACCCGGGATGAGTGCATGCACATTGACTGGTGGACTTGTTGACTTTTGGGGGGATGTCGGCCTTCTCCCTTTCATTTAACTAGGTTTAGTTGTTGTTTTTGTTATTGTTTTGTTATTAGTTATTGCTTCCTAATTATTTCTTTTTATTGTTGTTTTCTGTTCAAATTTTTTAAAGCTGCCTAGAACTAGGCTGTTTGTTTACGGCGACTTATGCTTAAGTGGGCCGTCGCCAGATAGCCCCTTAAAAAAAAACTTCCAAGAAACAGCCCAGAAGTTATCTGTGTTATCCGTGACCAACGACACCCCAGAAAGTCGAATTGCCATGAGTCAAGAGTACATAAAACAAACTCCTGACCAAGGATCAGCTCTCGGTCCTGCTTCAGGTCATCTCTCAATATCGAGCTGGAAGGCTACGCTGGCCCAAAACAGAGACAATGAGTGGGATAGGCACCATGAGCCCCCTGTCTTCGAGCAGCTAATACTTGGTTTAGACCAGGAGGGACTTGGACTACCACAGTTCAGAGTTGGGGGGTTGGTGCCACCAGTAAATATTAACGTATTGAAATGAAATTTGCACCACTATGTTTTCTGACTAAAAGGCAAAATTTGAGCGGGTGCCCCGTGAAAATTTCACACAAAATAAATTCTGCCTATAGTTAAGGAGCACCCTAATGTTCTCACTATGCTCTGTGTGTTTTAGTGTAGGCCAGATACCAAGTTTTGAGTATCAACTCCAACCGGCTTTGAACTGCATCTCTCACTATGCCCAAGTGCACAGGTTTGTTTTCCTTCTCCAAGATGTGCAAATTTATTGCAACCCATGGCTTCACCCAACCCACACTTGATCCCTAATGGGGCTCCATCTTGACCCTGGCTGTTTCCTAAACAGGGTTTTCCAGGAAGTGTTTGATTTGCACCTTTCCTTGATCTTGTTTTTGACCACTTTCTCACTTTACAATCTTATATTGACAGTTTTAGGGCCTCTTGTACCTGATAGGGCTAATGATTTGTTTTATCATTCATTTGTTTGATCGTGAGTATTCCAAATTTTACCCTAATAGGCAGTTGCCTGATGGGCTCTTAAAATTAAAAAAATAACAAACGATCCTTTGTTTGATGAATTGTGAGAGGTAGATGCGATCCACCACACCACTTTCCATCTGGTGCCCTCTGCATATCCCCTTTTCACAGTTTGCTTATCAAGGCTGGGAAGATGCCATTTGCGCTGCACTGTGCATTATGCAGTTGTATTTTCATGCCTGACATCTTCCACAGCTACTAACAGTTTTCATCGCATCTGTGAATTATTTTAACAATGTCTATAGCCTGAGAGCCGCATATCATACCCTAAGCCCTTTTGGATATAGCGTTATGAAATTCCAAAGGCTTAACTTATCCCTTAGGCCTGTGGTGCCTCTGGATCTGCCCCGGACATCACCATAGATGGTACTACCTTTGACTCACCACATAATCTCATCAGGCTTCTAGAGCTCCAGGAGTATTGCAGTAGACCTTTTTGGAGCACACTTTTATTTCATGGTGGCGCCATGTCAGTATATTAGGATGGCTACAAGTCCGAAGATGGGGTCAGCTTCTATGTCCTTGACCCACTGTTTTGAAGTCAGCATGGTTCTACTAGAAGCTGTGTCCATCTTCACTGCTGAGCTGGTTGACCTCCACACCTGCTAGGTTCAGAGACTTGATTGTGATATGACTCACAAATTACGTTGATGCTCTCCAAACACTGGTTTGAGGTCTCTATGATGCACCAAACTGGGCAGAGGTTGGGATTATCTTCTACTTGGTTCCGGGACAAGTGGAGATTGCAGGGAATGAAGGCACCAAAGAGTCAGCAAGGACTGTATGACCAGACAAACATTTTTCTCTTCCTCACATTGCCTACATGGTTGGGATGTGGTTACCCCTCTAGGCTGCCTGTAAATAATACAGGAGATGGTCAATGGCAACTTAAAGTTGCGTGCCAGCTTGCCATGACTGTTCCAATTGCCTCAGCAGCTTCAAGTCGATGTCTGTTATCTGGCAATTGGGCTTACTGACTTTATGCACCGCCATTTGATGGTGAATTTCCCTCTGCCTCACTGCGATGACTGTTTTAACATATTCTTGTTGAGTCTGGGTGATCATCACACACACTACCAGACAGAGTGGCTTAGTTACCACTTTCCTTTCTACTCCATTTTGAGTTTTTGTGTTGAGTGCATACTCTGGGGGCTGAGGGGGACACTACTTTGCCCCACTATCAGAGAATACTTGCTTGTGCAATTGCCAGAGAGACCTTTAAAAAAATCTTGTTTTGGAATCAATTTGTTACGCAAATCAGGGTAATTTGGAAGGCACTCACAGGAGGGGCAGCTTTTTACCTGAATTCTAAAAGGGGTATTCCGGTGACCTATGCCATTGGTAGCTGTTGCCAGATGAGCACCTTTAAAAAAAAAATCTGCTAATGAGAAGTGGGATATTTTATAGGATTGTTTGTGCTTGTATTCAAATGGGTCAGAGAACGTATCCCTGATGTCAAGAGACCTTTAAACCATTGCTCCCATCATCAAATTAAACATTTTAGTAGAATATATCACCTTTTTTATCCATCCTGCTTCAATATCAATATAATGAGCTTTTTGAAATTGATGAGATTTATCATAAAGTGTGAAAGTATCTTTTTACCTCCTACATCTGGAGAGATTAAAGAAATATATCACAAATTCTGTGAAGATCCATTTTTGATGATAAAATTGGTGAGAGAAGATACAACACTAAAATTGTCATAGTTCTTGCTTCCATTTGTTTTGTTTTTAACCATCATTAGCAGCATAAATCTAATTATAATTGAATTAAGTTTTAAATATGATATCAATTTAATTGTATATTAGGACCAGTAATAGCCCAGCCAAAAAGATCAAAGATGAGTTTTTTTTATTCATTTGATGAAAATCAACATGG
Source organism: Ceratothoa steindachneri (assembly GCA_963969495.1). Taxonomy (NCBI): domain Eukaryota; kingdom Metazoa; phylum Arthropoda; class Malacostraca; order Isopoda; family Cymothoidae; genus Ceratothoa; species Ceratothoa steindachneri. The sequence continues at coordinate 58,308,134 of OZ018333.1, forward strand.
ATTGAGAGGTCAAGAACAAGCATTTGGTGTTTCTTATGAAATAGGCCAAATCAGATCAGTCAAAGAGGTAATTTTACAGGAAGGTCTTGCTTATCGCAGTTTTGCTTAGTGCGGAATTTGCTTTACATAATTTATTTTTTGTAACCATGTTCCAGTTATACGCTGTATAATTTCACTTAGCGCAGATTATTGTTGGCCAAAAAAAATTTGAATGTGCCAAATATCAGCAGAGTCATCATTTGTTTAGGTGAGGTGCCAAAACTGAGGCAGCAGACTGACTGACTGAGTTGAGTCCACCAGTACCTCTCTGGCTGCCGTACCATGCATATCATTTACTTGTGTTTCTACATTGTTCAAACCACTTATATAGCCTATAACAAACCCCTATTAAGAATGAGTGGTAAACAAAAATGTGAATCTACCAGTACTAGTTCAAAACTGAAGAGAAAGGCCTTTTCATTAGAACAAAAACTTGAGATAATTAATAAATATGAAGCTGACGCTACAAAGGCTAAAATAGGGCATGATTACTTGATGAATAAATTAACAATACACAAGTATTTTGGAAAGAAGCAAATTTTACAAGAACAAAGGCCAAAGTGCTTCATCATCATCTGGTCTACAAGTGACCAGAACAAGATAATCTACAATGGTTGAAATGGAATGTTTGCTTTCAATATTGATTGAAGACTGTAATCAGAAATGAATAAACTTATGTCGAAATGCAACTAAAGCAAAAGCACTGAGCCTATTCAAAACTGTGGAAAGAAGATGGATAGAAAATGGAAAAGAAAAGGAGACTCACAAAGCTTTTAAGGCAAGTACTGGCTGGTTTGACCCTTTCTAAACATGAACAAGCCTTCATAACATTTGTGTAGTTGGTGAAATTGCAAGTGCCGATCACATTGTAGCTGAAAGTTATCCTGGAGAATTAAGATAATTATAGAAGGAGAATACACTGATGAACAAATATTTAATGTGCTGGATAAAACCGGTTTGTATTGGAAGAAGATCCTGAATAAAACTTATATAGCCAAGAAAGAAAAATTGCAACCCGGTTTACAAAGTGGCGAAGGATCGATTCACACTCTTATTGGGAGAAAATGCTTCAGGTGATTATAAATTAAAACCAATGTTAGTTTATCGATCACTAAATCCTCAGTCTCTAAAAGGTATCAGCAACCATTCCTTACCAGTTTATTGGTAATATAATAAAAAATCATGGGTAACCAAATCACTTTTTGAAGATTGGTTTGTGATTTGTTTCTGTCCTGAGTTAGAAAAATATCTTAAGGCTCAGAATCTAGCATTTAAAGTGTTACTCATTTTAGACAATACCCCGGGTCACCCAACTGCACTAGGTGACTTGCGTGAGAATGTTAAGATAATATTTTTACCACCCAATACAACATCAATGCTACAGCCCATGGACCAAGCTGTAATTTCTTAATTTAAGTCATATTACATTAGGAAAACCTTTTCACAGGCAATTGAGAAGACAGCTGAAGAAAATTCAACAATGAACTTAACTGAATTTTGGCAAAGTTTAAACATCAAAACTTCACTTGCAAACATCGTTCATGCATGGAATGAAGTGACACCAAATAACATGCAATCTGTATGGAAAAAATCCTTCCACATTGTGCTAATAATTTTCAAGTCTTTGAGACTGAAATCATTCAACAAATTACAGATCTTGGATTGCAGCTGGGTTTTCATGAGGTCCACAATCACTCCATCAGAGAATTGCTACAATCTCATGATGAAGAACTGACAAATGAAGATCTTGTTGAGATGGAACAACAGTGGGCGTATGAAGAAACAGATGTCGAAGAGGATGCTCCACTAATGAAGGCGTTCACAATACAAAAACTTGATGCATTTTTTCCTGATTAGGAAAATGTAAAACAGAAATTAATGGATGATGATCCTGACCTTGATCGTGCAATGAAAGTTTGTTGAGAAATGGATTCTGTAATTAGATGCTACAATCAAATGTATGAAGAGAAGAAGAAAACATTAAAATAAACATCTCTTTTAATTTATTTGAAAAAATAAATAAACCATGCCCCCTTCCATTTTTATGTGCATGCTTGTATTTGAATAAACTTTTCAAATGAAAAACTGAGTTTAGGCTACTTCATTTACCTTTGTAATATTAAATAGTTGCTATAATAGTTGTCATTTTGTACAGTTTCCTTACTATATCACAGGATTTTTCTGACATCAGCAACATTGCAGCATTTTACGTGTTATAATGGTCCATTTAGCGCGTTTTTTGCTTATCATGGTGTTCTGCTTACACCAATTAACCGCGATAAGTGGGACCCTGTATTGATTTTTTCCTTTGGATTTCATTTGTTTGCACTGTATCAATGGTAGCCATTTTGTTGCATTCCCCACTAGATTGGACTCTTCATTTACTGAGTCTTAAATACAATTTAACTTTGTAACTCTAGAGATAAGTATCTCTTTGGGCATTTCAAAGAAAAATCTCATATTTCCTTAGAAATTACAAACAAAAAGCAAGGAATGTTCCTATACTTTAAAAAAGGCTCCTAAATAAAGCTGTGGTGAAAATATGTAGCTGCTTCATGCTTAATCACCATTGATGGTAGTCTCTGAGGCTACAGTAGGACTCTTAGAGGGTCTCCCAACATGGTTCCTGTTATAGTAAGAGATAAAACCAGTGAGTATATTAGCTAAATGATTGGATGCGATGGTTGTGAGAGTTTTGTCTGCCCAATGTAGTTTGTTTTTTCTGTTAAATGGCTTCAGAACTTTTGTCAAACAAGATTCAAGAGAAAACAGTAAAAATGTGTGGAAAACTCATTCAGTCTTTTTCACTAGTAGGGCAAATATGAATCTGAGTACCCTTTTGGTCCTTCTTTTGCTTCCATTTTAAATTAATCAAAATATTTTTTGTTGTTGGGTATTTAAATTGAATTGACTTTGTGTTTACTTTAGGAGCTATTTTATGAAATTTTAATGAAGGAAGAGATTAAAGAAGAACCCCTGGAAGATGAAATTCCTCTCCTTGATGGAGAGCGACTCGATTCGCAAGAGGAAGACTCTAGCCCCAAATCCTCTACTGAAATGGCCCTACAAAACTGCCTTCAAGAAAAGGTAATTCTGCCCACTTTAAAATTAATACCAAATTTATTGGTAAATTTGAATGCAGTGAAAGACTTGGTAATTTGGGCGAAAGTTTATAGCACCTGCAAAGCCTCATGAGGAAAATCTACTAAAAGGCAAATAAAAGGCAACCAAGTCCAGATTTGGGGTTGCTAACCTAAGACGCTGCTGCCCATGCCAAGGGTTTTATATTGCAAACCCTTCATGCAAACCTTGTCCAGTCATGGCAGGTAATTTGCGTTTCTGATTTAGTAGACTATGAGTTATATATAAAATGGCAAAAATAAATTGTTCTATCTATCCCTCATGGATAAGGTGTTGCTGAAATTCATATAAGGGTCAGAGTGACAATTGCTGATATGCGCAAATGGACCAGGTGCTTTTTTTTGGAGGGCAGGAGGGGGTGGTGTGTGCATTGAGTGCACCCATAACACACCAACAGGTTCTGGTGCTGAGGAGAGAGTGGATATCCTTTGCTGTGAGTGAAGATGGGAAGGGAAAGCCAGCGGTGTTGTAATTGGCTATGAGCTTGATGACACCACCAAGTGTAGACGCAGGGCAGCCAATTCAACATGGTAGGGGAAAGAGAAATGGTAGTTAATGCTTTGAAAGCTGAACTCTATTTTGGTTGATACAATATTGGATTTTTGATGTCAAGGGACTCAATCCCATTGAGGGCAGGGTTGGCACAAAACCCACAGTAACAGATCACAGATTGAGAATTGTGGGTACCCATGGTAGGCAAAACCTGTTGGAGGAGAGATGAATTATGAGTCAGTATCAGAGAAATAATCTTAATTTGATACATACTCGTAAGTAGCATTTATAACTTGAAAAAAAAAGTGTAATTTTGAAAAAAAATCCCAAACCCAGGTTTTTTCAAATTTCATTTGAAAGAGCAAAAGAAAAAAAAACTAATAAAACCTGGGTTTTTTGATTTGCCAACCCTGATTGAGGGTGGACACATTGCCCTCACTGGTCATAATCTGGCTGCCCATTGGGAAGAGACCCTGTCTGGCCGCATCTTAGCCTCTTCTCCTTCTTTCTGACAGCCTGTGTTTTTACCCTACTTACTCTCCCTACATCATCTCCCACAACTTTCTCTGATTAGCCTCTAAATACACAAGTTGACGCCAACCAGCTTCCTCTTACCTAACTATCCCGGATTGGGGCTTGGGGTGGGGGCGGGGGCATTCGCTCACCACTGAGCTCCGGCCTGAGGTGATGGGTTTTTAACAACCCACTCACACCTTTCTCACATCCCCTTTCATTCTCCCTTCGATCTCTAGCAATTTTTATGCCATGCCCAAGGTGGAGGAGTGGCCTCAAATGGTGGCAGCCGGTTCTGCCGGCCCCATATTCACCCCTCACAGAGTGGGCTACTGCGTGGGGGGATTAGCGTATGCGTGAAATGCATAGGGTCACCATGCCGATGATGAAAATCTAACAAAAATATCTTTACCATCGTTGGAGCTGCCCTCGGGTAGCTCCACGGAAAAAAATGAGGTCTCATCCCCCCACCTGTGCTTTCGCAGAGGACCTTCCAAAGGTCTTCAACCCGGAGATGAGAGTTATTCCCTCTCATTGGCCTACGGGTCTAGGGGACGCCCCCTCACCCCCTTCTCTGGAGTCACCCTTGGGAGACTCTTTCTTCAACGGCAGTCCCCCATACTGCCAAGAAATGCAGGCGGGCAATAATTGACCTCTCCCAGGGGAAGCGGCACGATAGGGCCAACGCCCTTAGAGGGAGGAGGGAAGAGAGGGCCCATTGGCCCCTTCCCTCTGAAGACCTACAGGCTCGAGTATTTAGCTTAGATGGGGTCATCGTTCATTCTCCTCTCTCTTCTCTGACCAAAGACTTTCTGAGGCCTCCCAGCCTGAGACAGGAGGACCTTCCATGGGAGTGGACCTGGGCTCGGTGCCAAGCACCGAACCCGAGTTCCCCCTTGTGCAAAGTCCTCCTCAGGCAGACTCGGGTCCCCAAGACCTTAAGAGAGAGAGAGGAGGGATCTCCTCCTCCGAGTGGTGCCCGTGGGGCATCCAAAACCTTCTCCATCTGAGGCTGGTCTGGGGGCTCCTGCCCGTGGAGAGGAGAAACGGGTTCTTCCCCCGCCCTCCTCTCCTAAAAAGAAAAATACGAAAAAGACTCCGGGCTCCTTCCTCTCCCTCTGCGGGAGCCGCGGGGACGGACGAGTCTGCTGCCGTTTCGGTAAGAGACCAAGCCAAGATCGGCACGTCCAGCCCCGCTGCTCCCCATGGTTGGGAGTTCCAGACAAAGACCAGAACTGCGCAGAGCAGAGCCTTGATTACGCCGAGGCCTCTCATTCAGAGGCTACCTGGCGTTTTCGAGCCCGCTTCAAACGTTTCCTGGTTATTCGCTCCACTGATGGCAGTATGTTGTCTAAAGGCAACATGATCCATGTGATTGGTAGAGCCGAAGGTGAGCCGGTTCTCGGACGGGAGCCTTTTGGTGAATTCATCGAATCCCTCCGAAGCGGCCATTATTAGTGCCCTTCGGACACTTGATGACATGCCTGTGAGTGTGACGCCGCACTCTACCATGAACTTCGTGAAAGTAGTTTATGCGAGGGAACTCGTAGATGACATCACCATAGAGCTGGCCGATCATGAGTCTGTAAAGGTCGAGCGTGTAATGAGAAAACACGGAGAGGGCTCGAGACCCACCCCTACACTCTTCACGCTCGACTGTGACAAGCTCCATGAGTCAGTGCGTGCCGGTAAAAACTCGCATGGCGAGCCCAACCTCCCCCGATAAGTCTTCAAAGGCGGCGACAGCGCATTGTCCGGCCAACAGCGCCCGGAGTTCTGCCTCCGGCAAGTGTACAGCCATTCCCGCGAGTGTCTTCTCTTCGAAGAGGGCCCCCTCATCTCCTCCGAGCTAGGCCTGGAGGGCATATTCCTTCAATGAAATGTCCGAGGACGCTCATCTCCTCCCGTTTCCCTTTAGTTATATTTTTGTGGGAGACCTTGCTAGGAGGGTGCACCCTGCTCACCCTCCCGGGAGTATAAGGGTTTTGGGACCCCACCACCACGGGATGTGGGCCGGGCGGGAAGATGCGCGATTTACACCCGGCATGATATCTCCGTTATTCTCATTACTTTAAATATCTCCTTTCAGACAGTAGCTCTGCAGGTGCACCTGGATAAGAGGTATACTGTTATTTCCGCGTACATTCCACCGTCAGCCGAATTAGACGCGGGGGACTTCCGCCGCGTCGTGTCACGGTTGCTGAGGCCCTCTCTCTTTCTCGGAGATCTTAACGGTAGACACTCCTTCTGGGGAGACTACTCGATTAATCCCAGGGGTCAAATCCTCGCCGACCTGATCGATGAGCTGGAGATATGTGTCCTAAATGTGGATGAGTTTACGCATCACTACCCGAGATCTGCTTCATTTCACTGTCCCGATCTATCTTTCTGCTCTCCGGATGCACAGCCCAATTTTGGGTGGGGGTGGTCGATGACCTTCATGGTAGTAATCACTTTCCCATTCAAATGTCATTTTCTGGGCCGCTCCCGCCCGAGACCCCGCCCCGATGGTGCTAGGCGCAGTGGTTCGCATTTCAGGAAATGTTCGATTTTTCTGTTTCAGTCGAGGTGTTTAGGTCGGTAGATGAAGACATTGAGTTCTTCTCTGGTAACCTCATCGCCGTGAGCTTAACTACTATTCCTAGAACCTCTAGCCGTTTTGCATGCCAATCACTCCCGTAGTGGTCAGCCGAGTGTGGGACGCCTCTCAAACAAGCGTTATGTCTACATGCTCTATAAGGGCCGCCCGAATGATTTCATTTTCGGTGAATTTCGTCGAGCTTGGGCTAGGTTTCGGTATATATCGAAGCACACCCACTGCTCCTCTTGGTGGGCTCACGTGTCTTAACTTAACGGGAGGACCCCTCTAGTAAAGGTGGGAAAGCAAGTCAAAAGGATTTTCGGCAAGTTCTCGCAGGACCCCCTCCTGTTCTCCAGGAGAATGGGCTCGCAATATCGGACCCCGCGTCCGTGGTGGAATCCTTCGCGAACGCTTTCTCCGCATTCTCTAGCCGGGAGGCTGGTCCGCCAGCATTCAATGCGCGTCGTGATGTCACGGAAGGCCGTCGACTGGACTTTACCTCGAGAGACGTAGAACTCTTCAACGACTAGTTTACTCTGAGTGAGTTGCGTTCCGCTCTTGCTTCTTGCGCGGACGATGTCCCTTACGGCATGCTTCGACACCTGGGGGGTGAGCGAGGAATGGCCTCTCTCTTAGATTTGTTCAACAGGATTTGGGTGGAAGGTCTTCTCCCAGACTCCTGGCGAATCGCTACTGTGCTTGCCTTTCGCAACCTGGGGAGAGATCACTCTACTCCGACCGGTTTCCGCCCAATCTCTCTAATCTCTTGCGTGTGCAAGTTGATGGAGAAATTGGTAAATGGTAGATTAGCCTTTTTCCTGGACAGCGGAGGCCATCTGTCTTCCGCACAGTGCGGCTTCCGCAAGTTCCACTCCATGTCGGATGCTCTGCTCCGACTGGAAAATGCCGTCTGCGAGGCTTTCCTTCGTAGACAGCACTACGCCACGGTCTTTTTCGATCTGGAGAAGGCCTATGATACCGCATGGCGATACGGTATCATTGAGACTCTCCACACGATGAAAGCGAGGGGACGCGTCCCAGTCTTTATATCTGAATTTTTTCGAGATCGTCGATTCCGCATACGGGTTGGGGGAGCCATCTCCGGCCCAATAAAGCAGGAAGAGGGTATCCCGCATGGAAGTGCCCTCAGTGTCACACTCTTTGCCCAGAGCATCAACGTTATCACCTCGGTGCTGCCGGAAGATGTTCTCGCTACGCTCTAGGTGGACGACCTTTCGATCTCTTTTGGCGCGGCCCAGATGCCAACTCTGGAGCGTCGACTCCAACAGGCATTGAACCGCGTCTCTCGCTATGCCGAAGCGCACAGGTTTCGGTTTTCTTTGGCCAAGACTAAGGTGGTGCACTTCTGCCGCCATCTACGGCTTCACCCCGACCCAGATTTGTTTCTTAATGGGGTGCGCCTGGATGTGGTTGAGTTGCACCGTTTCCTTGGTCTTGTATTCGACTGACGCCTCACCTGGGCGGCTCATATTCGCAGCCTTAGGCTCTCTTGTACCCGCACCATGGACATTCTCCGTTCCGTGACGCTAAGCGCCTGGGGCGCTGATAGGGCTATTGCCCTACTTTTTTTATCGATCCTTTGTTCGTTCGAGCGTTTATTGCGGAAGGTGGATTCGATCCACCACACCGGTCTTCGCCTTGTGACCGGTGCCTTCCGCACTTCCCCCATTGAGAGCCTGTTGGTCGATGCTGGGGAGATGCCACTCGCTCTGCGCCGCGTGCAGTACATCACTCGCCTGTACGCGCGAGCCCGGCGCCTCCCTCAGTCACCAACAGCTCTCACTGCATCCGCAGCTGATCTCGATGGTGCCTATGCCGCCGAGAGACGCCAGTCATACCCTAAGCCCTTTGGGTTTAGGGCCAGGAAACTCCTTCGAGAGGTAGATATAGCTCTCGGGCCGGTGGTGCCCCTGGTTCTGCCCAGGACGCCACCCTGGAGGGTACCACATTTGGCTATTTGTCGCCACGCCTCTGCTCCCAAAGCTTGTACTGCGCCGGGAGTATTGCGTTCGACCTTTTTGGCCCACACATCGTGTCACGCTGGAACCGTGCCAGTGTATACGGATGGCTCCAAGTCCCAAGAGGCGGTCGGCTTCCACGCCGTATCCCCTCTGTTTGAAGTCAGCGGGGCTCTACCAGGCGCTGCGTCTGTCTTCACGGCTAAGCTGGTGGCAATACACCACTCGGTACGGGAGATTACGCGACGTGCCCGGTTCGGAGACGGGATTGTGATCTATAGCTACTCACAAAGCGCCCTTAGTGCTCTCGTGGCATTGGAATCTCCGCATCTCCTGGTTCGCGATATCCGTGACGCCACGGTTTTGGCGATCCGGGCAGATGTCGAGATTATCTTCTGCTGGGTTCCTGAACATGTAGGAATGGCGAGGAATGAGGGCGCCAAAGATTCCGCGAGGACTCTGCGACCGGACCAGCGTTTCGCTCTTCCTCACACCGACTCAATGACAGGAATACGAGCAGCTCTTCGGACTGCTTGGCAAAGAAGATGGGAGACGGTCGAAGGGAACTTAAAGTTGCGTGCCATTGCGCCGCGACTGTTTCCATGGACCTATCCCCTAATGCCGCGGCGGCTTCAGGTTGCTTTCTGTCGTCTCCGAATCGGCCACACTTTTGTGACGCATCGCTATTTAATGGAGCGCTCGCCAGCGCTCTATTGCAACGACTGCGTCGTCCCCCAGACTGTTCGGCACATTCTTGTGCCGGGATGAGCGGGATCGCTACCGCCTGTCCCATGTGCTCGGTTCAGATTCGTGCACATTGACTTGTGGACTTGTTGACTTCTTGGGGGAGGCCGGCCTTCTCCCTATTACTTAAGCAAGGTTTGTTTTTTGTTTGTTTTTTTTTTCCTTTAGTTGCACGCTCCTGCGCCGGGGCGACCTCTCTCTTACGCACCAGCTTGCTTCCTTTCCCCCTTTTTGGGGTGTTGTGTATTTTTCTCTTTAATTTTATTTTAAAGTAGCCTAGAACTAGGCCAGTTTTAATTTGGCGACTAATGCCCAAGTAGTCAGTCTCTAGATGAGCTCTTAAAAAAAAAAATGGCGAGCCCAACCTCCCCCGATAAGGCGACAGTGCCTTCAATAAATTGTCCGGCCAACAGCGCCCGGAGTTCTACCTCCGTGAGCGTCTTCTCCTCAAAGAGGGCCTTGCCATCTCCTCAGAACTAGGCCTAGAGGGCATATTCCTTCAATGGAATTGTCGCGGAGTCCGGGCCATCTCGGTGGAGCTGCACCTAGATAGGAGGTATACTGTTATTTCCACGACTTCGATGCGGGTAACTTCCGCCGCGTCTTACCACGGTTGTCGAGGCCCTTTCTCTTGCTCGGTAATTTGAACGGTAGACACCCCCTCTGGTAAAATTACTCGAGCAATCCCAGGGGTCAGGTCCTCGCCGATCTGATCGACGAGCTGGACTCATCACTGCCCGAGAACCGCTTTATTTTCCTGTCTTGATTTATCTTTCTGTTCTCTGATTGCACAACCTCCCCAGGACGCTGGAGCGCGCCTCCTTCTTGTTACCTTTTTGCTTTTTCTTTTGTTGTTTTTAGCCTTACCTCCTTATCGTTATCTGTTTTTACATATAGCCTAGTAATAGTCTGTGATATGACTACGACGACTTCTGCCCTAGTAGGCAGTCGCCAGATGGGCTCCTAAAGAAACAAAAAAAAATATCCGGCCTTCTTGGAGCACACTCGTGTTACGCTGGTACCTTGCCTGTGTATACAGATGGCTCCATTTCCCAAGAGAGGTTTGGTTCCCCCTCCCTTCCCTCCCTATGCCGCGACGGCTTAGGTTGCTTTCTGTCATCTCTGAAGTGGCCACACTCGCGGGATGCACCGCCATTTGTTGGAACGTTCGTTTGCGCCTTCTTGTGACGACTGCGTTGTCCCCCAGACTGTTCGGCACATTCTTGTCCAATGTCCCAATCTAGGTGATTTTCGTGCACGTTACCTTTCCTAGTACCGGGAGGAGCGGGATCGATACCGCTTGTCCCTTGCACTCTGGATTGGTTCGTGCACACAGACTTATGTACTATACGACTTTTTGGAGTAGGCTGCCCTCCTCCACTTTATTTGAATGTTTTTTCTAGGTTGCATGTTCCTGTGCTTTGGGGAGGTGGGCCTACCTCCGACGCCGGAGCGCGCTTCCTTCTTGTTGCCTTTTTGCTTTTACTTTTTGTTTTGTTTTTTTAGCCTTTGTCCTTTTTGTCGTTTTTTTTTTAATATAGCCTTGTTGTGGGCTATGGTGTGAGTTAGGCGACTTTTGCTCTATAGGCAGTCGCCAGATGGGCTCCTAAGATTGAAAAAAAAATTGTCAGAGTGGAATCTTTTAAACCCTCATTTTTGTATTTTTTTTTTCTCTCACACTAGTCTTCGCCCTCTTTTATAATTAATTTTCCCTTGCTCCATTTATAATGCACGTGGATTGGGCAGCTGTCCAATTTGTTTCTTCCTTCAATTTAGTTGAAATTACGTTAATCAAAAATCATAATCGTACTCTTTTCTAACACAAAGACTATTTGCAGATTAAATCTCCGTCTTCTAATGCTGTTGAAGTTGATTTACCACAATCTAACTCTGATCTGCGCCTGTTTGATGGAAAAGGAAAGCTTAAAAAGAAGTCGCAATCTATTACAAAGCAATTCAAATGTCGTTCTTGTCCCTATCGATCATCAAAAATTGGAGCTCTTCGGACACATGAAAGAATTCACACGAGAGAAAATCCTTTCAAATGCAGTTCCTGTCCCTATCAAACATCCCTTAAGGGGTCTCTTACGACACATGAAAGAGTACATACTGGTGAAAAGCCTTTCAAATGTAGTTCCTGTCCCTATCAAGCATCCCAAATGGGGGCTCTTACGACACATGAAAGAGTACATACGGGTGAAAAGCCTTTCAAATGTAGGTCCTGTCCTTATCAAGCATCCCAAATGGGGGCTCTTACGAGACATAAAAGAATACACACAGGTGAAAAGCCTTTCAAATGTAGTGCTTGTCCTTATCAAACAGCTCATATGGGGTCTCTTACGAGACATGAAAGTATCCACACAGGTGAAAAGCCTTTTAAATGTTGTATCTGTCCTTATCAAACAGCTCTTATGGGGGCTCTTATGACACATGAAAGAATCCACACGAGTGAAAAACCTTTTAAATGTAGTTCATGTCCCTATCAAACGGCGCATATGGGGGCTTTTACGAAACATGAAAGAATCCACACGGGTGAAAAGCCTTTCAAATGTAGGTCCTGCCCCTATCAAACAGCTCATATGGGTGCTTTTACGAAACATGAAAGAACTCATACAGGTGAGAAGCTTTTCAAATGTAGGTCTTGTCCCTATCAAGCATCCCAAATGGGGGGTCTTACGAAACATGAAAGAATTCACACAGGAGAAAAGCCTTTCAAATGTAGTTCCTGTCCCTATCAATCATCCCAAAAGGGGTCTCTTACGACACATGAAAGAGTACATACAGGTGAAAAGCCTTTCAAATGTAGTTCCTGTCCCTATCAAGCATCTCAAATGGGAGCCCTTACGAGCCATGAAAGAATACACACAGGTGAAAAACCTTTCAAATGTTGTTCCTGTCCATATCGAGCTTCCCAAATGGGAAGTCTTAAGAAACATGAAAGAACCCATACAGGCGAAAAGCCTTTCAAATGTAGTTCCTGTCCCTATCGAGCATCACAAATAGGTGCTCTGAGGAAACATAAAAGAACCCACACAGGTGAAAAGCCTTTCAAATGAAGTTACTGTTGCAGAGCATTTAATCATAGTGGAAAACCTTTTTAATTTAATTCATCTGATTCTAATGCAAAACCATATTTTGCCTTAGAAGACATTCAGAATTACTCCCAACTATGATTTAAATGCCTGCAACTGGGGTCTTAAAGGTATTTCCAACACCCCCCAGTACCTTGCTAAATACTGGTCTTTTCTGCCATTGATGGTCGTACCACCCGAAGTTGTTACTTTCGTCAGCAAACTTGATTTGAATACTGATCTCTGCGCATGCTCCTCCCACCCAGGCCCAACATTCGTAACTTGTCGAAGTAAATGGTGTCATTTCAGGTGTTTATTTCTTTTTCCTTGAGTGATATCACGAATCATTCACCAGCAACTGCTACAAAGTAAGATGGTGCCGTCAGCCTACGGGGTTCCAATTAAGAGTTTGGAGTAACATTCCTCGTGGGAATTCGTTTCCGAGCTCTCTCCATGGCGCCCTCCACACCCTGAGTTGATCAGTGTGTTAATTGCCATTGTCTCGGTCCCTTCATATCACGGCTGTTGTCTTGTCTCGACGGAACCCTTTTGCTGAGGTGACACGATGCAGCGCCCACTTATTGTTCATAGCGGTTAATGAACCTTTTTATAGCTATCCACCACACAGGTGCAATCAGCATTCCACCGTGGGACTGATGTTCAGCCTTGGCGGTACCGAGTACGAGGAATTGCGGACTCTTCAGCTGCATCCATATCTACAAAATCTTCAATTTGTTTACTGGTGAAGGAAGCGTTATGTGACTTTGACTAGTCGGTCTTTACAAGATTCCATCTGGGGGGGATTGGTAAAGGGTCTTAGGTTTCAAAACAATGGGAAAATGGTCGCTGCCATGCAGTTCATCTAAAACTGACCACTTGAAATCAGAGATACAGTCGGAGGAGCCAATAGATAGATCCACACAACTGAAAGAATCTTTGAATATGTTAGGAGGTAATATCACCCAAGTTAAGAAGGATAAAAAAAACTCAAAGAGTTGGCCTTGACGGTTGTTCATTCTATCACCCAATATGGAGTGTGTGGCATTAAACTCACCTAGAACAAGAAATGGGTTAGGAAGCTGTGATAAAAGATCTAAAAAATGCTCTTGAAGGGGGCTCACGGGGAAATATAAATCGAACAAAGTATAAGTTCTATTCGTAAGATGGACACGAGTTGCGAGTGCTCGAAGAGTAGTCTGCAAGATTGAAGGCTTTCAAAAGTAGTAGTTGCTCACCAGGAGTGAGACGGTAGAGAATTAAAGGCAGTGAACCGACGAAACTTGGAGGAAAGGGCGTTTCACGAGTTAATTTCCTGCAAGCATATAACAGAATGTGATATTTTAAATATTTAAGGCAAATTCCTCCCATTTGGGAAGGATCCCCTGACAGCTCCATTAAAGAATTACTGCTATCACTGAGACCACGGTCGAGATAGTGCAGGGTCAGAGGAGCCCCCATGAATGGAAGCCGTGCGAGAAGAACCCGGCACGGGCGTTATAAGAGTCTGAAAGGCGAGGCAAGCCTTTTTTAGAGGGGCGGGGGCTAGTATTGCGTGAGCTAAGTTTGTTTCGAGAGACAAAAGTTAGTGGCTCAGGACCCGGAGGTAAGGGTAGGGACATAAGAGATTTGGCGGTAACGTTACTCCCAGTGCGGGGAAGGTCATCACTCCTAATGCAGGGTGTGCAACTTAAGTCTGATGGGAGGTCGGAAGGAGTAGTTCCAGATGGTTTCAAGGAAACGGCTAACAGGAAGGGGAGATTGGGTATGGTCTTTGTTCGGAAGGTAGTGGTTTGGGTAAAGATGACCTGGACGTATCGTTCCCTACTGGGATTGGGACTATATCGCTATGGATGAAGGATATACCACCTCTGCCTAAGGAAAGGCCGGAAGTTTTAGTTACATATGCCAAAGGGATTTTCCCTTCAAGGGAGCAAGACCATCTCGCTAGGCAGCGCGGTTCACCCACGGAACGACGCATACTGGTGAGGCAGGACCAGTACACTGAGACTAAAAGAAATCTAAACTCAAACCTAGAACACGCACTAACACCCACACAGATACTCTCGGGCGCAATCAATCACACTTGAGAAAGTAAAAAAGGTGCAGAACATAGAGGGAGACCATAAGTAAATTTCGAAGAGGGAGGAGAAAGTTATAGTAAAACTCTATTTCGTAATCCGCTTTAGTAAGCGGGCTGAGCCCCCTCTCCAACGACAAGCCCGGAGCACTCTCGCAGTGAGCCTCAGGAAACACCAGTAGCGTGGAGGGGATCGGTAAAGTTGGGAAATGTCTAAATCTGTGAGGGGTCCATCTCAAGATTAGATCTTAGCTGAAGGGAGTAAAGTCGAGCGAGTTCTTCAGTGTGAATATCCGCCGGTTTATGGCCAGCCTTAGCACGCATTCACACTCCCTCAACTCTCACCACTTTCCTCTTGCTTATTCTGTATTCCAAAATGGTAGGCAGCACCTGATGGATACGTTTGGGATTGTCCCTGGTTTGGCCCCTCATCTAGTTTCTTGGGTACCAAAAGAGGGATGTAATTTCTCATTCGGTGTTCGGTCTGTGGGACCGGGCTTAAACCAAGAAGGAACGAAGTAAGGGAAATAACCCACAAGGATAAAGTCCGCATAGGTTAAACCGTATGTGGGTTTGTCTGTGCGCCATCTACGTCAACCCCAGCGCCAGCTTCCCCACCCCTCTTTCTCCGTTCTCAGCTTAGTCTCCTCTCCGCCTCTCGAATGGAGTCCGCTTTTTTTGTCTAACAATTTCTTTATTTGTAAAGAAAAACTCAAATCTAAAGAATGCGAAAAGTAGAATGCGAAAAAGGAAATTTTAATTTAGGAGTTTCTTTCCCTCTGCGGCTGCTCCTTAAGCGACTAGGCCAAGAGTGTCATCTCCTGCACTGAGCCGCCCTCAGAGGAGAGCATTAGCTAGTTTGACTGGTAGAGCCTAAAATGACCCGTTTCTCGGACGTGAGCCTTCTGAGGAATGCATCGTACTCTTCCGAGGAGGCAATGATTGTGCCCTTCGGATACTGAGTTTCTCGCTGGTGATAGGAGTGGTTTATGTGAGGAATCCTTTGGACAACCCCTTTGAACTTCTGATGAATAAACAGTAGATGGAGGAGGGTAGAGACACACTACCACATTCAATGTCACTTTGGATCGTGACAGGTTCCATTAGTAGACGAATGCCCGTTGGTATCGCTCCGGCGTCAAGTCTTACATGATTAGTGGCCCGGTCGTGCTTCTATTGCCAGTGCTCCAGCTATACGAATCTATCCTGTAAAGGCAGTTTACGATAAGCCCTTATAATTTTCCCCCTCTCCCTCTGGGCCCTTTTCTTTTTCAGGAATTGGTCCCAGAGAAGCTCTGCAAGAAAGGGTCAGGCCTAAGGTCCTTTGAGGCCCCCTAGTGCTACGAACCAGACTTTTATTACATCCCCTCTTTTCCCCTCCGAATTATTTCCTTTTACTCTTCTTCCTTCTCCGATCACTAGGTTTTAACAATTACCTGAACTCTGGTTGTTTTTCTTTCGGACTGATTCTTAATTCTTCTTATATGAAGGTCGGAGGTTGGTGTCTCAATCGCATTTGTTTACCGAGGCCCAAGGTGATATAGTGTTTGGTTATCAATGTGATTTATCTTCAGGTAATAAATCAGCCTAGATAGCGTTTCCAAAAACCATAACCATAAATTTTGTTTGATCGAAGATGTCTGCCGTTAGTTTTAGGCCTAATGCGACAGCGAAGTAAATTTTGGAATAAAGACTTGACTTTAAGAAAGACAATTACACAAATAAATATATTTATAAAATTCAACGAATGTACAGAGATAAGTAGGTTAAGTAAATATGGTGAAACAATATAGTGTAGTAATTTAGAGTATTTTAAAGTATCTATAATGGACTGTGAATTGGGACTGCAAGGAGAAGTAAAAATAATTAGGACTTACTCTGGTATAGTCGTTTGCAAAGAATGTGAGAGTGGAATTAACTCAGTATGATTTATTTGGAGGTAAATGAATAATTGTAGAAAGAATGGTTACAGACCTTTAGACGACGAGACCGGCGAGTCAAATGGGAAAGTTCGCGTGCTTATTTGGTCGAGCTGGGAACGTGTGTTTGTTTGTTTGTGTGTGAAATTTAAGAGATGTTGTTTGGAACAGTGTACATTAATTGAATTGACAAGAAAATAAATGAATTAATTAATTATTAAGTTCAACACAAATTGATTTGATTTACAAAAGTTGTGAAGTACATTAATTTGGAAGATTAAATAGACAAAGTTAACTAAAATGATTAAATTAACAGTTAAAGTAAAATAATTAAATGATTAAATTGACAAGCTAAAGTAATGCATAATTAATTTTACATAATAATGGATGTATATACATATTTAAGTTTCCCAGGAGGTTTTTATTATAGGAATGCCCAGAGGCATTGCTATAACACTCCACCCCCCCTAAGAAGGTTACCCCCTCCTTTTCTACTATTTTGAGATTATAAGTCCGAGTAACGACGAGGCGTCCTGACGATGCGACCGGAGCGTGTGACAGTGCCATTGGTTTGGCTGCGGGTACGAGGACACAGATTTGCTCTGGCAGTGGCAGTGCCATTAGCGTTGAACGAGGCACCGGCACGAGAGAAGGTCGATGGAGCGAAGGTGATCCGCTTGCTGGTTCCTTGCGAGATGGTGTCAAGCGGGATGTGGGAGTCTTGAGTCTCGTTGTCTTCTGACGGAGTGACTAGTGGGGGAGAGATTTACTCCTGACTAACCACTTCTGCCGACGAGCGTTCCTGCAACA
Organism: Ceratothoa steindachneri; assembly: GCA_963969495.1. Taxonomy (NCBI): domain Eukaryota; kingdom Metazoa; phylum Arthropoda; class Malacostraca; order Isopoda; family Cymothoidae; genus Ceratothoa; species Ceratothoa steindachneri. The sequence goes on from OZ018333.1 coordinate 58,325,500, forward strand.
AAGGAGGAAGAGGCAGCAAAACGGAAGGTGGAGTTGGAGAGGCAGTAGTTAAAAAAGTGCGGTTTGATTGTTTTGGGGGATTACTGGACCATAAAGGAGTATAGTAGGAGGAGAATGAGGTGATTGGGGTACAAGACGAACATTATCGGTATAAGTGGGTTTTAGGCGGTCGATAGAGACAGTATCTTGCCTGGTGCCAAGCTTTAGGACGAAGAATTTCGGCTTGCTGGAGATAACGAGAAAGGGTCCGTCATAGACTGGTTGTAACGAAGTGCGAGCTGAATCGCGCGGACGAAAACATGGGAGCATGTTGTCATCTCCTTCGGCACGAAGGTTTTATAATTAGTAGGCACTCTAGGGGCATTTGGCTTAATTTCAGCCATCACCCGTACAAGGTTATGTACGTATGAAGAATGATCTAGGTGAGAAGGTAGAGGTCGGTCAGAGGAAGCAAAGAATTGACCGGGTAGACAAAGTTGAGTACTATAAACTAATTTCGCTGCAGAACAAACCAAATCCTCTGGCACTCACATAGTGCTCTGACCTCCTAATATCATCTTCCTCGCTGGAGGAACACCTTTCTCACCTTTGCCAAGTTTTTTCTCGTTTTCAGGAGTACGGTATCGTACAAAACACCTCCAAACACCAGTGGTCCAGCGACGCGGGAAGCTGTTCGGAACTCGCCTACGCTATTATTTTTTCTTTGTCCCCTTTCTCACTCCCCTCTATCTACAATGGTGCCCAGACGCGGGAGGGGGAGCGTTATCCCTTGGATAACATTTCCAAACGGGCGCTACTCATTTCTTCAAGATACGCTCCGCTTCTAGGAGGAGGATTGTATAGCGTACGAGAAGTGCAGGCGAGCGGCTTAAAAGCTTCGTTTGAATGAGTCTTTTTTGAGACTCAGGATGACGGAGTGGATTCGTCGCTGGCTAACAGTGGTCCAGCGACGCGGGAAGCTGTTCGCAACTTGTCTACGCTATAACTTTTTATTCGCTCCTCTTCCTACTCTCCTCTATCTACAGTGATAAATCGAGCATCCTCTTTGGCCTATAAAGATGGTGTGGTAAATCCGTATCCATTCTCCGAGAAGAAATACTGGAAGCAACTAATGCAGTTTACGATAAGACCTTATTGTGCCCCGTTAACGTGGCCATGCAGGCACCATCCTATATGGTAAATCTCCAGAACAATGTCGACAGAATGGCAAGTCGGCTTGGCAAAGCCCATCAAAGCTGGACCTGGACCAATTATGTGAAAATGATCACATTCTTGGATTTCTGATGCTATGGAGACTTTTGTCCTAACCTCTCTACTCATTAGTAAGTCATAGTATCTTCGTTCCATGAGTCATTTTTTTTTCTTTTTACTCTGATCATGGTGACAACAAAAAGAAATAGTGGGAAAGCACAAGGAGATATCTCTCCAATTGCGGCCTCACCCTCTCTATGTGTCAAGAAAGACGTAAATTCGAGGCAAACGTTCGACCGGCGGAGCCCCCGCCCCCTCTCACCAACGCCATGCGGCATTATGGGCTTCCTTTTTGTCATCTGTGGAGCTCTCGAGAAGCACTACCTTTGAAATGAGGTAATTCCCCCTGCGCCTTTTCAAAGGGCCCTCCAACCCTCTTCCCCCGAAGGAGATTTACTCCTCTCCTAGGCCAACGGGTGTGATGGATTCTCCCCTCACCCTCTCATCTGGAGGCGCTCTCTCTCTCTCTCTCTCTCTCTCTCTCTCTCTCTCTCTCTCTCTCTCTCTCTCTCTCTCTCTCTCTCTCTCTCTCTCTCTCTCTCTCTCTCTCTCTCTCTCTATACCAGCGGTAGTTCCTCTTTTACTATTAGGGGAAATTGCCAATGAAACGGCAGGTGACCCAAAATTGACCGTTCACGGTGCGAGCGGCTTGATAGTTCTAACCCCCTTAGGGGGTATAGGGGATAGAAGTACCCGACGGTCCATGCTCCCTACAATTCTTCATATACAGATTGCAGGAGTTTGGTTTTTCGGTAAGAGACGCCACAATAAAAAGTAGCTTGAATGGAATCCGTGACGCCCTCGGGTGGGCACATGGAGCCCACACACCCCTCTCGAGATGGATATGGTCTAGGATCATCTATTGTCGATTGTGAATAGCCGCAACCCGCTTCTTCCAAGTAATTGTGTGTGTGTGTGTCTGTCTGTGTGTGTGTGTGTGTGTGTGTATTTCCTAGGGAAGGAAATCCTTGCCGTTCAGGCTACGGATTGTCTTTCATTTTGCGAGGCTAAGGAATTGCTTTTGGCGCGCCCCGTGCTGCCTCAAACGTGTTACACCTATTTTTTAAAAAATGTACCCACTGTTGTTTCCGCGCCCATTCCGAACTTTTCTGTGGGTTCTACTCTCCCTGGTGCTACACTGGTAGAGCTGGGGGCATAAAGGGTTTACACTCAGCCTCGGCTAAAGCCAGAGCTTCCCCCTTCCCCCCAGCGTGTCTGTTTCCCGGCGGCGCGAAACATCTGTGTTCATCCAGCGATTCGCTTGGGTTACGGGAGGCAACACCCGTGAAGGTTGGGCGTGAGGACGTCTTCCAGGGTTCCAAAAGCTGAACATCGAAAGAAGGATAGCACAAAAGGAGCTTTGTCTCCTACGTCCCCCATCCGCCAGGTCCTCAAAAGGAGGAACACCCACCACTCAACCACCAGCCACCCACCGAAGGTCTCGAGGTGGAGGGAGAAAAAACTCGCATAGTGAGCCGCCTCGTTTTTCCAAAAGCATATGGAGGTCTTCCTCTGGGAAGCATGCAGCTATTCCCGTGAGCTTAGTAATAGGCTGGGGGGTGGGGTATAATTTGGGCGACTTATGTGCATGGTAGCTCTCACCAGATAGGCACTGCCAAACTTCCTTAGGCCTAATAGTCAAAACAAATTTGCCTGATTAGTCCATCATCTAAATCAGAGGCAATAAATAGTATTTTCTAATTTTCACAAACATAATTTACATGACAGTGGTCAATGTTCCTATCTTTTTTTTTGTCAGGCACCCTGAACAATTCTTCTCTCTCTCTCCCAAATGCATTCAAGGGCATAAATAAGCCCTTCATTGAACATACTGTATTTTGTCACATTTTGTAGCGCGCAAATGAAATATAACAAAGAAAATACGAACTATTCTAAAAAAATACAAGAACGACATACATTGTTTTGGGGGAGGGGAAGCATAGCCAACCTGGAGATTGCTTACTAGAGCATAAATCTGCGTCTTCATCTTACAGCCTAATGTTCAGCTAGATAAAAAACTATGCAAAAACATCAAAAACAAAACCAATCAAAACTCCCCCAAATGTAAAATGCCTCCCCTTCAATCAAAAGAAGGAACCACAGCGCAAGAAAAAGGAAATATGCTGCAGTGTAGGTGAGAAGCCCACCTTCCTCCGACGCAGGATCATGCGGGCAGCACGAAATACATTTAAATATATGGATTGGACAGCCTCAATCCAAAAAGTAAGATAGTCCACGAACCCGTCCCGAGTACAAGGTATAAGCAGTAGCGACCCCGCTCATTCCAATACCGGGAGAAGTAACGTTCGCAAAGATAACCTAGATATGTAATTGTAATTATGTAAGTACACGACTAATGATGGAATGTGAATTGAGGTCTGTAAATGAGAGAAGGAACAGGAATTAGGACCTACTCTCTTGTGTGGATTGTTTGCAAAGAATAAATACAAGATTAATTTTGACTGGCCTTTCTTTGAAGCGACGCTGTGCACAGTGGACCTTGAACAGCGATTTAAAGCAAATGGCAAAGGTCGTGTGTTTGCATATGTGTTCGTGTAAGGAAAAATATTGTATAAAAGATATTTTGTCGTATTGGCGGTGATGTTACATAGAAATAATTCATTTTCGTCACAGAGTAATTGATTGATTGATTATATTTGATTCTAGTTTTACATACACACACACATATATATATATATATATATATATATATATATATATATATATATATATATATATATATATATATAGAGAGAGAGAGAGAGAGAGAGAGAGAGAGAGAGAGAGAGAGAGAGAGAGAGAGAGAGAGAGAGAGAGAGAGAGAGAGAGTAGAAACGTGGAGTGGAACTTTCGGAAGCCGCACTGTGCTGAAGACAAGTGGCCTGCGCTGTTTAGAAAAAAAAAGTTTAATCCAACATGTTCGAATTTCTCTATCAACTTGCGCACACAGGAGGTTAGAAAGATTAGGCGCAAAATGGGCATGCTAGAGTGATCTCTCCCCAGTTTTCGAAAAACAAGTACAGTAGCCATCTGCCAGGAGTCTGGGGGGATATATCTGCCCAGATCTTGTTTAATAAATCCAACATAGAGGCCATGCCGCACATAACTAGATGTCGAAGCATGGCATAATGCACATCCTCCTGACAAAGGCTGGTGTCCGCGCACGAAGCGAGCGCGCTATGTAACAACATGAATCCGTGGTTGAAAGGTTCTCCTCCTCTGGAGATAAGTTCATATCGGTAAGTTTCAGCGACATAATGACGTGCATTAAATACTGTTGTTGCGCAATCCTGACGAGTGAATGCGGAGAAAGCGGTTGCGAAAGACCACGCCCAGAAGACGAAAAACAAGTTCATACGAGAACTTTCTCCAAATCCTCTTGACTCGTTTTCACATCCCTGAAGGACGGGTCTTCTAGTTGAGTGAAGACACGTATACCCGCCAGGAAGAGTGGTAGACGTGCTTCGAAACATACCGGAACCTAGGTATAGCTTGACGAAATTCACTTACAGTGAATTCGTTCGGGCGGCGCTTATAACGTATGCAGGCATAACGCTAATGTTTGATGGCCGTCTCACATTCTGCTTACCACCACCAAAGCGGTCAGCATGCAAAATATCAAAATGTTCTAGGCCCACGGATAGGAGGTTGCAGGAGAAGAACTCAACAGCTTCATTCATTCCCGTAAACTCCTAGACTAGGAGCGAGAAATCAGTCATTTCCCGAAATGCGACCCGCTGTGCCTACTCCGAGCAGCACGGGGGTGATATTTCAGGCATGGGTGGTCCAGAAAATTATATTTGAATAGGAAAGTGATCACTAACACTGTGGTCACTGACCACATCCCACCGCAAATCAGATCTATCTCTGTGGTCTGCATCCACAGACCACAGAGATAGATCAATGCAGGAAAATAAAGCGTAAACCCATCCAAATTTTGGACACTTATCTTCAGATCGTCGATTAGGTAGGAAAGAATCTGACCCCTGGAATTGATTGCGTACTCTTCGGAAAGTAGATGTCTACAGTTCAAATCATCTAGCAGTATAAATGGCCTTGACAACCGTTTTATGACACAGCGGAAGTCCCCCGCTTCGAAGTCGGCAGAAATAACACTATACCTCCTATTCGTCTGCAGCTGCTCTGCTACTTCTTCAGAAGAGGTATTTATTTAAAAAAAGAACGGAATAAATCCCGCTTCCTCCTACCTGGTATCCATTGCGTGGTAGTACGCTATCAAAACGTTTATACACAGGGAGGACGAGCCTCAGCAGCCCCTCCCATTTGGCCCGGAGTCTGCGTCATTTCCATTAAATAAATCTGGACTCCACAGCTAGCTCAAAGGAGATGTGGGGTCCTCTTCGAAGAGAGGTCTCGGACGGGAATGAGCGTACGCTTTCTGCAGGCACAACTCCGGGCAATGTTGGCTAATCAGGGCGCTAAAGGCGGTGTCGCCTTCGAGGATTTATCAGGATAGGTCGGGCTGGCCAGGTGAGTCGTTTTCTCCCTCGCTTCTAAACCATGGGCATATTCCTTCAATGGAATTACCCCAGACTCCTAGCCAATTGGATGGAGCTGTGTAGACTGGTATCCTCACATTCCCCACGAGCTATCTTTTTGTACGAAACCTTTCTAGGTGCGTGCCCAATGCCTACCCTTCCGGATAAAAAAGTTTTCGCGATCCCACAACTAATGAATAGAGCCGGGCAGGAGGATGCGCCATTTATACCCGGCATGATGCTGCCGTTTTTCTTTGTGTTTTAAATACCCTCTTCATGCAGTAGCAGTGTAGCTTCACCTAGAAGGGACTATACTGTTATTTCTGCGTACATTCGACCGTCAGCCGTCTTTGAAGTAGGGGACATCTGCCGTGGTGCGGTACTGTTGCAGAGGCCCTTTCTACTGATCGGCGATTTAAACAGTAGACAGCGCCTCTGAGGAGATTACTCGATCAATCCCAAGGGTCAGGTCCTTGCGGACCTGATCGACCAGCTAGAGATAGGTGTACCGAGAACCGCTTCATTTACCTGTATTCTTATATCCCTGTGCTCTCCGGATTCCCATGCTATTGTTTGGAGTGGGCACGGTTTTCCGCATTTCAGGAAGTGACTGATTTCTCTGTCCCAAACGAGTTTTGATCGGTGAAGGAAGCCGTTGATTTCTTCTTTGGTAACCGTATCACCGTGGGCCTGGCTTATATTCCTCGAGATTCTGACCGTTTTGCACGCCAAAACGCTTTTGTGGTGGTCAGCCAAGTGTGAAACGTTCCTTGAACAGAAGGTTTATTCCTGCAGGCGCTATAAGCGCCACCCGAACGATTTTACTGTCGGTGAATTTCGTCGAACTAGACCTCGGTTCCAGCATTTTCCAAGAACAACCGCAGCTCTTTCTTGCCGGCATACATCTTTTCACTTAACGGAAAGACCCCTCTAGCAGAGGTGTGCAAGTGAGTCAAAAGGATTCGAAGCAATTTCTCGAAGGACTTCAAGTCTGTGGGCTAGTCTTCTGAGACCGTGTTCTCTGCATTCTCTAGTCAGGGTACTGCTCCATTCCATGTCATTATATCACTGAAGCCACCTACTTTACTTTACTTCCAGAGACGGAGAACCATTCAACATGTATTGCGCTGGATTCGTACGCGGACAAACTCCCTGTACCTGTATGGGCCCGTATTGGCATGCTTTTACACCAAGGTGAGCGAGGCATGGCATTTCTTTTAAATTTGTTAAACAGGATCTTGACAGATATATCCTTTCAGTCTTCCTGCGAATGGCTACTGTCACCGCCTTTCGCAACTCAGGAGAGATCAATACTCCGGCCTGTTCTCAAATGATCTCTCTGACCTCCTCCGTACGAAAGATGATGGAAAAATTTGTAAATTTTAGACTAGCCATTTTCCTGCACAGCAGAGACCACCTCTTTTCCGCAACTTCCACTTCCCGTCGGATGCTCTCCCCCAACAGAAAAATGCTGCCTGTGAGGTTTTCCTTCTCATACAGCACTACGCCAATGTGTTTTTCGATCTGGAGGCCTACGAAACCGCATGGTCATACGGCATCATTGAGACTCTCCATACGATGGTCGCGAGGGGACGCTGCCCAATCTCTATCTCGGAGGATTTTTTTGCAAGATCGTCGATTCAGCATAATGGTAGGAGAAGCACTCTCTACCCAATGCAACAGGAGAAGGACGTCCCGTTTGGAATTATGCTTCCGCTATGGTCTATGTGGATAACCTTTTGTTCTCTTTGTGGGTGGGGGGGCAGATGCCAACTCTGGAGCGTCAACTCCAACAGGCATTAAACCGCGTCTGTCGCTATGCTGAAGCACACATGTTTCGGTTTTCTTTTGCCAAGACTAAGGTCGTGCACTTCTGCCACTATGCATGGCTCCAACCCAACCATGACTTGTTCCTGAACGGGATTGTCCTGGAATGGTTGGAATCGCATCGTTTTCGTGGTCTTGTTTTCGACCTGAAAGGCTCATATTTGCAGCCTTAGGTCATGCTAGTTTTGACATAATGATATGCAGGTATTTCTACTATAACGAAATACATCGCTATAGGAATTCATCTAATAACTATATATAATCGATCAATAATTGTACTAATTTTTCCTGAAAAAATTTTATTCCATAATATCTTCAAGTAAATGATAACGCCCTTTAAGAATATATGTATGTGGATTCTCATGAAATTATTGCAATATATTAACCTCTGTTGTTTGTATATGTCTTCCTTTATTTAACTTCGTTATCTAGCCTACATAGCGACCAATGACCCGAACGCTTTAGTTTTGGTCGTTATAAGATCTTAATCTGTACTACTAATACTATAATTGTAAACAACATTTGTAACTCAGAACTTACCTTTAATTAATCTCACAGAAGCTGGTTGCTCCATGATTGATAGGAGATGCACACCTTGTATGATAAATCTGCAATCAGCTTATCAACAACAGATTGTTGACCTTCTTAGTATTCACCGCAAAACACTCTGATAATGTTTTTACTTTAACACCGCTGCATGAAGGACTATCGTCTAATACTGAACATTTTCTTTTTTAATCTTTTCTTTGAGCTGTCACATAGTTATCCGCTTTTTGCACCAAAGCAGGATGCTTTCTCTGTTGATAAATGTACATGATCAGAAAAGTGAAGGACATTTGTTTCACGTTGCCATAGTTCACGTTAAATTCAATAAGCATATACTATAAATAAAGGTGTTGCAAAAGGAAGCAGGTAGGTTCGTGCATGGTAAATCCATGTTACTTAACATTATCGTTAGCTACCAGCAATTTTGCCATTTGTTTAAAAAAATAGGAAATAGTGAAACTTGTCAATTCAATTAAGTATCATATATTTAGCTTTAATAAATTATTACCTTCAAATGAATGCGTAGGTTGAAAGTAGTACAGGGTTTAAGGTGTATATTGCGCCAAAACACTAGATAGCTCAGGTCACAATAAACTTAAAAACCTATATTACGTTATTCAAGGGAATGAAGTTAAATGCTAACGCGAAGTCTAAATACCAGCAGACGAAATTTCCTTAGGCCTAAATCTCGGCGACGTCGTGGGAATACATGTATTAAAAACAAAGAGTTACGAAAAATATATTATGGAATAAAGAGTTATGATTAATGAGCGAAACTATACAGGACAGTTATGATTGGATTGAATTACGCGTGTGAATTAAATTTGCATGAGTTAACGAGAATTAGAGTACAACATATGATGATTGATGATTAGATTGATAAATATTAAATAGATTATAGTTGAATGTTAAATGAGTAAATATTATGAATGGTATGCTAAATAGTTAAATGGATTGATATATAGCTAAATTGGATTGGTAGTTATTTTGATTGATAATTAGTGAAATTGGATTGATAGGTAAATTGATTAATAGATAGATTATATGTATTGACTTAGATACATAAATAGATTATATGTACAAATAGATTATTAAATAGATTGTCAAATTTTAATTTGTAAATACAGTAGTTTGGTAAATATTGATAATTTATAAAAAGTAATTGTTAATTTGGTAATTTGCTTGGGAATTATTAATTGGTTATATAGATTATTGGTGTGATAAATAGATTATAACGGAGTTGGGAGGGTCTGTAAATGACAATAGAATCACGCATTAATTCGGGATTCTTTTGGGACATTTTTAGCTAAAATATTACAATTCAATTTACAGACCTGATTCCAATGACTCGAGCAAAGTGGATAAACCTCATGGGTTTGATTTTAAGACGCTCGGGAGAGCGGGGGTAGCAATCTCACAATTTTAGTCAGGATTACCAACCCTTCTTGGAATTATATATATATATATATATATATATATATATATATATATACATACTGTTAGAAATAAATATTTACACTTGTAGGGGTATAAACCATTACAATACTGCCCCACCGAGTGAAAATCTCACACAACAAAAGATATTTACATGAATCTTAGTCTATAGAGCAGCGAGGCCTCCTTACAACGCGTCCAGAGCAGGTTATGGTGCCAATTGGCTGACTCAGATTGCGGGTCAGGTAGTGATTAGTAGTGCCACTCGATTGATGCGGGAGATTGTCGCGAGCGAAGACCGGAGAGTCGGGTGACGATTGTTCTGCACCTCGCAAAAAGGCGACTGTCGGGAGTTGTGCGTTAGGAGCTTGGTGTTTCCTAGCTCTGTCGAGTGGTCCTACAACCAAAAGGGAGGCGGCAGCAGTTGGGAAGAAGAATTGGGGGGTGTAGAGATAGTTGGCAGAGGGTTTGCGAGTAAAGAAGTTTGATTTGAAAGAGCCGAAGAAGGGTTCGGAAGGAGGCTGGGATGACCACTGGACCTATATTAGTGGAAGAGACAGGTAGTGGCTGTTCCAGATGAACGACCTCTATGAAAGCAGGTTTAAGCCGATCGATGGAAACCGTATCCTGCTTGGTGCCAAACTGCAGTACAAAGAACTTCGACTTCTTGGAGACGACGAGAAAGGATCCGTCATAGACAAGTTGCAAGGATGTGCGATTGGAATCGCGACGGATAAACACATGAGAGCAAGTTGCCATCTCCTTTGGCACGAAAGGTTTCTGATTAGCAGGCACTCTTGTGGCGCTCCGCTTTACATCAGACATCGTTCGTACTCAATTGTGTATGTATGCAACAGGATGTATGTCAGAAGGAAAAGGACAGTCAGCAAAAGAAAAGAATTGACCTGGAAGGCGAACTTGCGTACCATAGACGAGTCCCGCAACAGAGCAATTCAAATCCTATTTCAAAGAGGCACGAATTCCCAGGAGAATTAAAGGTAGCTTGTCTCCCCAAGTGATATTGTGGTCAGTGGAGCGTAAGCTTCCCTTGAGAGTCCTCTGAAAACGTTCCACTTTAGAGTTACTCTGGTGATGGTAGCTAGTGGTACGGAGAAGAAAGGAGCCAAGCACTGACATGAGTGGTTCCCATTGTTGGGATTGAAATTGGCTACCTCGATCAGTAATGATCGTTGCTGGGACACCAAAACGAGCAACCACCCATGCTTAGACGAAGGCTCAAGTTACAGTAGAAGCTCTGATGTTGGGCATAGGAAATGCCTCTGGTCAAGAGGTAAAACGATCGATCATGGTGATAAGGTAAGTGCAACCACGCGAAAAGGGCAGAGGACCAACCAGATCGATGTGAATGGCGTCAAAACGTGCCGATGGAAGTGGAAAAGCAGCCCGAGGGGACTTTGTGTGGCGTTGAACCTTTGCACGTTGATAAGGCAGTCATGCGCGGGTCCATTTGGGCACGTCGGCGTTCATACCTGGCCACACATAACGTTGTGTGATGAGCTTACGAGTTGCTCGAATGCCAGGATGAGAGAGAGCGTGAGTCTGGTCAAAAATGTGCCGACGGTAAGCGAGAGGAATGAATGGACGAGGACAGTCAGGCAATGAATAATCAACCAGGATACGCCTAGAGTTACTGTTTAATATGTCGATTTCGCGAACGATAAGCTGAGAAGAGTGACGCAGTGTTTGCGTCTCTTCATCTTGTTCCTGGGCAAGCGCTATAGTCGCGTAATCGATGGGCGCGGTTTGGGCGAATTGCGTGCCCGAAATCGATGAAATGCGAGAGAGCGCATCTGGTACGACGTTTGAAGAACCAGGAACGTAGCGAATATCGTTTGTCATCTGCAGGATGAAGTCAAGGTGACGAGTATCAACTGCAGAGTGCACAGAGGAGGTGCTACTAGAGGCGAACGCACCCACCAATAACTTGTGGTCGGTAAAGACAGTGAATTCACGCCCTTCCAAGTATTGTTGGAAGTGACGGAGGGCGAGGTATATGCTCAGTAATTCGCGGGAAAACGTACTGTACCTCTGTTGGGAAGGAAGAAGAGTCTTAGAGAAGAAGACGAGGGGTTGCCAAGAGTCACCAACCTTCTGTTGTAGTGTCACACCGACATGAGTAGCGGACGCGTTCGAAGCAACGCTTATGGGAGCTCCTGGGCAAGGATGGGCCAGGGCGGCAGCGGAAGCCATAGCCTCTTTGGTGCGAGAGAAAGCCTCGTAAGCTTCGGGGGACCAGGAAAGAGGAAGGTTTTTATTGGACTTGGAAAGCAATTCGTAGAGAGGCTGATAATGTGGGAGATGTTCTAAATGAACCTGTGGTAAAAGTTTACCATCCCAGAGAATCTACTAAGTTGCCTTAGCGAAGAAGGTCGGGGAAAAGCCCGCATAACTTCAACTTTGTCCTCGAGAGGACGAATTCCCTCAGGGCAAATGTGGTGTCCCAAAAAGGAGAGTTGTGTGACGCCAAAGATACACTTAGAAGTGTTGAGTACGATACCATACACATCTAAACGTGCAAAAATCTGGTGAAGGTGAGAAAAATGCTCCTCTAAAGACGAAGATGCTATCAGGAGGTTGTCTATATAACAAAACACGAAGGGAAGACCTCTCATAACCTGATCCATGAAGCGTTGGAAGGTTTGACCACTGTTACGAAGTCCGTAAGGCATTCGGTTCATGACGAAGGAACCGAATAGAGTGGTGATTGCCGTCTTAGGGATATCATCAGGGTGAATTGGGATTTGGTTGAAAGCGCAAACCAAATCAAGCCGAGAAAAAATGGAACCACCGAAGAGAGCGGTGTTAAAATCTGATAAGAAATGCAAGATATACCTATCCGGAACTGTACATGCAGTGAGTCGCCTGTATTCACCTACAGCTCTGAATCGGCCCTGAGTAGACCTGGGTACTACATGAAGCGGTGAAGCCCATGGGAGGTGGATGGGGAAGCGATCCCGGCCTCTATCATGAGCTTAAATTCCTGCTTCATTAGGGCAAGTCTATCCGCGGCCAGTCGACGGGGACGTGGGAAAACTGGTCCTCCTGTCGTTTCTATTCTGTGCACCACATTGTGCTTAATAGGTCTGTCCTTAGAAGAAGGCAGACAGAGGCTTGGGAACTTCCGTAAAAGTTGCTGGAAATGCGGGACAGTTGCAGGGAGACGAACAGGGAGGAGAGAGCCTGTGGAAAGAAAGAAGGAACCAGCAACTGTTACGGTTGTGGTTCTGTCGATAAGCTTGCAGTGACGAGAATGGACGAGAGTGTCGTGCGCGGAAAGGAAATCGAGGCCCAAAATTAGAATGTCGACGTTGGCAATGATGAATGCCAATAGCGAAACACGACGTAATCCGAGAGAGAGCTCGAGGATACGCCTCCCATGAATCTTTATGTACGATGAATTGGCAGTTTTAAGGACAAGATCAGAAGAAGTGCTAACTTTCTCGACTGAGGAGGCTGGAATGACACTGCATTGAACGCCAGTGTCAACCAGGAAGGAGAAACCAGAGAGTGGGTCATGAATACTAAATGGAAGATCGACCTGATGAAGGGATGAGGTTGCAGAGGTGACAGACACACGTATCACTTGCGAATTCAGTTTAAAGTTACCTGTGCTGACAGTGAAAGTCTGGTAAGGGAACCCGTAGAGTTTTATAAGATTGGAGGTGGTGAGTTAAGGGTCAGTTAAGATTGAGCATATTGATGGTACGAGCATGGCTTTGAGAATTTTTCTGCTCTTTCACCAAATTTGAGGTGGTACCAGCAAAAGCATGAAGGCTGAAAGATAGTACTATGAGCAGCAGGACCAGAAATAGGGTTAAAGTTGTGGGCATGAGATGATGCCCGGTAAAACCTGCAAGGCTGTACACAGCGTTGCTCCCATAATTAGAGTGGTACCAGTAGTAGCCCTAAGAATTATCGGGATAGGTGGAATTTGACGAAGGTTGAAAATGAACCTGCCTTGCTTCACCTCTTGTGCTGGAGTTCCCTCGTTGGTGTCGCCTTTTTCGGGAGGAGGAACGACGGCTGACTCCTTCGTCCTGCTCATAATTTTGCTCTCGGTGAAAACCCGTTCACACCTTTCGGGCACGAATATCCATCTCAATCCTCTCCAGAACGGATAAAAGACCCGAAGCCTGGGAGGTTTCATACTGAGAGGAGACTTAGCCGGTTCTAAGGAGCCTCTGCCGGTGACCTAACCTGAGAAATGGATACATTTGAGTAGTGGTGTTTAACATTAGATTTGTATGATGTGCTACACCCCCTATTTTCATCGCTAAATGACCTGGTGCCTGCATTTCCCCAGCTGATGAATGAATTATTATACAGGGCGTCAGCCGCCTTTGCCATCTTCTCCACAATCACAGGGGAGGACATTAGTACGAGGGGCTTAATTTGGTCCGGCTTCCCATGCATGAATATCTCAGTTATGAGTTGCTCGAGTTGGTCGAGCTGTGCTCCTTTGCCATGTGCCAGGGCCTTGAGATGGTCCAGAAAGTGCGTGGGGCGCCTGTACCCCCATCTCCTGCGTATGAAGAAGGATACGCAGGTCCTCAATTTTCGACCTCCCAAATTCCTCCATGAACGCCCTCTTGAACCTTCCCCAAGAACCAGATATTACCCCATCAAACAGAATACCCTTAACAGTGGGAAAAATACTTAGAGGTAATTTCTGGGCTTCAACGATTCTTCTATGGTCCTTAGGAACTGCCTGGTGTAGGAGGATTAGCTCCACCATTTCCCACCAGCCAATGGGATTTTGTGGGTCGAATGGCAGAAAAAGAACCGAAGAGGGAGTGAGGAAAGGGCGTTGTTGAGCGGGATGTGAATGAGGGAGAATGCTTGCATGGGAGGGGGGGGGGGGGCGAAGGTGGAGTCGTTGTTGTTGCGGGTGAGGATGCTTGAGTCGTTATTACTGTGCCCGAAGTTGGGGCGTAGCTTGGGGCTCCGTTATAATCCATTTATAGAAAACGTAAAAATTACGTTTGAAAAAAATTATTGAAAATTGGTCACTCTTAGGTATTTATTACTGTATATTATAATTAATTTTATGAAATTACTAAGGGATCACTTAAGGATGTTAAGGTGAACTAAGGATTCCAAATGAGCACTTGTCGAAAAGTCACTCGTGAAAAATATAAGTCCATGCGAGAAAAAAATGGAACCGAGCGAGGCTGCGGAATGCGTCGTCCGAAAAGTACCACACACGTAACGGTGAAAATTAATTTAATATTGCGAATGAATGGATGAATGGGAGATAATTAAACTATTCTGGGCACCACTTATAGATTTTAGATGAATATTGCAGCAATATCCTAGATAGCTCTCATCACAATAAACATAAAAACCTATATTTCGTTTTTCAAGGGAATCAAGTTAAATGCTAACGCGAAATATAATTTTTCGCAGACGAAGTTCTTTAGGCCTAAATTTGAGGGACGTTGGGAAAACGTGTATTAAAAACAAAAAGTTAAGAAAGATATATATTATTGAATAAACAGTTAGATTTAAAGATGAATTTATACAGTAACAGTTTATGATTGGATTGCATTACGCGTGTGAATTAAATTTACATGATTTAACGAGAATAGATTTACAATTGATAAATATGGATTGGTAATTAGAGTACAACATATGATGATTGATAATTAGAATAAAATTGGTAATTGGATAATGGTTAAATATATTATATTATAAGTAATTTGTAAGTAGTAATTGTTAAATAGATTGGATAATTTGATTGGTAATTATTAATTGGTAAATTGTTTGATAAATAGTATTGGTAAATATTTTGATAAATATTAAATAGATTATGAATTGGTAAATGGGTCAATAGTGGTAAATCGCTTGATAAATATTATATAGATTATAAATTGGTAAATGTTGGTAAATAGTTAAATGTGTAAATAAGTTATAACGGAGTTGGAAGGGTCTGTAAATGAGAAAAGAAGCACGCATTAAATCGGGATTCTTTTGGGAAATATTCAGCTAAACAATTACAATTCATATATTTACATACCTGATTCACCGATGCAAGGAGAGCAATGCGAATGAACCTCATGGCTTAATTTTAAGACGCTTGGGAGAGCGGGAGTAGGAATCTCACGATTTATGTCAGGGTTACAAACCCTTCTTGAAATTATATATATATATATATATATATATATATATATATATATATATATATATATATATATATATATATATATATATATATATATATATATAGTTAGGAATAAATATTTAATTTATAGAGGTATAGACCGCTACACCGTTCAACTTTCTTGAGCTCGAAGGCAAGAATTCTAACCTAAGGAATTAACCCTCACTCTATTGGATTCGGTTTTAACCTCGTCTGGCACAAGTACTCTTTCGAATTTACTCCTCGAGGTTAAACTCCATTGATTACGATTTACTCGCTCAATCACCCATCCCCCGAGTCGTCTTTAAAGCTTCAACCCCCAAGCTAGGCTCCATCGACTCAATTGTGGTTTCTTGACCAGTCAACCTGTAAAGTGTATGTTCTCATAGTGGCTCAACAGCAGTCTCTTGTGGGCTCACGTTTGAGCCGATCGATTCGCTCCCTGTAAACATTAAGTATCCGTGTGCAATCTTTTCTCTTTGTATATATCGTATACCTATTTTAATTATTAAAGATTACTTTGGTACCCTCCTTTCTATAGCCCCAGAGTCCCGCAACATTCTCTATTATACTAACGGCCAATTGCACTCGATTAAGGAGATAAATTCTTCCACGCACTCGATTGGGAACCCCGTCCCTCCTAGTTAGCTCCCCCCCAGTCTGCCGCAGCTGAGAGACGAGCGAAGGTCACTCAATTGACATATGATTGGTGTACAAGCTTGACTACTTTATCGTTGTGATGCTATTTGCTCAAATATTGAGACCAAAAATCAGATTCCACTTTTTAAATTCAAACTTGCAATTTGTAAATGTCTCCTAAATCAAGGTAAACCTACATCCTCAAAAACCAAACGGGAAAGGCCTTCCAACGAAGCTCTCAGCGCCGCGCTGCGAACGGCCCCAGCCTAGCCTCTTCTTCTTTTTACACCCTGGCTTCTTACCCTCTTTCTCACTTTCCCCACAACCTCTCCCACAACTTTCTCTGATCGGCCTCTAATTTCAGAGGGTAGAAACCGACCAGATTCCTCTCACCCAACCATCCCAGATTGGGGATGAGGGGGGAGGGGGGAGCAACGCCCCCTCACCCCTGAGTTCCAGTTTTGGGTGGTGGGTCTTTAACAACCTGCCTCACCCCCATCCTAACATACCCTTTCTCTCTCCTTTCACAGTCTATCAATCTCACGCCAAGCCCAAGGTGGAGCCGTCATGCGAGGGGCAACCTGGCCACTCGGCGAGAGGAGTGGTCACAAATAACGGCAGCTGGTTCTGCTGGCCCCATATTCATCCCTTGCAGAGCGAGCTACTTTGTGGGGGTGATTATCGTTTGCGTCCCGTAAATTTAATAGGGTCACCATACCCAAAGATGAATGTCTAAAAAAAACCTTCTTCCCTTACCTATAACCACCGTCGAAGCTGCTCCCAGGCAGCTCCATGGTAGAAGAGGCGCCCCTCTCCCCTTTGCTTCCACAGGGATCCTCTAAATTTCTTTTCTTGGAGAGGAGGCCTCCCGTTCTCCTAAGCCTACGGGTGCGGTGGACTCCCCCTCAGCCTCTTCTCTGGAGGCGCCCTTGGGCGATTTCCTCCTTACAGCGGCATTCACCAAGAAAGCCCTATCGAACGGCTGGATAGGTAGAAAGCCCATTGGGAGGCAAGGGATTGCACGGCTCGTCGGTCCGTGTCCCCTAACGTCCTAGACTCATGTATTGTAGGTTTACAGGTGGCTGGCGTACGTGCCCCCCTCCCCTCTCTTCCCCGAAGGATACCGGTTCCCTGGCCCAAGACGAGACAAAAGGTAAGACGAATAGCATCTGTGATATCTTGGCGGGGCGGGATGGCCACAAGGAGTCTCCTTCCCTCTGAGATGGGCATGGTCCCTGAGGTGACTCAGCTCCAGACGGTAGGATCTTACATGGGGTGGAACCCGGGATCGGTGCCAAACACAGAACCCGAGTCCACCCATGTGCAAGCTTATCCTCAGGCAGTTTGGGTCCCCGAGTCCTCACAAGGAGAGAAGGGATCTTCTCTCTCGTCTGGTCCACCTTTGAGAGCCAAGACCTGATGTTCTTCGAAGAAGACACCTGCAAATACTCAGAACTCGGCTTGGAGGGTATATTCCTTCAATAGAATTACCGCAGACTCCGGACCATCTTGGAGGAGCTGTGGAGACTGGTCTCCTCACATTTTGATTAGCTAATATTTTTTGAAGGAGACCATGCTGGGTGTGTCCTTTAGGCTCATCTCCCGGGTTATTATGGTTTTGCAACCCCACCACCACAAGATGTGGGCCGGACCGGAGGATGCGCCATTTACACCTGGCATGGTGTCTCTGTCCATCTCCTTGCTTTGAATACCTCTTTTCAGGCAGTAGCGGTTTGATACTGCCTGGATAGGAGGTATATTGTTACATCTGCGTACATTACACCGTCGGCCATCTTCGACGCGGGTGATTTCCGCTGCGTCGTGGCACGGTTACCCAGACTTTTTCTCTTGCTGGGTGATCTGAACAGTCGAATCCCCTCTTGGAAGACCTCTCGATTAATCCTAGGGGTCAGGTCCTTGTCGAACTGATCGACACGCTGGAGATAGGTTCCCTAATTGTGGATGGGTTTACGCATCATTACCCGAGAACCGCTTCATCTTCCTGCTTTTGATCTATCTTTGTGCTCTTCGGATACACAGGTTGATGGGAGGGGGGGGGTCGATGACCTACATGGTAATGGTAGTGATCACTTTCCCATTCAAATATCATTTTCTGGGCCACTGCCGCCTGAAAGCCCAAGCCCGCCCCGGTGGTGTTTGGCGCGGCCGTGATGGTCTGTACTTCAGGAAATGACTGAATTATCTCTCTCAGTCGAGGAGTTTAGGTGGGTGGATGAGGCCGTTGATATATTCTCTATAACCTCATCGCCCTGGGCCTAACTACAATTCCTAGGACGTCTGGCCGTTTTGTACGCCAACGTCTCCGGTGGTGGTCATTCGAGTGTGAGGTGGCCCTCAAACAGAAGCGTTATGCATACAAACGATATAAGCCACCCGAACGATTTCACTGTCCTTGAACTTTGTTAAGCTAGGGCTAGGTTCCTGTATGTTTCGAAGCACACCCGCCGCTCTTTCTGGTGGGCATACATGTCTTTACTTAACGTGAAAGACCCCTCAAAAGGCGGTGTGGAAGCAAGACAATAGAATTCGGCGCAAGTTCTCTTAAGAAATACCCCCCCCCCCCGTCTAAGGAGGTTGTTGTGAGTCACCTGACCCCAGCGGGATAAGTGGGGACTAATGCGGCACGTCCTGTCTTTCAGTGTTCTTGGTGGGCCCTGATAAACTAAAGAGAATCCACTGCAAGTTGAAAATCCGCCGGTAATCTTTGAAATGGGGTCAGGGGGAACGCCCTAAACCCGTTAAAAATGAAATGGAGAAACGCCCTCTCACTAGAGAAAGCATAGAGGTGGAGCTACCAGGGGCGGATCAGAAGATTTCAAATAGAAACTCCCTTTGTCGCGTTCAGAATGTTGTAATGGATCCCCTCCACTGGTAGGAGTGCTGCTGACGTTAGTCTCATCCTCCGCCCCAACACCAAGGTCAGACGAAGATCTATAGCAGGGGGCTTAGTACTAAATTTAAAAAAAAATTGACAACTTTTAAGAAAACTAAAGTTTTGATCACTTAAGAAAAAAAAGGTTGTTGGGATATACACTTCGTCCATCCGCTTTCGCTATTTCGTCTCGAGTTTTTGCACTGGAATTTTTAGGCATCTATTCTGTGTGCGTTAATGATGAAGCTCGATACTTGTACAGCAATCGACACGACAGCCAAGATCTGAAGCTCTGTTGTGGTAGACGCAGAGACGGGACCAGACTTTCAGATGACCTGACCGCCAACAAGGCAGTAAATTCCGAGAAGGGGCGCAGGGAGGAGGTTATTGAGGCAAAATCACTATTCGTGTCCCAACGCCCAGGAGACTTCAAGGACTTTCTTCTCACGACCTGCGGGCATTGAAGAGAGTTGTTTATTGGGGCATAGGGTAGCTGGTCAGACCTTTAAGCCAAAACAGAGGGAATAGTTACAGTAGATGAAAAAAAAGGAATGCTGAGGTGGAATGAGGCGGAAAGACAATTGTTACCACGGCCCCAATGACTGGACTTCCCTAATATCTACGAAGACCTGGATGACTAAGTTTAACAGGTGACACATGGTACCCACCCTGTAGTGAAACAGATACGAATTGCTACAGAAAAAAGGTCGTAGGTGTTAGCAGTAGGAGGGGGAGAGGCTAATCTGTGGCCTGACGTGGACCACGAGTCTTCTGGAACCACTCCACCACAGATCATCATCGCGCCGCCCCTTTGGGATGAGTGGAGCCTAGAGGACTCAATCTTGACGAACAAGAGCCCCTTCTAGACGCGGACCCGGTCCGGCTCCCACTATCGAAGACACTAACATATTAGGACCCTGGTTGTAAGTCGCTCCCAAAGTCGTTCTTCCTCCTCCGCAGAGGTCGTTTGTTCAGGACGCACTCTCCTGACCCTCAGGTCGAGTCTCGAGAAGATGACCAAGAGAACGATGGGCACGGTGAAAATGAGGTGTGTTTGTTTGACCACTTGGCCAAGCAAAACGGGTGTCGGAATGAAGGACATATTTGTGACTTTATCCCAGGGTCTTCCTCATTCCTCTAATATCGCCAGAGCCGCAGGAGAGCGCGGAGTGCAGGTATATCTAGGGAGGTACCGGCACTTCGCCATTTCAGACGTACTGATGTCAGAGGTCGTCTGCACCCTGTTGTGGACAGGTGACCTCGAGCAATTAGACCAGGTAAGATGTGCTCACAGCCTCTCCTGAGACCCTTAGAACTTCTAGGAGGGCAGGGCCGTGTAAGACATTTTATCCCTCGCGTACTCTTTCACTATAAACCTTATCATTTACCCTCCTCACCCTGGGAAATATTTTTGAGGGAAGAGCCCCCTAGCGGTTGGGAGATTAAAATCGACCTCTGCCACTGCACCGCAAGTGGTTTGGGGTGGAATAGGCTAGTAAATCTTATCGTTTTCTAGGATACCCATAGGTTTCGGGGGCGCTCCATTTATCATGCATATAGATGTATGATAAATGGAGCGCCCCCGAAACCTATGGGCAACCTTGGAAACGATAAGATATACCAGCGCATTTTACCCCCAACCACTTGCGGTGAAGTGGGGCATTCGGTTGCATGGCGTACACGTAATTGGACAATAAACTCTTACTAGGAAACCCAAAGAACCAGCAGTGCTCCCTGGTTGGTCTTCAGGCATCGAGCGGAAGATCGTCCTTAACCCTATGACTGATTGGAAGTCGAGATCTTCCTCCATCACCGGTGCACGCACGAACCTCACCACCTCAATGAAACAGCGTCTTCAGGAAGATTTTAATTGCCTCTCGTGTCCCAAAGTTTTCCCCGTTCTGGGCTCGCATGTGGGGCCTTTTGAATTGGGGAAGGGGGGCTGCATTCTTCACAAGGTTTGGAGCATAATTAGCTTACGGGCGCTTGAACAATGTTTATTTGTTGGGGGCATTGTTGGTGTCCGATTGGGTACCCTGCCCCCCCATTCCGAATCAAAAAGGGGGATGGCATTCTCGGATGCCACTCCCAAAGCAATTTGGTGTGTTCTTCCGGCCCAGATGCCAACCCTGGAGCGTTGACTACAATGGGCATTGAACCGCGTCTCTCGCTATGCTGAAGCGCACAGGCTTCGGTTTTCGTTGGCCAAGACTAATGGGGTGCACTTCTATCTTCATTCACGGCTCCATCCTGACCCAGACTTGTTTCAAAATGGGAATCACCTGGAAGTGGTGGACTCGCACAGTTTCCTTGGTCTGGGTCTAGTACTTCATCGACGGCTCGCTTAGGAGGGTCTTGTTCGCAGCCTTAGGGTCTCTTGTACCCGCGCCATGGATATTATTCGTTCCGTGACGTTCAGCGACTGGGGCACTAATATGGGTACTGCCTTACTTTTTTATCGATCCTTCGTTCGTTCCAAGCTCGACTATGGATGCAAGTTTTATACATCCGCAACAACCTTTGCCTGGCCACCGGTGCCTTCCGCACGCCCCCCATTAAGATCCTACTTGTCGATGCTGGACAGATTTCCTTCACTCTGCGCCGTGCACAGTGCATTATTCGCTTGTACGCGCGAGACCGGCGCCTCCCTCAGTCGCCAACAGCTCTCATTGCATTCGCAGGTAATCTCAACGGTGCCTATTCCGCCGAGAGACGTCAGTCATACCCTAAGCCATTTGGGTTTAGGGTTAGGAAGCTCCTTCGAGAGCTTGCTGTATCTCGTGGCCTGTAGCTCAACTATTCCTCCCCTGTACGCAACCTTGTAGGGTAGCACTTTCGCTATTTATCGTGACGCTTCTGCTTCCAAACCTTCTACAGCGCCGGGAGTATTGTGTTCAGTCTTTTGGAGCACATTTCGTGTCGCACTAGAACCGTCCAGGTGTATACGGATGGGTCAAAATCTCTAGAGTGGTTCAGTTTTACGTCCTATCTCTTCTGCCTGAAGTTACCTGGGTTCTGCCAGGCGCTGCGTGTGTCTTAGCGGCCAATCCAGTTGCAATACACCACTCGATACGGGAGATAACGCGTTGTGCCCTTTTTGTAAACCGTATTGTGATTTATAGCCACTCACAAAGCGCCCTGAGTGCTCTCGGCCCATTGGAATCTCCGCATCCCTTGATTCACGATTTCCGTGACGCCACGGTTTAAACGAGCTGGGTGGATGTCGAGATTATCTTGTGCTGGGTTTCTTGATATGTGGGAATTAGGAAGCCAAAGAGTCGGCGAGGACGGCCGACCAGACCATCGTTTCAGTCTTCCTCACACTGATTACGTGGCAGGAATACGGGCTGCCCTCCCTGAAGCTTTGCAAACAAGATTGGGGACTGTCGAGAGGAACTTAAAGTGACGTGTCATTGCGCTGTGACTGTTTCCATGGACCGATCTCCCAATTCCGCGAAGACTCCATGCTGCTTTCTGTCATCTCAGAATTGCACACACTCGCGGGATGCACTGCCATTTGATAGAGCGCTCTTCTCCACTTTATTTTGACTACGCATTCTTGTTCAACGTCCCAGTCTGGGTGATCTTTGGGCACGTTACCTGTCCCGGTACCTA
Source organism: Ceratothoa steindachneri (assembly GCA_963969495.1). Classification (NCBI taxonomy): domain Eukaryota; kingdom Metazoa; phylum Arthropoda; class Malacostraca; order Isopoda; family Cymothoidae; genus Ceratothoa; species Ceratothoa steindachneri. Next base: position 58,348,364 of record OZ018333.1, read on the forward strand.
AACAAGCAGGGAAGCTACCGCTTGTTCCTTGTACTCGGGACTGATTCGTGCACAGACTTGTCGTCCTTACGACTTTTGTAGGAGGCTATCCTCCTCCACTTTATTTGACTGTGTTTTGTCGATTGCATGGTCCTGCGCCGGGGAAGGGCGGGCTTACCCCCGACGCCGGAGCGCACTTCCTTCTAATTGCCCTTTTGCTTATCTTGTTTTTTGTATTATTTGTAGAAGCTTTGTATTTTTTTTGCTTGTGTCTTAGACTTTGTTATTTGTTAGATGTTGATACTTGTTATTTATTCACATCTAGTATTGGTCTGTAGCATGAGTATGGCAACCCTTGTCCTAGTAGGCAATCGCCAGATGAGCTCTTAAAAAAATCCTGTCCCCTCTTCCACCCTCCCTCTCCCCCATAACTCCCTCTCCCTCTGCGGCTTAGGAAATCCCCCAGAAACGTATGTTGTGTCTTAGAGAACCCACTAGAATCTAAGAAATTTGCAATGGGTCTAAAGAACCGCCTATTATATCCAAGAACCCAATGGGTGTTTAAGAAACCAAAAAGTGTGACATACGAACGGAACTTGCGTTTATATATATAAATATAAGTTTTCAAAAATCTTCTTAATTATTTTTTTTTCCAATTAAAATTAAGACATGATTAGATAGCCTTTCTTCAGTTTGGGAACTCTGTAAATAACATTTAATTATTTTAAGCGCAGAAAATGACCGCTCAACACCCGCTGTTGATATTAGTATATTTAGAATCAAATTCGTCAATTTATATATTTCTTTAAGTCCTCTGTGCAATTCACTCTCCGTTCGATATTTTAGGAGCGTTGTAACATTTTTTTTTGTCAAAAGATTTATGCGAATATTAAACACACAATTCAGAATGGAGACGAGAAAACTTAAAAAAATGAATCGTAGTTTCTTTTCAAACATTCAAAAGCGCCTCTCTAGCAAAGCAACCTCATAGATATTTTTATTTAATCTAAAAGTTAAATTGAATTTTATAAACGGTATAGAATTGAGAATAACAGCTGACATCATATGTTTCATCTAATAAAATCACCACATTTTTTTCTAACACAACTGCACTGATAGATTGAATTATGTCATTATGTATAGCAGATGCTGTTCCCCTAAAAACAATCGCAGATTTTAAATGGTTTTGAAGCTTTTCATCGAATTCTTCCATACAAAATGCTAATTCAATATAGTCACTCTTAGTGTCATCGTTTTCTTCGTTATGTCTGAAAATGGCAAATGATTTATTCCTGTCGAATATTAAATCAATTCTTTCTGACTTTCCAAATGTTTTAAGATCAACAAATGCATTTATGTGAGCAAGAGATTTTTTATGGCGAGAAATTACAGTATGTAAATAGTTTAAATTGCCGTATCCACGACTAACACAATTGCACACACAGTTATCTCTTGAAAATAGCAAAGACGACCAACAGTATAATTTGTTATTTGAAATATTCCCACATTACCAGGAAACATCATCATACAACTTAGGAAATCAATTCCTCATAAAGGCTTTATTTTCGTTCCTTATATTCAAATGTGACATCAGTCTACCATCATTCAAATGAGAGTTATTAAAATCTTGTAGTCTTCAATCGATTAAATACTTCGTCAATGCGAAATTTTAAATATCTTTCCGTCAGGCGGCGTCATATTGTCTTCTTGGAAACACAAATGGCTAAAGTTTAATTTAATTCTCGGGAAATTCTGGCTGCTGTCTTGTATTGGTCCTTTTTTTGAGATACGGACGATGGCTTGGTCATCTCTCTTTGACGGTTTCCTACGCCTACCAGTATAAATTCCACTAATACACGAGCTTGTGGTATGTACGACACTTTGAGGGCGTTTAACTCTTTCAGCTAGGTGCCATACACGCAGAGCATGTATGGCAACTTTGACCATACACACCAGGATGCACACTAAATTTCCACCAGCTGTGATAGTTTTAGGAGTGGTGAGTAGCGAAGATCATGTCATACGACCCATGCTGGATACATTAACTCTTCGCCTGCTGCCAGGATAATTCCAATGGGCGTGCTGTGTGCGGCAGATATTCATTTTTTGAAATATAACTATTTACTATTTTTTTTAGCCGCCAAGATATTTTTTCCTCTGCAGTGATTATAAAAATAGGTTTATCATTGAAAAAATGCGCTCGTTTGGTATACAAAGGCACTTTGAAAGTTCGCGAATTTATTCCTTCACATCCGTGACAAATACGAAATATTCCGTCATAATAATATTATTATAAAATTTAACTGGCTTTTTCTATTTTTCCAAATAAATTTTTTAATGACTAATTAATATAAAGCCTTTTATAGTTTAATTCAATGTTTTTGAAAAATATTAAAATATCGAGGCGCACATTCGAACGCGTGGACAGCGCGCAAAAAATTAACCGCTGAGAGGAAAATGTCGTGGGATTTACTGACCTCACTCCCATTTTCTTTCTTTTTTTCTGAGTTACTTACATCATTTTATTTTTATTTCTAAATAAACATAATTTGTATCTTTCACTTCACTTATTGTAAATCTAAAAGGCTTTCTATAACGTGGATAAAAGAATCATTTGTAAGCAACCTTACATTTCGTTTATCACACCATTTTACGCATAATACGAGTATTGCATTGCATCGATTCCCTCTCCCCCTTCTTTGTTTTTGCACAACACAAACGTTTTTACTCCAATGGAGTATTCAAAAGCACCTTAATTTTGTACGCATCCTGTTTGTTTAAGGTGGAATGGCATCATTCATTCTCTTTGTAGGAATTTCTTTGCTTCAAAACATTATAATAGGCATTTTTTTTGTGACAATTAAATTTATCAAGTCTTCATCGATAAAATGTTCAAAAATAATCTATTTCTTTTGAATTTTGCGCAATAAATGAAGAGGAAGTCAAACCTGATAGTGAAGATTCAAACGTAGGCGCTGAAGGCATAGACCGAAGGCCAAAGACTGGCCTACTCGTCCGTTTGCGTGGTAATCAGCATGTTGAGTATAAGACTATTCCGTCATATTGATTGTGAAATTTTAATAGCTCTTTGCATTCTTCCAAACATATTTTGTAATAAAATTTATCAAGCATTTTATCTTAAAGTGAAATTTAATGCTTTTAAAAATATTAAAAATAAAGGCACCACCAAAATATTACGTATCAGCTGAGAGAAGAATTTGTGGTTTACTTCATCAGTTGAAAGAAGAAAGTATAAAGGAGAGAGTAAGGGAAAGGGTAGAAGAGAGATGGAGGCTAGGTATGGAGAGGAAATCAACACTGAGTACATATTTTATGAATAAGAAGGTAATCAAGGAGGAAAATATATATGACAACTCATTTAATTCAATCTAATGTTTAGATGCAGAACCAACTCACTGCAGCTGAATTGGAGGAAGAGGTTTACAGGAGAGGAGGAAAAATGTGACCTCTGCAACCGAGGAAAGCAAGAGACACTACGACACTTCCTACTAAATTGTGAGGGATTAAAAGACATACGTAGAAAGTATACTACTATAGGAGACACCACATTGGAAAAAGTGCTATTGTTCAACCCAACAAGTGAAGAAGAAGTAGAAAAATACACATTATATATCGAAGAACCATGGAAAGCTAGAAAAAAAAAGATCGAAATAGCCCCAAACCTGCCCTGAACCTGAATAGGAATTAAAGTCATTGCGCTGCCGTTGCAAAGGCCTTAGCGCACCCTACATCTGTATCTGTATCTGTGGCCTCCTTCACATTTACTTCCTTTCTCTATCCTATCAGTAGCTTACATAATTTTATTTTTAAGTGCATATTTTTTTTATATTTCCATTAGCAATTAAAGATTTAAAATGCTTTCTATAGCGAGGATAAAAAATATATATATTAAAACTGTATTTATTTACAATTGAAACAATTATGTAGATTGAACTAGAAATCTTTTTCTGTATGGTACTTTTTAAAACAAGGGTGAACACATAATGGTACTTCACATGCACCACAGATATAATTTGTTCGTTGATATTTTTTCTCAGTTTTTGTTGTTTTGGCGCATAAATGACAAGTTCTTCTTGAAGGAAGAGGCTTCACGAAATGGATACCAACATCAATAAGACGCGATGCTCGATTACCAATATGTCTAATATAATAAATTCGATCTTTTTTATATTTATCTACCATTTGTACAATCACACTGTTTGCAAAATCAAAATTGTTTTTTTTCTCTCGTTCGTTTTCACCTTGTATATATAATAAGCGTTTAGAATAGATAAGTCAACAAGATGGAAGAAAAACTTCCTATACCATCCAATAGTTTTACACACGCACTCTATAACATTTTGTTGTTGTACTCAATCACACACTCAGGTTTCAAAATAATGTTATCATCTCTATCCCTTTTCCCGCTGTCGCACATTTGATCATCATGCACACTTGTAAGCAACTGTACATTTTGTTTATCATACCATTTTACGAATAATATATTGTTGCATTGCATCGATTCAACCCCCCTCCCCCCCATTCTTCATTTTTTTTTTATTTAGGCATGTTCTTTCTATTGGAACGAACTGGTCCACAAGCCCCAGTCTTATTTTCTAGTAATTTTGCAAAGAGATCAGGGCTTGTGTACCAATTGTCAACAAAAAGAACATAGCCCTTATTCAAATAGGATTAAAATAGTGTAATCACAACTAAGCCCGTTACACCTACTTCAATGACGATAGTAATTTCGGATCTGTTCTGTTTGGCGGCAGGCGGATCTTTTGTACCAAATTTTCACCAATAATGCATCTTTGAGTGCTGAATACGAATATAACATTTATTTTCTGGAGAAATGAAAGGAGGTATTAAAAAAAAATAAATTTAATGCCCACTAGTTTAGAACATTATTCTATAAACAATTATGATTATATACTGGGGGATGTGGCCCCCAGGCCCCCCCCTTCAATTGATTGAAACTCAGGATCATCGTAGGGGGGTCCCTCCGCAGTGCTAACCCCCCCATCCTTAGCAGTCCCCTTGAATTTACTCCAAAAAGGTGAAACATATTGGAACACGGACGAAATAGTTTGAATCCCATCGTTCGCGCCTCAAATCGTAATGTTTACCGGGCACTGGACCGCAGTTGATTTCAACAATTACTTAAGAGAGGTAAGAAATGCGTAATAGAGGCTTAACCGAACCTAACCTTCACCGTGAGATGCTCGATTCCTACTTATGTGAATTTATGTGGCGAAAACGCAATAGAAATGAAAATTTGTTTAAAAAAATATTATGGGATACTTATATTTAAATACAAATAAAGGTTTGAAGAAACAATAAAGGGAGTGATTAATAATATTGGGAAATCATATGGCAGTTTAAGTGCGTTTCATTTCTATTTCGTTTTTTTTTTGCAAAATGTATCGGACAAACCAAAATTTACAGTTTGAAATTTCTTTTTTTTAGATACTTCCTTTGATTTCTCCAAAAAATAAATTTTATATTCGTATTCAACACTCAAAACTGCATTGTTGTCGAAAATTTGGTACAAATCATCCGCCTGCCGCCAAACAGAAAAGACCCGTAATTTCTATACCGGTTCCAGTATATATGATCAAATCTATTACGTAACCAGTCTTACTATCGCACAACACAAGAGTTTTAGGCCAACTTTATGTCTTTTATTGGGATTGTATTGCATGTAATGGAGTCTTCATCTCCAAAAGAGTAGACTTTGATCTATACAAAGGTCTTTGAAAGGAATCAGCTTTGATTTAAATTTCTGTCTAATGAGATCCAAGACAGGTCTCATTTTTTTCTATCTCGCTAGCTCTTTCAATTGTATTATCGCTGAAAAATGCAAAAGCCTTAATATTTGCAGAAAGCGATCTCTTGACATGAGTTTTCCAAAAATCATCTGTTCGTGAAGTTCATTACTTGACCAGTAATCATTTAGTCGATTTTTTTACTGTGACTCATGAGAAGCCAAGTAGTCAAAAACAAGCGAATTTCGTCGGCGTCCGTTTCTTTGAAGGTGGAAAGGCGGCTATTCAGTTTGTAACAATTTCTTTGCTTCAAAAATTTATAATATGCATTTGATTGTGTGACAATTATATTGATCACATCATCGTCGATAAACTGTTCAAAACAATCTATTTATTTTGAATTTTGTGTAATGAAGCATGAAGAAGTCAAAGCTGATTGTGAAGATTCAAACGCAGGCAGTGAGGGCAGGAAATTCGAGTCAGATACCCAAATCAGAGTTGTTGCACGCCGTGTTCGTTGGTGTGGTCGAAGGTCGGACTCTTCATTTTTGTATGTAGTGTCATTATTTTCACTATTTTCTTCGTCTAAAACATTTATATTATCAGTCAAATTCAGATAATGCTTTACTGGGCCAACCATCATCCTAGATATACATTTTCGAGCAAGTCACTCGACTCATCGCCTATTTGGCCCTGTAAATTCGGTGCGTAAAATTGTTGAACTTAAACTTCTCTACTCGACATTCTGAGAGTGACTGATTTGGAATGGAAATATTTCAAACATGGCAACTCATATAAGAATGCCAGAGGAAACTACTTACAAAATATTTCAAACCTTCGGGCAATAGGAGAAGAAATACTAGATCAAATCCATATATGGCCGATTCGCAGTCAACCGTTATTTTAGATTCTATCCATATATTGCCGATTAACAGCGAAAGAGTTAATGTGCTGGATACTGTTATCAAGCCTTGGATGAATGACTCTTCACCTTTTCGCAAAGCCCTAGTAACTCAAGAAAGGTTGTCAGGCAACCTTTACGATCATCTAACCCCCAATGCGTCTCCTCCAAACTCCCCAGATTCGAATCCTATGGACTACTACGTGTGGAGCACTGTTGAAAGGGAGACAAATCGACATCCTCATAGTACAATAACTTCACTGAAGGCCAACAAAAATAAATAAATAAAAGAGATAGAGAGAAATATTAAGGGTAAAAATAATTTAAGCATAATTATTAACATCATAATTGTAGAATATAAATTGTGTTCAAACTTAGAAATCAAAATAGTTGTGAATAATAAAGTACGATAAAAGGTAGAACAAAACATATACGAGTATGATCAAGTCCAATACTGAACTGTACGTCAAGGCGGGTGGAGCTTGACTCGATCTGTTTCTTCAGAACCTTCAGTTCCGAGGTAGTTGCGTTGGTGGACAGATAGGCGTATCACGTAAGTTTTATTTGCATGTTAATATTTATTTACTGTGATTGCCATGTTAATTCAGGAGGAGAATTTTGAGTTGCCTAATATACAGGACACAGCATAAGCTTGGGAATGTTCGCTGATTAAGAAACCTGCTAAAGATAAGGTTATTGTTATGACTGGTGTGATAAGGTTGGCAATTTACACTTGTGCGTTTTGCGCATGAAGTAATTAACATTGAGTATGTGGGTGAAGGCTTATATCACTTTATCAATAAATAATTTAGAACAATCTATAGTGCATATATATAATACTCATTTCAGTTATGTAATCCAGGGGGAACGATGGCCTAGCTCAAACAACAATTGATATATAAACCTAATTCTATGAAATACGGCTTCACACATCTGAGCGATAGATCAGGGAATATTGACCCTTAATGTGTTCAGTGTATGCAAGATCTTGCAAATGAATCAATAAAGAAAAACAAACTGAAACGAAACTTGTGTTTAGTTCATCTAAACTATATTGAAAAGCCACTAAGTTACTGGAATGTTAAAGAAGAACAGGTAAAACGAAGTCAGATTGATGCTCCTTCAGCTTTTTCTTGGGAGAATGCTTCTTTGGCAGCCTTCGAAGTGGCATGGTATATTGCACGATCAAATTAGTGTCACAACATTGGAGAGGAGCTCGTGAAACCAGCAGCAGTCACTATGGTGAAAACTACTTGTGGAGCAGATGTAGCAAAGCATATTTAATCTGTAACACTTTATAAAACAATAACTACGAAACGAAACTCTTCCCTACAATCCATTCTCAACATCTTATCTGGTTCCGATATGTAGATAACGTCCTATTGGCATGACCTTTAGACAATAACAATTTCAAGGAATTTTTTCACAACCTGAATTCGTTACACCCATCGATAAAATTCAAAGTAGAGTGGGAAAACAACAACTCTTTACGGTTTCTAGACGTAAAAATCCACCGTTTAAATAATCATATTCAGTGCTCAGTCTATCGAAAAACTACAAATTCAAATACTTACATAGATTTATTCTCATTACATTACAAATCCGTTAAGATATCTGTTCTTTCTTCCCCTTTTCTACGAACCTACAGAACATGCGACCCAATCTTCCTTCAGGATGAAGTTAACCACCTTATCTGCAATTTCATCGAACTAAAATACCCAATTTACCTCTCAAATAGATGCCAGTCAAAAGCACGAAATAACTTCTATGCCATCTCCACACTGCAAACGGACGAATGTTAAAATATGCATTAGTTTCCATAAATGCTCCAGCTTTGCCCCCCTTAAAATCGTATGCGAACGGAAATAACATAAATATTACATTTAAATATTCAAATACCATAGAAAAATCCTTGACTAGACTGCGTCTCGCCAATCACGACGCTGGCATATACCGTATACCATGCCATGATTTCAATTTGGCATACATCGGAGAGTAGGGCGACTTTAATAAGAGGATAAAAGAACATCAAGCTGATATAAGAAGAGGTGCAATTTCTTCAAGTCTCTTTGCGCAGATGCAAAATTACGACCATAGAATCGATTTCAACCAAGCAAAAAATAATTTAAATTCCGATTCTTCTTCTCACCCACTACTACTACTTTAAACCAAAAATATTACCTACCTCCTAACCTTCTCTTTCTTCTTACGCTCCTCGCCCTTTCTCCCCAGTTATCCTCTAACGGCTGATTGTTTAAGGTTGGTTTATCAGGATGTGTTTTCTGTGTTTCCCCAATCGTTAATTTTTAACTCCCAACATAATAATACAAAAATATCAATTACCTGTAAATTTTCGCTATCCAGTCTTAATAAATTTTAAATACTTTCCATAAATTCATCATTTTGATTGTCTGTTAAAATCTAACTTAAATTGTTTGTCTACTCTACGAATTGTATTTTCCAGTACCCGAAGATGGGTGAGAAGTTCATCCAAAACGTTGTATCTATTAAGAAAATTAAATGAATTTTCCTTTATGCGATGAGTCCTTTCGTTCATCCTTCATATATATATATATATATATATATATATATATATATATATATATATATATATATATATATATATATATATATATATATATATATATATATATATATATATATATATATATATATATATATATATGAATGCAATGTCCCGCAGGAAAAAATGAAAAGGTGTTTCCAAGTACTTTCGAACTTTATTAAGTTCCTTTTCAAGGATAACTACAAGAAATAATATTATATATATATATATATATATATATATATATATATATATATATATATATATATATATATATATATATATATAGTCTCTTTTATGCATTTTTTATTAAAGACCAGGTCCAGCTGAGAACATTTTTTTTTTGCCCAATGGTTCCAATATTCATAATTTATTTATTATTGTCCCGAGGTACCTATCGACCTTTTCGCTCATCTTCTGGACTTAACTGGTATACACAGTCAAAGTTCAACCCGAACCGAAAAGTAAATTAAAATTGAATTAATCTATCAGTCCCTCATCAAATTACAAAATGAAAACAAAGTTGAAATAAATCCAAATATAAAAGAACTACGGGCAGAAACAAAAAACCCCGCAACTATGGCACTTTCAAACTCATTACAAAAACAGCCCAAGACAAAATTAAACAACTTAAAAACAACCATGATATAGTCATCTGCCAATCTGACAAATCAAACGTCTACGTTATACAAAAATACAAGACATACTGCAAGACATTCCAAATTTACACAAATTCATAGAGATCCTACGGAAACTCTCAAAAATGATATCAATCGGCTAATAAGTGAAACGAATAAAGTAAAAGGAGGGGGGGGGTACACTTTCAGAAACTTACCGGCGAATATACTCCAGGATATTTGTATGGTAACGTAAAAACACATCAAAATAACAACCCCTTAAGACCGATAATTTCACAAATTCCAATGCCAACATATAACATTTCAAAAGAAATCAACAAAATCATCAATGATTATATCACAAATTAATATTCTACCAAATCAACAGAAAAAATCATAGATATACTACACAAAATTCCCTCACTTAGGCACAAAGGATATCAGTGTCTATTGAAGTAATGGGGCTTTTCACTTTGGAGACCCGCCGATTACGAGGCCAGCTAATAGAGACGTTCAAGATTTTAAGGGGTGTCGAAAACGTGAACTACAGAAGGATGTTCAAGTTGAACACAAATCCGACCCGTAACCATAGTTACAAGGTGGATTTACCCCAATTCAAGACTAGTATTTGCGGGAACTACTCCTCGTATAAGATCTGTGCTTCATGGAACTCTCTTCCGGTCGTGGTGGTGAATAGTTCGTCTGTAGAACAATTTAAGTCTGGACTAGATGATGTAATCCATGAATATGTACGAGTATAAAAGCGTAGATTATAGAAACAAGTAAATACGATGGGGAGTCAATAAGTTTTGCTAATCGGTAGGACAAAACAGAGGAACGGGGATGGCTGTTTGTGGGGGTGTTAGGACAAGTTATGACAAGTCAGGACCTGCAGCTGCACGCTCCTGCCTCGTCTATTTAAGAAGCAGTAGCTGATCGCAGATCATCAGTCACAAATTTTCAGCAATGGAGAAGGTTGAGCACCGCGCAGTGATCAAATTTTAAACCAAGGAAGGCAAGAATGCAAAAGAGATCCATGACCGCATGGTTGCAGTGTACACTGACACCGCTCTTTCCTATGCAACCATTGCTCGCTGGAATAGGTAGTTCCGCCATGGTCGTGAGTCCCTTGAAGATGACCCTCGTCCAGGACGCCCGTTAGATGTGACCAACGATGACAATGTGGCTCATGTGAAGAGGATGATCCTCGAAAATCGACAGGTGAAGGTCGAAGAAATCGAGCGAGAACTTAGAATATCACATGGAAGTGTTATCAACATCATCCATGACAATTTGTCCCTAGTAACCTCACGCCCCATGATCGACTTCAACGTCGTCAAATTCCACAAGGCCAGAGTTGCACAAAATGCCCTGCGCGAATGCAAATTCGAGGAGCTTAACCATCCTCCCTACAGTCCAGATCTGGCCCCTATCGACTACTTTTTATTCCGCCAGCTCTATACTGCACTGCGTGGACGCCGGTTTGGGGACGATGAAGATTTTTAACTCGCCGTCCAAGAGTGGATTGAACAGCAGTCGGGAGATTTATGGTTGTCGGCAATTCGAAGCCTCAGGAAAAAGTGGAGCAAGTGCATTGAAGTCGAGGGTAGTTATATTGAAAAATAATAAAACACTTTTCCTCATATCTCGTTTCCTTATATCCTAATTGCAAAACTTATTGACCGCCCCTCGTAGGTTTCAGCTATACTATTAAAATTTCCCGATTGTCATCCTTTTTTACATCAAAATCAGATTTCTTTTATGCTTTCTGTGCCTGCAAAAGCTGATATGAGGGGAGAGCCTTCGCCTGTGTTATGCTTTCTCTTATGCTTATGCCTTGTAAAAATAGTACCTCCACGGTATGGACAGAAATGTAACTGAGGTACAACTTTACCTTGTGACTCCTCGTGACGCTGTCTCCCTCCCTCTTTCTCCCTCCCTCTGTGTGTGTGTGTCTCTCTCTCTCTTTCTCTACCCCTCTCCGTCTCGCCCTCTTCCCTCCTCTCTCTCTCTCTCTCTCTCTCTCTCTCTCTCTCTCTCTCTCTCTCTCTCTCTCTCTCTCTCTCTCTCTACCCCTCTCCATCTCTCACTCTTCCCACCCACCCCTCTCTCTTTACCCCTCTCCATCTCTCCCTCTTCCCTTCCCCCTCTCTCTCCCCTTCTCTCTTCCTCTTGCCCCCTCTCTCTCTTTCTCTTCTTCACCCCCTCCTCTCTCTCTCTTTCCCTCTCTTTCTCGCCCTCTCTCTCTTTCTCTCTCTTCTCTCGATATCTCCATCTTTCTCCCTCTCCTTCTCCCTCCTTCTTTCACTCTCCCTTTCTCTCTCCCCTTTCTCTCCTTCTCTCTCTCTCTCTATCTCTCTCTCTCTCTCTCTCTCTCTCTCTCTCTCTCGTTGGACGCCTTCTTGTTGCGGAGAGAGAGATTGCGTGTACCATATATTTTCTAAGCTATGTTGTTAGGGGTACCTTTAGAGTCGCCCCTGGTATGGCTTCTCTTGTCGAATTGGTAGAAAATGAAGTTCCAGACAAAGTGTGTCCGCCTTCTACTTGTCTATCCTGTGTTCTTATAGTCGTTTTCTCTCTCTGTGACCCATCTTTTTTTAAAAAAAATAAAGAAACTAGGACTGTTCTATAAGCTCCACCCTTTAACTTTCTATTTATTAATTATTTAAGGACCTGACGGCTACCTCATACGCCAGAAGGGAGGCCTAGAAACATCTGAAAACAACGCCAATCGGCAGTCACTGGTTACGAGATACTGGGACTAGAAGAGTCCTAGGAGCTGGGCTAAATGGCAAAAAGTTATGTCACAGTTAACCCCCTCCTTGACGTGTAATTACTGACGATTCCCAATGACAATTGAGGTGTGTCTCTGGTTGCAATGGTCCGAGGTGACGAGCTTTGTTTCCAAGTTGGCTGTCAGGCCAACAAAAAGCCTTGGTTCCAGTCTCTTGGTGTGGCAGGATATCCATTGAACGCTACGCCGAGATCTTGGCGGCCCTGGAGGGACCTAGTAGTAGTTTAGTACGGGGCATTTTCCACTGTTCACCGGGTGAGAAATCGATGGCCCCCTTTGGAGGCCGTTAGTGCGGCTTGGTTGGGAGCCACGACACGCAGGGCTTGAACGATTCGGTCGGATGAAGGGCAGCAAAAAAAAAGCGTGCTTTCTGAAAGATCCGAAACGTTTCCGATTGATAGGCGGGAGCGACTCACACGGAGCTAACTTCCCTTCCCCTTTCACTTATTGATTGGTCATAAAGTTATTAGTGCTATAAAGTGTTCAACATGACTGAAAAGAAAGGACCAGTTGCTCTAAAGTAAACCTGTGCAAGATGCCAGAAGGAGAAGTGTTGCGTGGACTTCCCGGATGGAGTGTTATCTGCACCGATTGCATCCGGAAAGGTGAAGTCCAAGAAGCAGTGGCTTATTGTAAGGAGCTCAACGATCTCTATAAAACATGCGAGGAGAAATCTCGGAAACTGGAGAGAAAATTACAGAACCTGGAATCGGAACACGCGCGTCAGATTTGCCGTCTCGAGGACAGGATCGCAGAGTTGCTTCGAGATTAGAGACCCAGTCAGCTAGAGGCCTGGATGAACCTCCCACCGACGTGAGTGGTTCTGCCAACGAGCCTCTCACTCGTCAAGCGAACACTGCATCATCAGTGTCGCGACAGTCGGAGTGGAGAATTTAAGATGAGAAATAAGAAAAAGTAGAAAACAATGGTAATAATGCACCTCCCTCGAGTGTTCCAGCGTCGCTTGTGCTCAAGGTGTGTGCCACGATAGTTTCATCCCTGTAAGAAGGCGGGCAAAGAGCTTATCCGCCGCTGTTTGTATTGGGTGCAGAGGTTCGGTCGAACGGGACGGCCAACCGGAACCCAGGTGGGAGATTCTCTCGAAGTAGCGCCCTCGGCAGCCTAGGTTGAACACCCAGAAAACAATCCTTCCGTCGATACGAAGGAGGGGGCGGATATGGGAGATGGCCAGCCTCCAAATCCAGCTTCGGAGGAGAGAACCCCCGACGAACCGTCGGGAAGTGGACAAATGGAGCAGTAGGGCTAGTGAACGCTCCCTAAGAGTGCTTCTCTTAAATGCCCGTTCGATAAGGAACAAGTTCGGTGAGCTTAGAGTTCTACCCTCCCGGCTAGTATAGTGGTTAGCGTGCTTGCTTGGTAATCGCAGGGTCCGCGGTTCAAATCTCCATCCGGATTCTTTCTAAGCTGACGTTGTTTACTAGGAAGGTTACCGCCGTGACTGAGAATCACGGTGGGAAGGTGGGGCTTGCCCTGGCTGACGTCGGCCGGAGAAGCTGCATAGCTTGATAGGAGGACTAAAACCAGACAACTTTACTTTTTACTTGATGTCATCCAAGAAGCTTGACCTAGTAACCATCGTGGAGTCGCGGATCTGTGTAGACACCAGGAAGTTCATAGGCGAATTTGGAGTACCTGGTTATGCGACCTTCCATACGGATCGCGCTGTCAAGGAAGGTGGCGGAGTTCTTGTGCATGTACGGGACCATCCCTTTTCACGTTGAGTGCACACCTGTTCTAGGGCATGAGGTGTTAGGAGTCGACATCAAGGTCAATGATACAATGTACAGGGCCGTAGTATCCTACCGGTCTCCCCTTTCGGACAGTGGAGGTGAATATGGATCTGTACCAAAAATTGTCCGATCTTATAGACGGCCCCCCGTCGCTGCTGATAGGCGACTTCAACTGCCTAGTCGATTGGAGTGACCGAACGGGAGACGAATATCGGCTTGTGGACTTTGCTGACAGCAACTTTTTGACTCAGTGAATCTGCGAGCCTACCCGAAGGGGTAACGTTCTGGATCTAGTATTTACCACCGAAGATGACCTCGTCTCTGACGTGTCAGTGGATAAGTGCCTAGGTGGTAGTGATCATAATATGGTCAGGTTCGGTGTACGTGCCCCCTGTATGCAAAGAACGAATGAACGAGCACGTAAGTTGGATCTCAGACGTGCAGACTTTGATGGACTTCGAATGGAACTTGGCCAGATACAACCATCTAACGAGTGCGGGATGAACTCTAAATGCAACGACCTCAAGAATAGTTTTATAGAGCCAGGAGATGAGTTCGTTCCCACGAAGACTGTCAGACTAGCGAGCATCCACCTCGGTTTACTCAAGAAATCGCCACCGCTATTAAAGGTAGACAGACAGTGCACAGTATATGGAAGAAAAGTAGAAATGCAGTGCATCGTGAAGCTTACGAGTCTCATTGTAGAAGGGTAAACGCACTAGTGCGTACGGCTAAGCAGAACGAAGAAATTTATGTGGCTTCTCTCTCCGAAGAGAACCCTAAGGAGTTCGCGTACGTAAGCAGCCGAAAACCAGTGCGCCAACGCATCGGACCTCTGAGGGACGTAGACGGCGTCCTCCAGGATTCGCACCTGGAAATAGCCAACGTACTCAACGACTACTTTTCCTCGGTGTTCACAAGGGAAAGGGCCTTTGAGATGCACAGCCCGCTGATAGCGATTGGTGCTGGAATAGAGGCGCTAGAAGAAATAATTAAAACTGCAGAAGAGGTTGCCAGGAGGCTCGGTCAGTTAAATGCGTACAAAAATCCTGCTCCTGACGGCTTCCTACCAAGAGTGCTGCGTGAGGTGAAAGATCAGGAGGGAACCCATCTTTCTGACATCTTCAACGTATCACTCGATAGTTGTGAAGTCCCTACGACTGGCATATGGGCAACGTCACTCTGATCCACAAAAAAAGGGAGACCGTAGCACCACTGGAAACTACCGATCCACAAGTATTACTTCAATAGTGGGTAGAGTAATGGAAGGCATCATAGCGGATAAAATAACGGATCATTTAGAGTCCCACAACCTGCTGAGGGACACCCAACACAACTTCCGAAGAAAGTGCTCGTTCCTCACGAACTTGCTCAAATTCCCACACGGGGTGATGAGAGAGTTTGACAGAAGTCGAGCGGTAGACATACTTTAGTTGGATTTCCTAAAAGCTTTCGATAAAGTACCCCGCTGTCGACTGATGGCGAAAATATTTGCCTTGGGAATTAGAGGAATGGTCTCAAACTGCTTAGAATGTTGGTTGTCGGACAGGCGACAGAGGGTTACTATCAGCGGCCACTTCTCTCTGTGATGGTCAGTAACGAGCGGAGTACCTCAGGGCTCCGAGATCGGCCATCTATTATGTATCATCTACATCAACGCCATAGATGAAGGACTGGTGAGCCGCCTCGTGAAATTGGCTGACGACACAAAACCTGGAGCGAAAGTAGAGAATCCCAAAAACATCGAGGGGTTGAGGGAGGACCTATGGATGATCGGCGATTGGTCTGATAAGTGGCAGATGCCTTTCAACTTAGACAAGTGCAAGGTGACGCACATTAGATATGCGAATCCCCGGGTCAGACTACGAGCTACAAAGTATGAGTCTTAAATAAACTGATGTCGAGAAGTACTTAGGTGTACTGATTAGCAGCGATCTCAAATTCTCGAAGCAGTGCTTACAGGTGGAGAAGAAGGTTCAGCACCTGCTGGGTTACATCAAAAGGCAATTCAGCTTTCGAAACAAGGAGGTTATTCTGCCCTTGTACAACTCACTGGTGCAGCCTCACATGGAGTTCGTGGTTCAGTTCTGGTCTCCTCACTATCGAAAATACATCGATCGTTTGGAAAAGATGCAAGCCAGGGCCACGAAACTAATCCAATCCCTAAGGAACAAAACATGCCAGTAAAGACTGCAAGAGCTTGGTTTCTTTTCGGTCGAGACTCGGAGACTGCGCGGTCCTCTCATAGAAACTTTCAAAATTTTTAAAGAGTTTGAAAATGTCTAATACACGAAGCACTTAACCCTTAACCGGAATGCAACTCGAAATCACGGATGGAAGATGGAGTTGCCCAGATTTAATACGCTTGCTGTGGGTAAGTACTTCACCTACGACATCTGAAACATGTGGAATACCCTGCCAGTGGTAATCGTCAACAATAGCAGTATCGACCAGTTCAAGAGTCGACTCGATAACATATCCTTTAGAGCATTGTAAGAGAATCGTCACTTCCCCGTTCTCTCCTAGTGGAGTCATGAGGCGACTACCGCAAAGACATCCGGCCTCGGCCCCGTCGGGTCAAGCGCGTAACCGCAGCGCTGCACCACTCGTCGCTATAAAAGACCTAAAGGTTAAAATGCAAGATCTCCCCCAAGAGAGTGAGGTTCAATTTCAAGTCAAGTAAGAAATTGGAGACGTGTTTCTCCCAAGCTCGAAGGCTAACGAGGAGCCGATGTAAGACTTTGAGAGAAAAACCGTTTGGCATAAAAACCCTCCTGGGCCCGTCCCCAAGCCTCCCCCCCCCTCTTACCACTCCCCCAGTGGGGTGACCAGGTATAAATAAGAAACTCTGAGGAAAATCGTGGTAGAATACGTCAGTCTCCAGGTGACGAAGTCCTCGGATTAAGACCCCGGGATACCTAGACTGGATTGGTAGTTTACTTGGCTCGCCAGACCAAGAAGTACCCTGCAAGAGAGGCAGGGCTACCTACCTTAAGGGGCTAAAAAGCAGCTCATCCTCGAGCTAGTCCCTGGGTATCAAACCGAAAGCTAAGTTAACTTTATTAAGTTCAATTTACTCTCGTCAGAGAGACTCCTCATATCCTGGTGCATCTTAAACACCAGGGGTATTCCTCGTCATTGAGGAATTAAGAAAAGAAGAAGGAAAAGGCTCCTCCTCGAGCCTGTTACTCGGTGGCCACACCAATCTCATAAGTTAACTTGGTTGAGGAACCAAGTTCAACTTATTCTCGTCAGAGAAATCCACCTCCTCTATCCTCGCCCTTGAGGAAGGCTATAACTAAGAAGAAGCTCCTCCTCGAGCTAGTTCCTGGTTACCAAACCAACCTTTAAGTTAACTTATTCAAGTTTAACTTATTCTCGTCAGAGAAACCCCTCTCATCGATCCTCGTCCTTGAAGAAGACACTCCCCGAGTTCAGTCCTCGCCCATTAGGAATTAAGTAACTAAGGAGAAAAGCTTCCCCCTCGAGCTCGTTACTCGGTGGTCACACCAAACTCCAAGTTAACTTGGTTTAAGAACCAAGTTCGACTAACTCTTGCCAGAGAGACCACGCCTACCTTGGTGCCGCATAAAGCACCGTAATTGTTCTTGTCCTTGAAGAACCCCTTCCTGAATACCGTGTAGACCCCCCAGTTGCTACCCTCGCTAAAAGTACCGCGTGATCCCACCCACCTACACCTGGTCGGTCAGCACGCGTCGTGAGTCAAGAAGAGAAAGTAGAAATAGAAGAAGAGAAAGTAGAAAGAGAAAAAGAGAAAGTAGAAAGAGAAGAAAAGAAAGTGGAAACAGAGGACGAGAAAGTATAAGCAGAAAAAGAGAAACGGGAAACAGAAGAAGAGTCAACAAAGGAAGACAAGAAAAAGAAGAGGAAGAAGAAGAAGAAGAAAAATTTAGAGATACAAGAGGAAAGCGGCAAGTCGCCTTCGAAAGGAAAGACTAAGTCGTCTGCAGACAAATGTAAAAGAGTCACCCTTATTGGTGATTCTCAAGAACGAGGTCTGAAGGCCCTGTTAGCGGCCCGCCTTCGCACAAGCGTTAAGGTGAGCTGCCTCCTAGGCTCTGGGAATAAGCAGGTAAGAGCTGAGGCCGAGAAGTCTCAGATTTCAGAGACTTCAGTCGTTGCCCTTATGGTAAGTGGCAACGACCTCTACCTCAGAGGAAGTAGGGTAGGCCCTACAGTCGAGATTATGAAGACAGTTATGGGCGCTGTCGACGACTGTGGATTAAAAACCCGCAGACGCGTCGTGGTGGGGATGCTCCCGAGGTGAGGTCCAAGCCGGATTGCACACTTGAGGAACATGTCGCTAAACAGGCGCCTTGCAGACCTCTGTACGGCGGAGGGTGTCTTTTTTGTGGACCCGTACACCGTATTCTATGGTAGAAAAGACCTCTACCAAGGGGACGGGGTGCACCTCTCCTTTAAGGGCAAGGCGTTCCTAGCCAACCTCATCCAGGATGTCGTGGAGGGCACCCAAATGAGTGTCCGGCCCATTGGGAAGGCGGACTTACGCTAGTACGCTTAAGTCACTCCCCAAACAACCTTCTCGGAGGTTGTCAAAAATGGTGCTAACTCCCTCCCTTAGGCACAAAGGATAGATATCAGCGTCGGCTTCAAGAATTTGGGCTTTTCTCTTTGGAGACCGGCCGATTACGAGGCCAGCTAATAGAGACGTTCAAGATTTTAAGGGGTGTCGAAAACGTGAACTACAGAAGGATGTTCACGTTGAACACAAATCCGACCCGTAACCTTAGTTACAAGCTGGATTGACCCCAATTCAAGACTAGTATTTGCAGGAACTATTTCTCATATAAGATCTGTGTTCCATTGAACTGTCTTTCGTTCGAGGTGGTGAATAGTTCGTTTGTAGAACAATTCAAATCTAGACTGGATGATGTAATCCATGAATATGTATAGAACTTAGATTTTAGAAACAAATAAAATAGGCTTCAGCTTGTCAGAAAGAGAATGTTAGCCCGCCCCCCGGCGCGCTAGAACCCAACGTCTACCCTTGACGCCTGAGAAATATGCCCCTACACGACCAGGCAGCCCCAAGCGCGACCGCGTCATCCGTTTCTTTTTCTTCCCAGTCTCATAGCCTGATTGGCGCCAGACCTACGCCGTCGAGGATCTTCGCGCGAGGCTATGATGCCCACCGAGAATATCCCCACCCCCCTGGCACGCAAAGTCTAATGAGATCCCCGTCCCCCTTTTGGGGCCCCTGGCGACCCGCTTCCGCTAACGCGGTATAAATACTTAAGAAAAGGCTTTGAGAAATTAATACCTTACAGCCCAGGCTTGGTAAGCAGCCACATACAGTCCCGTACGTCTTGCCTCGCCTCCCAACGGCTTCCAGCTACGAACGCGATCCGTCACCTCTCTACCAGGCATCGCTCGTACCTAAGGCCAGAGTTCTCGCCTGACATACGATAGAAACGGAGAGGCATCTATCATGCCGGTATCGACTTCGTTCTCGTCTGGAGTACTCCCTCGTTCATTTCCCAGCGATGTCAAAGAATGAATTTTGCGAGTGGAACTTTGCAGCGCCCCGCTTACTCGTCGTATCCAAAGCTTCCAGTCAATTAGGCATTACATGAAGCTCTCCGTTATTTGCACTCTGCCCCCCCCCTCTTCCCTGGAAGCAATCACAGTACATCCTCTCATGGACTTTTATACCCATTGGGTCATTTGTATCCCCCCTTAGTTTGGTATCCCTGGTCTCATCTTATTTCTTGCCATTTATTTACTTTTGCTAATAATATTTTCTTTGTTTATATTAAAGTTATTTTTCTACAATTTGTTTCTTTAAACCCAGAACCTCTGAGAATTGATTATTTAGGTCACCCGCCCTCGATTTTGATTATTTAACCCTCGCACTAGCATCTTTATCTCAAATTCTGGCGTGCTACCTTCGTGCGTCGCCGCAGAGTCAATCCTCGGCTAGCATCGACGTCCGACTCTACGACACAGCTATAATATCAAAATCCCTGATTGTGATCCTTTTTCACATACCCATCAGGTGTCTTTTCCGCTTTCTGTGCCCGCAAAAGCGGGTGAGAGGGGTGGGAGGCCTGTGCTATGCCCTCCAGAAAGAGTATCTCCACGGTATGAACAGCAATATCCTTTTAGGTACAACTTTTCCTTGTCAGCCTGTCTCCCTCTCTCTCTCTCTCTCTCTCTCTCTCTCTCTCTCTCTCTCTCTCTCTCTCTCTCTCTCTCTCCCAGCACGGCTTCCGAAGGCAACGGTCAGGCCTGACAAACCTTCTGGAATTCTTCCACTTCGTGTTCAGTAAGCACGATTGGGACAAGGCGGTGGATGTGGTCTACTTAGACTTTCAGAAAGCCTTTGATAAGGTACCACACCGCCGCTTTCTCCGGAAAGTGCGAGCGCTGGGCATAGATGGAAAAGTAGCCGGCTGGATCAAGAACTGGCTAAGTGGCAGATGGATACGGGTGGTGGTGAATGGACAGTCTTCTGAGTGGGTGCCCGTTACTAGCGGAGTGCCTCAAGTTTCTGTCCTGGGACCACTACTATTCATCATCTACATCAACGACATGGACGGTGACATGGTTGCCAAGATTTCCAAATTTGCCGACGATACCAAGCTTGGTAGGAAACGTTGCAAAGGATGGAAATACTGCCCACCTGCAGGAAGATCTTGGGAAGACTGGGGAGTGGTCAGGCACGTGGCATATGCCTTTTAACGTGGGGAAATGCAAAGTAATGCATATCGGTCACAGAAACCCCCAATCTCAGTATTTTGCACTGCTCTTGAATCGAGTGACACTGAGAAGGACTTGGGTGTAACTATCACTAGCGACCTCAAGTTCTCGAAACAGTGCATCGAGGCAGAGAAGAAAGCCCAAAGGATGTTAGGCTACATAAAGCACCAGTTTAGATACCGTAACAAGGAGATAGTACTTTGTCTGTACAACTCGCTCGTTCGGCCGCACCTGGAGTATGCCGTACAATTTTGGAGTCCTACATTGCGAAAGGACATCGCGAGATTGGAACGCGTACAAGCTAGGGCAACCAAACTGATTCCCTCTATCCGACATAAAAGTTATGAGGATAGACTAAGGGAATTAAATCTGTTCTCGCTGGAAACCCGTAGACTGCGTGGTCAGCTCATCGAAGTTTTCAAAATACTTCGAGGGTTCGACAATGTTGACTACCGGGATATTTTCACACTGAGTGAGAACAGAACGTGCAATCACGGCTTCAAACTTGAACTGAAGCGTTACAACCGCAATCTGTGTGGAAATTTTGTCACTTACAGTATCTGCGGTAAGTGGAACGCACTTCCAGTGGAAGTTGTCAACAGTGAATCTGTTGACCAGTTCAAGTCAAGACTAGACAAAGTCTTGAAAAGTGGCCGTTTAGGGACGCAAAACAATTGAGCAGCCATGTGCCTGCTCGATTGCTAATCCAAAGGTACCCTCTTTGAATGGACCATAAGGTCTCCCAGGGTACTTCCTTTCCTTGTTACTCCTTGTTACTCTCTCTCTCTTTCTCTCTCTCTCTCTCTCTCTCTGTCTGTCTCCCACTCTCTTTCTCCGTCTCTCTGACTCTCTCTCTCTCTCTCTCTGTTCCTTTCTTCTCCTCCTTCTCTCCTCTCTCTCTCACACACACTCCCCTCCCTCCCCTCCTCTCCCTTTCCCCCCTCTCTTTCTTACTCTCGCCCTCCGCCCTCTCTCTTGCTCTCCTATATCTCCATCCCATTTCCCCATCTTAGTTTCTGCATCCTCTCCCTGTCTCCTCGCTCTCTCTCCCTATATATCTCTCTCTCTCTATCTATCTATCTATCTATCTATCTATCTCTCTTTCTCTCTCTCCTAGTGTTTACCAGCTAGGAAAACATGGTATCCGGACTCAGCGTTGATGAGTTTCTGAGCGGGATCGATTGCCACACAGTCACGTTTTCCGTCCAAATTCCATGTTACAGAACCCCTCACGTCTCTACCTTCAAACCTGACTTCCCAG
The DNA here is from genome assembly GCA_963969495.1 of Ceratothoa steindachneri. Taxonomy (NCBI): domain Eukaryota; kingdom Metazoa; phylum Arthropoda; class Malacostraca; order Isopoda; family Cymothoidae; genus Ceratothoa; species Ceratothoa steindachneri. The sequence continues at coordinate 58,370,742 of OZ018333.1, forward strand.
GCACGAACTTCGTCAGTCTTCGGGATGCGATAACTCGGCATGAAACTGCAAAGAAGAAGGAGCCTCGAACAAATGGTTGGCGTTTGAAGAAAACTTTATGACCCAACAGTCTGCCTTTGTCCCCAGCTAGAGGATGAGCAGCAAGCCTCTCCAAATGAATTAGTTCAACCGTGGCATTACCGCAGCGATAAGGAAAAGGAAAACTACCACAATAACTGGAAAGCCAACCGCAATGAAGAAAGGCTTCTTCAATACAGGGAAAAGTGTACGCAAGTTAAAGCCCTGGTGCGCAGAGCTAAGCACAGCGAGGAAGTTCAGGTGGGGTCCCTCTGTAAAGAGACTTGAAAGAATTCTTCCAGCATGTCAATAACCGCAAACCGATTCGTCATAGCATAGGACCGGTGAGAGACGACACCGGCGTGTTACAGAAGTCAGAACCACACGTCGCCAACGTGTTGAACGGCTACTTCACCTCCGTATTTACGAGGGAAGTTGACGGTCCAGCTCCAATGCTGGGGGTTTATCTAAAAGAGGAAGAAAACCTATGCGAAATAGTCTTAGAGAGAAACGAAGTAGTATCCAGATTAGGAAACTATAACCTGTATAAGTCTCCAGGTCCGGATAGCTTCATAGATTCCCCCAAGAAGTTAGTGAAGAGTTTGCTCCGCACCTCACCACCATTTTCAATAAGTCTTTGGAAACTGGAGAAGTTCCGGAAGACTGGAGAATAGCAGATGTAACCCCATCTACAAAAAGGGGGACTGTGAATGCCCGGGTAATTACCGGCTTATTAGTCTTAGATCTATCGTAGGCAAACTGCTCGAGGGAATAATTGTCGACCGTATAGTGTAGCACTGAGAGTCATGCAACCTGATCTTGGATTAACCAGTACGGATTACGCTGGAACCGTTCATGTCTCATTAATCTACTAGATTTTTCCGAAGTATTTTGAGTTAGTATGACCTTAGTCGAACTGTGGATATCTTATACCTGGACTTTCAAAAGGCCTTCTGTAAGGTACCACACCGCAGGTTGATAATAACATCCGCGCGCTGGGCATTACAGGAAAGGTAACCGAATGGATAGAAAACTGGTGCTCGGGACGGAGGCAACGACTAAAGATCAACGAGGTAGCCTCGCAATGGGAACCGGTCAGTAGTGGGTTGCCTCAGGGCTCAGTGCTTCGGGCTCTTTTGCTCATCGTCTACATCAATGACAGACGAAGGACTACTATGCTCGATGGCCAAGTTCGCCGACGATTGCAAGGTATGTGTTGGTGTGAGCTCGCGAGAAGGAGTGGAATGCCTGCGAAATAGCCTTCTCAGGATATGAGAGTGGTCCAAGAGGTGGCAGATACCATTTAACCTTGACAAGGGCAAGTTAATGCACATCGACCATGTTAACCCTCAGGAAAACTACTTGCTAGGCAAACAGCTAGATACCACTGACCATAAGAAAGATTTAGGTGTGCTAATCAGCGGTGACCTAAAAATCTTCAGGCAGTGCCTCCAGGTGGAAAAGAGGGTCCAGCGAATGCTGAGGTACATAAAGAGGTATTTTCGCTTCCGAAATAAGGAGATTGTTCTCACCTTGTACAACTCTCTAGTCCAGTCACACATTGAATAGGTTGTACAATTGTGGTCCCCAACCCTGAGAAAGGACATTCAAAGGCTGGGAAGGGTACGGACAAGAGCCACAAAATTGATCCCATTTCTTAGACCTAAAAATATTCAGCATAGGTACGAGAACTGGGGATGTTCTTGGATACGCGCCTGTTAAGAGGCCAGCTGATTGAAAATGTAGATTGCAGGAGGATGTTCACGTTGAACACAAATGCTACACGTAAGCACGGTTACAAACTCGAATTACCGCAATTCCATCTAACATTTGTTGCAACTTCTCGTACAAAATCTGGAACCGTCTACCGCCAGAAGGGGCGAACAGATCATCAGTCGAACAGTTCAAATCTCGACTTGACGAAATAGGCCACACCTTGACCAAAATGGTACCACATTGGTATAGATTATAGATTAGAGGGAAGTAGATAGGTTTCAACTTTTCTATAAATTAGATATGTTCTCGCTGGAGACCCGGAGACTACGTGGTCAGCTTATCGAAGTATTCAAAATACCTCGAGGCTTCGACAGACTAGACTACGGGGATATTTTCCAGCTCAGCGAGGGGAGAACAAGAAATCACGGCTTTAAACTCGAACTGAAGCGATACTCCCGTGATCTGTGTGGGAAATTTTCCACATACAGCATCTGTGGTACTTGGAACGCACTTCCAGTGGAAGCTGTCAACAGCAATTCTATTGATCAGTTCAAGTTAAGACTGGACAAAGTCTTGAAAAGTTGCCGTTTGGGCACGTAAGCCGTTGAGCAGAACTGTGCCTGCTCGACTGCTAGTCCAAAGTTACCCTCTTTGAATGGAGCGTGAGGTCTTCTAGGGTATTTCTTATCCTTGTAGCTCTTTATCTAAATAAGCTCCATTTTTCCATCAATCTATTATATATTTATTTCTCTCTCTCCTTCCGTTCGACGTCTCACTTCATTCACCCAATCTTTCTTTTCCTTATCTGAATGTGGTCTCTCACTATTATAGGGTCAATACACTAGATCGCTCTGATCACAATAAACCTAAAAACCTATATTTCGTTATTCAAAGGGAATGAAGTTAAATGCTAACGGGAAATCTGAATTTGAAGACGAAATTTCCTTAGGCCTAAATCTGGGCGACGTTAAGGGAATACGTGTATTAAAACAAAGAGTAAGAAAATATATATTATTGAATAAACAGTTATTATTGAAAAGTGAAATTATACAGTAACAGTTATTATTGGATTGAATTTTACCTGTGTGAATTAAATTTGCATGAATAACGAGAATGGATTTACAATTGATAAATATGAAATGTTAAATAGATTATCAGGGGTTGTTCCCAGAGAGGCTCTGGCCTTCTCGTGGCGAGGAGGGTCAGCCCTGGCCCCCTTAGAGGAGCCATGGTGCTGCCAACAAGACTTTCAACATGCCCCTCTTTCTTTCCTCCTCTATTACGCTCTTCCACTGCCCTTTATTTCCCCCTCTTCCTTCACCTATCTAGTGGTCCTTATCGATACCCGACCTCTGCTAGTTTAATGGATTGATTCAGAATTGTTCTTTCATGAGGGTGAAAGAGGCTGGGCATCTCCACCGCCTTCGTCTACCGAATGCCCAAGGAGAAACCCATCGTTGGCCCCTTTGCTCCGTGTGTAGGAGAACTCCGACAGCCTCTTAGGGTTATAAAGATGGTGTGGTGGATCCGTATCCATTCTCCAAGAGGACATACCGGACGTAACTGATTGTATTGTTGCAGTAGTGCCGGGCCCTTGTAGGCCTCCATGGCGGGGAGCCCCAATGGAGAATGCGAAGTTTTTTTTCTTTTTGCAATGGCTAGCCATTAACCAAAACCCTTCCCTTCTCGTAAGGGTTCTCGTGCCAAACGTTCCTTAGCTCCCCATTCAGCCTCCCCTCGCTCGTTGGACCCCTATTCAAACGAAGTATACCCAAATCTTGATTATCCTCGCTTTCTTGTCATGAATTCATCATCCGAAAACCCAATTGCAAAAGTCGATGTGTTTGACGTCAATGAATCTTTTGAGTCCCGCTGTGGGGAACCCCGCCGGATGTGGTCGAGAGGAAGTGGTGAGGTCGTAGTCGAGGTGTCATCCCACTCTCAACACAACCTTGTGCGAAATCTATCCTCGATAGCTGAAATTACAATAACTGTCTCGCCCCATCCGTGTCTGAATTTCGGCAAAGGTGTCGTCCGTTCAAACTAACTAAAGGACTACGACCCCACCCGCCTTCAGAGTAAGCTCAGTAAACATCGTGTCACACACGTACACAGGGTAACTAAAACATTCGGCTCCACTAAAGTCCCAACCGCCACACTGATTTTAACATTTGAACGACAAGAACTGCCACAGTATATTAAAGCTGGGTACCTTCGTGTCCCGGTAAGTCCCTACATCAAACTACCAAGACGCTGCTTCAATTGCAATCAATTTGGACATGTTGGCCGTGCCTGTCGGCACCCTCGCTCCTGCGTGAATTGTAGCTCTGACTACCATGGCCCCGAATGCACCAAAACAGCCCGCTGTGCCAACTTCGGAGAACCCACAGTGCTGCGTCAAAACTCTGCTCTATATTTTAATATGAAAAGAAAGTTCTCGCTTTGCGCGACTCCCTACGTCTAGATATAAGAGAGGCTCAGCAGCGTGCCCGAGCACAAACCTCGCCACTCGGCCGGCTTTTCTCTGACGTTTTACCTGACGCTGGACGAAATCGACCATCACACGCGAGTTCCGACCAGCCTCAAGTACTTCTCCCTAGATCTACTCGCAGCGTCGGAAACATTCAGAATATGCAGTCGAAGCATCGCTCTCACACCGAGATAACCAATGTAGCCCCCTCTCTCCATCAGCTCTAGCTGGGAGAGACGCTCAGGGTGACACACTTGAAAACATCAGACGCTATTTGAAATAATCCTCAACATCGACCAGTGAAGGTTCATCCGCCCAGCCCCGAGACCCAAAGCCCAGTGTTAAGCGCAAGGATTCCTCACCTGGGTCATCGACCACCAATAAGCGGGCAGCCTCTGGAGCTGACTCGGCCCAACCCCGAGAATCTTCAATGGTCTCCTCCTCTATGGTTGAACATTCTATCCCCTTAAGTCCGTCCCACCCTTCACAGGACTTAGGCCCCATCCCGTTCCAAACGATGGCAGATATACACCCAGCTCCACACACCTCGCCCAGATCACCTATTCGTTCGGTTCACAGTTGATACTCCAACATCACCAATTACGGCGGTTGTACCAACGTCTCAGACACCGATAATACCTACGACCCATGAATCTGGATCTACAGGCCGAAAATCCCTGCTTGATCTGCCTTTTCCGCCAGGTTGCGACCGTATTACAATCAGGGGCCTCGGTTGGTTCTCCAAAACCCACGAAAAAAAACCCAGATACTGTTCCATCTAGGATCTCTCCCCCTGCAAAAAAGGCTCCTAAAACTCAGCTCTCCGTCTCCCAAGCTCTTTGGGACGAACCTCAAATACAATATCGGCCTCAAAAGAGAAATCCCCAGTGGTATCTAATCGTCACACATAATATCTTCCATTTTACAATGGAATTGTCAAGGAGTTCTTCCAAAGTGGGAAGAACTCAAAATTCTTTTGACGTCTATCCACCACTTTGTTATTTGTCTTCAGGAGATTAAACTGGGTATACGGCCCTTTCCGCCGGTACCCGGCTTTCTCACTTTCAACTCTATTGCTCATGTTGGAAGCCCCTCGCATGGAAGGGTGTCAATCATGGTATCTTCATCCTACCATGTTTCTCCCATCTCTCTACATACTACCCTTCAAGCTGTTGCCGTGAGGGTTTTTCTTACCAAGCTTTTTACCGTTTGCCCTATTTACCTACCCCCTTGTTTATCATTGTCAAGACCCGACATTTTAGAACTTATAGACCAGTTGCCCTCCACATTTTTATTACTAGGAGATTTTAACGCCCGTCACCAATACTGGGGTGACATCACTCGAAATGCCAAAGGCAGTGCTTTATTATCTGAATTTCATTGTGGCTTAAATATTGGCGAATTTACCTCTTATCATGTCCAGCTGTTTTGACCCGTCTGTTTGTTCCCATGATTGCTACACGGAATTTCGATGGTCAATTCTTAACGATCTCCATGGGAGTGACCACTTCCCTATTGTCTTGTCGGCCTTTCAAGTTAGCCCTCATAAAACCATGCCCCTTAAGTGGGACTGAGGTCATGCTGATTGGGAAGTTTTCCAAGAGGCGTCCTTCACAAATGCATCCTTGGGGATCTTCAATGGAGTGGACGCGGCATTAGAATACTTTACATCGACTAGCTGCAATGCAGCAACACAGACCATCCCACGGAGGCGACCCGCCACGGGCCGCTCAACCGTGCCCTGATGGACCTCGACGTGTGCAACAGCTATCAAAGATTACAAAGTAGCCCATGCCCGATTCCGGAAGATCCCAACTTTGTGCAACAAGGTCGACTGAAACCGAGCTCGTGCGCTTCGCCAAAGAACCCTTCGCCAGACTCGCCGAAATTCATGGCACCATCACGTTTCATCAATTTCCTCTATGACACCTACTGCTAAGATCTGGAAGAGGATTAATAAGATCAGGGGCCGTTATGCTAATCATCAAACCCCTACACTCAACTTAGACGCTTCCTTGGAAAATGAAGGCCTGGCGGTCAGCAATGCTTTTGCTGACCATTTCCGCGCCGTCAGCCGTTACGATAAAGCTTTTCAATCCTACAAATCAAAGTAAGAATCTCATACTCTCAACTTCACAACGAAATCTAACCTTCCGTATAACGCTCTATTCAGCATCCATGAGCTGCAAAGCGCTTTTTCCCTTTGTAGATCTACTTCCCTTGGCCTTGGCGAGATCCATTTCTATATGATTCGGCACCTACATCCACATTCTACTCTCTTCTTAATTGATTTGTACAACCTTATATGGGTGAAGGGTTTTTACCCGTCATCATCGCGCATTGGGATCATCCTTCCCTTTGTCAAACCGCGCAGGGATGGGTTGGAAGCAGATCACTACCGCCCTATAGCTATCACCAGCTGTTTGAGTAAGTTGCTGGAAAAAAATATATTGGAGCGCCTAAACTGGTTCCTAGAAACTAATCACCTCCTCTCTCTCCATTTCAATGTGGCTTCCGCAAAGGTCATAGTATCCTTGACATACTAGTACGTTTCGAGAGATTGGCCCTGAAAGCTTTCTCATTAAAGCACCGAGTCCTGGCCATATTTTTCGATATTGAGAAAGCCTACGACACAACATGGATATACGGCATCTTGAATCAGCTATACGTCTGGGGAATGAGAGGCCTTTTACCTTCTTATTCAAAGTTTTTTAGCATCTCGATCGTTCAAGGTACGTGTTGGAGACGCATACTTTTGACCTGCAACCCCCAAGAGGAGGGAGTTCCTCAGGGCAGTGTTTTAAGTGCCATATTTTATAATTGCCATCAATGATATTATTTCGTCTCTCCCAGAGGGTGTATCGGCAACTCTTGTTTGTCAATGATTTAGCACTAGACTGTTCCTCACCTCGCTTTCCATCAGCAGCGCGTCGGCTACAACTGGCGGTCGATGCTGTATCTAAAAGAGCACAACTTAAGGGATTCCGCTTTTCCACGAACAAAACCAAAGCAATGTATTTCCACTGAGGCAGAGGGGTTCTTGTTCCACCATCTATGTCCCTAAATGGCGAAAATATATAATTTGTCTCCAAGTTTTGGTTCCTTGGCGTAACTCTCGATCCAAAGTTATCCTGGTTACCACACCTACGCCGACTTCGAACAGGCTGTAGACATTTTGAAAGTCCTCTCACACACTTCGTGGGGCAGTGACCGACAAACATTGTGGACATTATACACAGCCCTCGTGCAATCCAAATTGGATTATGGCTTTGAAATATATTCATCGGCTTCCCCTTCAGCCCTTAAAATGCTGAACCCCATTCGAAACCTCGGAGTTCCCCTTTCTAGTGGAGCCTTCCGTAATTCTCCTGTAGACAGCCGTTACTGTGAGAGTGGGGTACTACCTTTGCCATACCATAGACTTCAAAGCTGCATGCGATACCTCTGCCGAGTACAGCAAGCCCCTGTATCAGAGGTCTACATATGCCTGTATGCTGCCGAATCAACCCCGCCCTTTGAACCTTCGCATAGATCATCTTTCTAACCTGGGTACTCCAAAGGTCCTTACCCTCCCATCTTTACAGATCCCTAGTTGGCCTGCTCTTCTACCCACAGTATGTAGCAAATATGGAGCCTGGAGAAGTCCCCCATGGACCCTCGCATCATTAAGAGCCTGTTCTTAGAGCATTCAACCTCAGAAAAACAATGGTGCCCACTATACACGGATGGCTCTAAGTCGGACGGTGGCGTGGGTGCCGCAGCCATCTACTCACGAAGAGAATTCCTAACTATCTTTGCCGCCAGCAGCATCCATTTTTACCGCTGAACTTTCAGCAATCCTTTTAGCCTTTAGACTCATCCAAATTTGATCTTTTAGTGATTTTGTCATTTTCCACGACTCGAGTGTCTTACAGTCAATTAGATCTTTTAATGCATCCCATCCCTTAGTCACAGACATTTGCAACTGGCTGATCCAAAATGCGTCCCGATTTATAATTATTTTTTGCTGGCTTCCTGGGCAACGAGAAGGCTGATCGGCTGGCCCGCTCAGCACATTCTGTGTCCCCTGAGAACTCGGCTCTGGCTTTTAGGGACTACTTTCCTTCATTAAGAGAGTATATTTTTTAACTGTGGCAGAATGAATGGGATGACTGTTCAACATCCAAACTATACAAAATTAAAAATTCTATTCGCTCTTGGCCCTTGAGTGGTCATAGAATGCGGTCGTTGGAGGTGGCCCTTTGCCGAGTTGTCATTGGCCACACGAGACTTACTCACGGCCATCTTGTTTCGGGTGATGCTCATATCAGCCCTTGATGTCGTTTTTGCGGTGGGGACCAATAGGTTGCCCACCTTTTATTGGATTGTAGCCATTTTGCCATTCTCCGGTTGTCCTGTTTCCCGACCCTTTTAACTATTCCTCAACACACCCGTCTTCGATATATATTGGCGGAGGAATCTTTTAACCCGTCGTTTTTTAAATTTTTGTCACAAAGTGGTCTCCTCAACCTTTTATAGATGATTCGTCTCGTTTCACCTTAGCTGCCATATAGAATCCACTTGGATTGGGCGTACCAACCGGCACGCACAGACTCGGGGAGCTTGTCACATTTGAGCGTGATGGGTCTCGAGGCCATTTCCCGATTCTCATCACACACTCGAGCTTGACCGCCCCATGATCAGCCAGCTCTAAGGTGATCTCATCCATGGGGTGGTCCAAAGAGTTCCCTTGCATAAATTACACCTTTCACGAAGTTCATGGTAGAGTGCGGGGTCACACTAACAGGCGTGCCATCAAGTGTGCGAAGAGCACTAATTATGGCCAGCTCCCGTCCAAAAAGCGGGTCACCTTCGGCTCTCTAACAATCATACTAGATATAGCTCTCCTCTGATGGATCATGTTGCCCTTAGCCAACATGCTGCCATTAGCGGAGAGAATAAGAAGGGAGCGTTTGAAGCCAGATGGCTCGAAAACGCCAGGTAGTCTCTGAAAGAGCGGCCCCTACGTAATCGAGGCTCCGCTCTGCGCAGTTCGGGTCTTTGTTTGGGACTTCCCACTAAGGGGAGCAACGGTCCGGACGTGACGATCTTGGCTTGGTCGCTTACAGAAACGGCAGCAGACGCGTCTGTTCCCGCGGAAGGAGAAGAGCCCCGAGTCTTCTTTTTAGGGACGGCAGTGAACGAACCCGTTCTCTTCTCGGCCAGATTGACCAACCTCAGCAAGAAGCTTCTCTTAAATGGAGGTCTTGGCTGTCATGGGGGCACCAACTGGGAGAGGAGATCCCTCCTCTTCTTGTTTGGCCTCAGGGTGCCGAGCCGTCTGAGGAGGTCCTTGCAAAGTGGCGGACTTGGGTTCAGTGCTTTGCACCGAGCACAGGTTTGACCCCTGGGAAGGTCCTACTGTAGTAGTGTATTGATGTTCGCGTCACCTCTCCTCTAATCCCCTTCTATTTCAGGCAGTGGAGATCGCAAGTCGGGATGTCGACGCTCCGGGTACGGGTGTGGTGCTGGAACCACATTATGGAATCGCATCCGGCTCAAAACCACCTCCTCAAAGACGAGCATTTTAAAGTCTTATGGGGTTCTCAAATTGGTTCACAGTCAATCGGTCCTCGTAGTTCTTTACTGAGCAAAAGCATTTTTGGACTCTCCTTAACCGTTATCTCCTTTACACGGTAGCGACATGCAAACAGCAAATTTATTTCGTCCAAGAATTCCAAACCAAAAATCTTTATTCAATTTCAGCGCCTTGTTTGTGTTTGAACTTAAATTGTTCCTAAAAATCTATTTGCTGCTGATTGGGCTATTTTTGCAGCGCTTATGTGTAAAACAAAATTTGTTTTAAAGCTGAATGAATAAATTAAACATAAGATTGTCATTAAAAATCTGCTTAATCCTGATTGGTTGAATTTTGTATAATTGACTAGATGGAATGACTATTTATATTACTGTATCTTATGGTTTAGAGATAGTATTAGCAGTCATTATTGAAGAAGTAATCCTCACCATTCGCCTTTTCGAGACCTGTTCCCGCAATTTACAACGGAATAAAGAATCCAACTGAATAATTTTCTTTATCTTAAGGAAGCTCGTTTGCTCACTTAACCAATCCTGCTACACGAGAACAGCTCCCCTTTTGCCACTTTATATAAAATGGGCATATAACGTCTGAATACTGATACTATAGGGAAGCCTCGATAGACTCTCATTAATATCAGTTTCCCAACCAGGCAATATATTTAAAAAAAGCCATATTTGAGAGCGTGAATGACGAGATAACGAGACTTACAATAACAGAATGAAATGCTGTGTGCAATAAATTTGGTTGTATTGGAAGTGAAAAGAAGAGCCGATTGGACGTAAAATAGGTGAGTGTAACTCCTAGGTGAAAGTGTGTTGCTGGGGATGTCATCGTCCTCTGGCTTTTAAGAGGTGGTAGTAGTCAGTAGAGACCCTCACATGTGGCATCAACTGAGAAAGGAACCGATTACAAGTGTGGGCCCTGGAGAGCGCCTCCCAGTTTCTAGGCCATAATTGGAGCTAGCATCCAGACACTCCAATACAGCCGTTGTAACCAGTGTGTCCCAGGTCCTTGAAATTGGGATACTTCGCAGAGTCCCGGAACTCACGCGTCCCTCAGAAAGCGGGCCCACCTCCCCTTCCCAATCGGTTAATCGTTAGATTAAAGGTGTACCCATTACTTTTGACATTTTGCGGTCTCTTATTCGCTTAGGCCAATATATATGTAAAGTCTTATTTATACTCTTGAGTATATGTGCAGGGTTGGCCAATAAACCTGTAAGGCCACATACATATTAGATTAGTATATACAGATATTTTTGATTATTTTGAATTTAGGATATAAGGTTAAATATGTATATTTTTTTTTTGGGGGGGGGGCTGTAATTGCTTAAAATTTCGGTACTTTTATTATTAGGTTATAATAAAATTAAGATTAAACCCTCTCCTCTAACTGGGTTGGCCTTGTCAGGGAGGCGGGGAGTGATGACCCTGCCGCCACGCTACCATCTGAGGTTGGGTCACCTCAGGGGCCAAGTCAATCTCAAGGAGGCGTCCTTTTGGCGACCCCTCTGCCCCTAATAAATCACAGATCCCATTGAATGTTCTTTTTTTTTATCTTCTAATGCCGGCGAACCGGCATCCACCGAGGAAGAGGCGGGCAAGTACACTGACCCCAAGACGGCGCCTCCAACGATGTTTGAAGGGAGGGTAGTATTTTTCTTAATAAACTTATAATTGGTCATGGTGACCCTATTAGTATCACGGGATGCAAACGCTAATCACCCCACGGAGTAGACCGCTCTGCGAGGGGTGAACACGGTGCCGGCAGAGCCAGCTGCCGCCATTTAAGATCACACCTACCGTCCAGTGGCCTGGCATCCCTTCCGCATGGCCGCTCCACCTTGGGTTAGGCGTAAACTTGATTGCTAGTGAAAGGTGAGGGTAGGAATAAAACAGGTTGTTAAAAACCCACTACCTTAAACCGGAGATCAGGAGTGAGGGGGCGTTGTCCCCTCTCTCCTCAGCCCCGATCCAGAATAGTTAGTGAGAGAAAGCTGGCCAGCGTCTACCCTGTGAAATTATAGGTCAACCAGAGAAAGTTGTGGGAGAGATGTTGTATGGTAAGTGAGCAAGCAGAGTAGGAAGACTGTCAGAAAGAAGAAGAGCGTAAGCTGGAAGACCCGACGGGGCGCTGAGTTCAGTCAGCACGGGGAGCAGGAAAGTAAATCGCCGTGCCCATTACGGGGTTGCAATTGACACACTGATCCACCCGGGGTGGGAGGGCACCAGGTAAAGCTCCAAAACGAATTCGCTCAACGAACAATGCTACTCAAAACTCTTGATTGGAACCCCGTAGGGTGTCAGCTGCATCTAACTTTGTGGCGGTTGATGTGAAATCGCCCAAGGAAAAAGAAACACCTCAAATGACAGGATTTACTACGACAAGTTGGGCCTGGGTGGGTGGAGCATGCGCAGAGATCAGCAGTCAAATCAAGTTTGATAACAAAGGTAAAAACTTGTGGTGGTACGACCATAGATGCAGAAAAGATTACTATTTAACAAGGTATTGTGGGTGTTGGAAGGACCTTAAAGAACCCAGTTGCAGGTATTTACCTCGGTGTGAACAAATTTTAAAAGAGGTTTCTGCAAGATCTTCGAAGACAAGTTATGGACTTCGATTAAAAAGACATGAATAACATTTAAAATGTTTTGCCCTCGAGTGCGTGATTGAGTGCTCTGTAATTATACCTTTCCCATAAGGATTGCTTAATATAGACAGTCCCTTCATTTGAAAGGCTTTTCACCCGTGTGGATTCTTTTATGTTTCGTAAGAGCCGCCATATAAGCTGTTTGATAGGGACATGAACTACATTTTAAAGGCTTACCTCCTGTGTGCATTCTTTTATGTTTAGTAAGAGCCCCCATATAAGCTGTTTGATAGGGACAGGAACTACATTTAAAAGGCTTTTCACTTGTGTGGTTTCTTTCATGTCTCGACAGAGTCTCCATTTGGGATGTTTGATAAGGACAGTAACTGCAATTGAAAGGCTTTGCACTATTGTGGATTCTTGTGTGTATCAAAAGATCGTACTTTTGTTCTGTTCGATAGGGGCAGGAATTGCATTTGAAATGCTTTTCACCCGTGTGGATTCTTTCATGTTTCGTAAGCCCCCCTATTTGGGATGCTTGATAAGGACAGTACCTACATTTAAAAGGCTTTTCTCCCGTGTGGACTCTTGTGTGTTTCAAAAGATCGTACTTTCGTGCTGTTTGATAGGGACAGGAATTGCATTTGAAATGCTTTTCATCCATGTGGGTTGTTTCATGTATCCTAAGATACCCTATATAAGCCGTTTGATAGGAACAGGAACTACATTTGAAAGGCTTTTCACCCGTGTGGATTTTTTTATGTGTCCAAAGAATACCACTATTTGATGTTTGATATGAACAGTAACTACACTTGAAAGGCTTTGCACCCTTGTGGATTCTTTCATGTGTCTGAAGATTACCCATATTTCCTGTTTGATACGGACAGTAAATACATTTGAAAGGCTTTTCACCGGTGTGGATTCTTGTGTGTATTAAAAGATCGTACTTTCGTGCTGTTCGATAGGGACAAGAATTGCATTTGAGATGCTTTACAATAGTTTGTGACTTCTTTTTAAGCGTTTCTTTTCCATCAGAGAGACGCAGATCAGAGTTAGATTGTAAGGAACCAACTACAATAACATTTGAAGACGGACACTTAATCTGCAAATAGTCTTTGTGTTAGAAAATAGCACGATTATGATTACAGATTAACAAAATTTTAACTAAATTTTAAGGATTTAAGAAAGAAACAAATAGACAGCTGCCCATCCCAAGTGGTTTCTCAATGAAGGCTTTTTTAATTTTAAGAGGCCATCTAGCGACTGCCTACTAGGGCAAAAGTAGGAGTAATTCACGGAAAACTTAATAATAGACTTGATTAGAAAAACAATTAATAAAGATCAAAAAGGAACAAAGGAAAAGACAAGTTATAAAACAAAAACAACAATATCAACAAATAAAGAAAGAAAAACAGCAAAGAAGCAACAAGAAGGAAGCGCGCTCCAGCGTGGTGTATGCCCGGCACCCGCCTCCCCGTGGCGCAGGAACATGCACCAGGGGGAGTCAAATAAAGTGGAGGCCAGCCTCTTCCAAAAAGTCATATAGTCATCAAGTCTATGTGCATGAACCAGTCCCGAGTACAAGGGAAAAATAGTAGCGACCCCACTAAGTAACGTGCGCGAAGATCACCCAGAGTGGAACATTCTACAAGAGCGTGCCGAACACACTGGGAAACAACGCACACATCGCAATAAGGCGCAGGCGAGCACTCCATCATATGGCGGTGCGTCCCGAAAGTGTGTCCAATTCGGAGACGACAGAAAGCAACCTGAAGCCGTCGCGGCATTGTAAGAAAAATTAACCATGCACTTCACTTGCCGGGCTATCCACGCTCTCATCTGTCCTGGCCTAGTTGCCTCACTTCCCTTTTTTGGTTGTTTTGAGCGCCCCCAAACTGCCTATGACAGGGGAGAAATGAAGTTTCCCTTCCCCCAACCACCCTGGTTTCTTTTTCGCTTTCGAGATTGTCCCAAACAGAATTCGCCTACGCATCGACGCCTAAACACCCCTTCTCAAGACTCCTAACTCGTTCCGTTTATTACCTGCGCTATCTTCTTCAAAGAAATTTACATCGAAATGTTTTAGCTCGATCAAGAGACAGCGGGGTTCGTTTAACCAAAGGGATAGTTTGGATAAGTTGAAGTCAAGTAAAGAAATGGCAGAAATAATTTTACCGAGATACTGGTCGACAACGGCATCTTTCTCCAGGAATTCATCATCCAAAAGTTGAAGAGCAATCTGATAATTTTCATCCGTAGTGCAAAGATATTAGATGAGGGAAAAAGCATACTCTCTTAAATAACCTTTAAGGTACGCCAATTTTGCCGAATCCAAAATATTTGTTCTAGATCCCACCAAGTTGTGAAATTGTGAAATGAAACTGTGGAAGTTTAACTCGTCATAGGTGCCGGAAATTTTTTCACAAGGAAGGATTGGAGTCGTTAGGGGAGGGGACTTTACCTTTCCGCGATACGGCGTTAATTTGGGAGGTCACTTCCGACTCAAAATCGACTTGCGAATTTAACTCTGTTTCGAGGGATGGATCATTATCACGGTCATAAGTTTGGAACTAAGCGCAGTTAGCCCAAAGAACCCTTGTTAGTTCACTGTTAAGAAAGGTAAATGAAACGAGGAAAGAGGGAAAATTCGAAGGACAGGCTCCGTTCTTCCGGGAATTAATAAATTGTGTACTTACCTTGCGTAGCTTCGGAATTGAGATCTTACCATTGAAAACCACTGGACCCTAGTCTGAAGGGTAGGAAACGGAACGAGTCGGGAGTCTTGAGATGGGGTGTTTATGCGTCGAAGGGCAGGCAAACTCTGTTTGGGATAATCTCGAAAGCGGGCAAGAACCCAGGGTCGGGGGAGAAGAGAAACTTTATTTCTCTCGCGTAATAGGGAGTTTGGGGGCGCTCAAAACAACCAAAACGGGAAGGTGGGGTAAATAGGCCAGGACACGTGGAGAACCTGGCAAGTGAAGTGCATGATCGATTGGTATTTGATAGTAAGATCTCAATTCCGAAGCAACTCAAGTTAAGCACAAAATTTCTCATTCCCGGAGAACGGACCTTGTCCTTCGAATTTTACCTCTTTTCAACTCTTCCCCGTTTCATTTACCTTTCTTAACAGTGGGAGGATTCTTTGGGCTAACTCCGCTTAGAGAATCTCCTCTGAAAAGACCAGCGGTATCTTTTCAAAACCTTACTTTTATTTATTGATTTCTCTTATTCCTGACCGTCAGCAATCCCCTCTTTTAGGTTAACAAACCTGATACGTTGGTTTCGCAAAATTCAAGGTTAGGAGTTGGGACTAACAGCATTAGGGGGTAGAAGAACTATGGGAACAGTCTCTGCGAAAAGGCAGGCAACTTAAGTTCTCTCTAACCGTCTCCCATCATTTTTGCCATGTATCCCGAAGAGCTGCCCGTATTCGTGCAATGTAATCGGTGTGAGGAGGGGCAAAACGCTGGCCTGGTAGCCCAGTACAGGTGGACTCTTTGACGCCCTCATACCCCGCAATTCCTACATGTCCAGGAACCCAGCACAAGATAATGTCGACATCCGTTCGGCTCGCCAAGACCGTGGCTTCACGGATATCGCGAGATGCGGAGATTCCAATGCCTCACGAGCATTCAGGGCACTTTGTGAGGGGCTATAAATCACAATCCGGTCTCCAAACCGGGCACGTCGCGTAAACTCCCGTACCGAATAGTGTATTTCCGCCAGCTCACCCGTGAAGATGGACGCAGCCCCCAGGCAGAGTACCGCTGACTTCAAACAGAGGGGATACCGCGTGTAAGTCGACCCCCTTTTGGGACTTGGAGCCATCCGTATACACTGGAATGGTTCCAGTGTGATACGCGGTGTACTCCAAAAAGGTCGAATGCAATACTCCCGGCGCTGTACAAGCGTCCTGAGCAGAACCAAGGACGCCACCGACCCGAGAGCTATACCTAGTTCTCGCAAGTTTTCTAGCCCTAAACTCAAACGGCTTAGGGTATGACTGGCGTCTCTCGGCGGCATAGGCACCATCGAAATCAGCTGCGGATGCAGTGAGAGCTGTTGGCGGCTGAGGGAGACGCCGGGCTCACGCGGACAGGCGAATAATGCACTGTGCACGCGCAGAGCGAGTGGCATCACCCCAGCATCGACAAGTATGCTATCAATGGGGGAAGTGCGGAAGGCACCAGTCGCCAGGCGAAGGGTGGTGTGGTGGATCGAGTCCACCTTCTGCAATACACGCTCGGCTGCGAATGCATAAAATTTGCATCCATACTCTAGCTTCAAACCAACAAAGGATCGATAAAAAAGTAAGACAGTAGGCCTATCAGCGCTAAAGGTCACGGAACGAAGAATATTCATGGCGCAGGTACAAGAGAACCTAAGGTTGCGAATATGAGCCTCCCAGGTGAGGCGTCGGTCAAATGCAAGACCAAGAAAACGGTGCGGCGAGTCTATCAATTCCAGGAGAACCACATTAAGAAACAAGCCTGGGTAAGTGTGTAGCCGTGGATGACGGCAGATGTGCACCACTTTAGCCTCGGCTAAGGAAAACCGAAGGCTGTGCGCTTCGGCATAGCGAGAGACAAAGTTCAATGCCTGTTGGAGTCGATGGTCCAGAGTTGGCATCTGGGCCGGCCAAAAGACATCGTAAGGTTCTACATAGAGCGTAGCGAGAACATCTTCCGGCAGCACCGAGGTGATGCCGTTGATGCTCAGGGCAAAGACTGTGACACTGACACCCTCTTCAACTTGCGGAAGCCGCACTGTGCAGAAGATAGATGGCATCCGCTGTCCCGAAAAAAAACTAATCTAACACTTACCAATTTCTCCATCAACTTGCACACGCAAGAGGTTAGAGAGATTGGGCGGAAACCAGCCGTGGTAGAGTGCTCCTCCCCCGATTTGCGAAAAGCGAGAACAGTAGCGATTCGCCAGGAGACTGGGAGGATACCCTCTACCAACATCCTGTTGAACAAATATAACAGAAAGGCCATGCTTCGCACCCTTAGGTGTCGAAGCATGGCGTACGTGACATCGTTCGGACCAGGAGGGGTGTCGGCGCACGAAGCGAGAGCGGAACGCAACTCACTCACAGTAAACCTGTCGTTGAAGGGTTATCCGCCTCGGGAGGTAAAGTCCAGTTGGCAGCGCAGCCTTCCGCGACATCACGACGTGCATTGAGTGCTGGCGGAGCAGAAGCCCGGCTAGAGAATGCGGAGAAAGCGGTCGCGATGGATTCTGCCACGGACGCGGGGTCTAAGATTGCGGTCCCATTCTGCTGGAGAACCGGAGTGGGGTCCTGCGAGAACTTGCCCCTAATCCTTTTGACTCGCTTCTACAACTCTGCAATATAGAATCCACTTGGATTGGGCAGCAACCCACTAGTTCTTTACCTTAAACCTCGACACTTCTGCTAGCGAGGAGACCCCGTTAAGTGAACACACGTGTGCCCGCCAGGAGGAGGCGGGCGTGCTTCGAACTATACCGGAACCTAGCCCGACGAAATAACCGACAGTGAAGTCGTTCGGGCGGCGCTTATAGCGAATGTAGGCATAACGCTTCTGTTAGAGGGCCGTCTCACACTCGGCTGACCAGCATGGGAGTGATCGGCCTGCAAAACAGCCAGACGTGCTAGGAATAATACTTAGGCGCATAGCGATGAGGTTGCCGGAGAACTCAACGGCCTCATTTACCGATCTAAACCACACGAGTGGGAGAGAGAAATAAGTCATTTCCTCAAATGCGAACCACTGTGCCCGCACCAAGCACCACCGGGACGGGCTCTAGGGCGACAGCGGCCCAGAAAATGATATTTGATTCGGAAAGTGATCACTACCATAGAGGTCAGCGACCACCCCTTACCCAATATCAGGCTGTGCATCCGGAGAGCACAAAGATATATCGAGGCAGGAAAATGAAGCAGTTCTCTGGCAGTGATGCGTAAACTCATCCACATTTAGGACACCAATCTCCAACTCGTCAAGGGGGTATCTACCGTTCAGATATCCAGCAAGAGAGAGGGCCTCGGCGGAACACCCCCGCGGCGAAGTCGGCTGACGGTCGAATGTGCGCGGACATAACGGTATACCTCCTATCCAGGTGCAGCTGCACAGCTACCACCTGAAAGAAGGTATCTAAAGCGAAGAGAAGAGTTGAGACATCATCCTTTGGGGTGTAAATCGCGCATCATCCTGCCCGGCCCCCATCCCGTGGTGGTATAGTTGCAAAACCCTTATACCGCGGGAGGGTGGGCAGGGGGAATGCGACCAGCTTGGTCTCTTGCAAAAAGATAGCTAACGGGGAACGGGAGGAGACGAGACTCCGCAGCTCCTCCCAGCTGGCCTAAAGTCCGCGGCAATTCCATTGAAGAAATATAACCTCCAGGCCTAACTCGGAAGATATGCGGGGCCTCTTCGAGGAGAAGACCATCACGGGAATAGCCGTACGCTTCCGGTAGGCAGAACTCTGCGCGCTGTTGGCTGGACAATGCGCTTCGAGGAAGGTTCCGGAACCCTTCTCGCCTGCAGGAAGGGTTTCGAATAGCCGCAGAAACGAACGTGATGGATGGTCCAGGAGCAGAGGGTGTCTTTCTTAATATTGGGGCATAGGACGTCCAAGGAAGGGCAAGGCGCGCCAGGACCAAGTCCTTAGCCCCGCGAAATGAGAGTTGATCCTGGGTTTGAACGACCAAGTCGGGTAAAACCGACTTTGCACGTCTACAGGAGCGATTAGTATGGCCGAAGTGGTGACAGTAATAGCACTTTCACGGCAGTGGCACGAATGCCTTCACGCGGTTGCGATACCAACCGGCATGCACCGAATCTGTAAACTTGTCACAGTCGAACGTGACGAAGAGTGTATGGGTGGGTCTCGAGGCCCCTCCCTCTTTTCTCATCACACGTTCTAAGTTGAGAGCTCCATGGTTGGCCAGCTCTAAGGTAATGTCTTCTATGGAGTAGTCCACGAGTTCACTCACATAAACTACTTCACGAAGTTCATGGTAGAGTTCGGCGTCACAGACAGGCGTGCCATCAAGTGTCCGAAGGGCACTAATCATGGGCGCCTCTGAGGGATTCGACGCATTCGGCTCTCTACCAATCAAGCTAGCTAAGGTTCTCTCTGATGGATCATGTTACCTTTATCCAACATGCTGCAATCAGTGGAGCGAATAACGAGAAAGCGTTTGAAGCCAGCGGGCTCGAAAACGCCAGGTATCCTCTGAAAGAAGGGCCCTGACGTAATCACGGCTCCGCTCTGCGCAAATTTGGTCTTGTTCAGGGAATCCCCGTCCGGGTGAGCACCAGGGCTAGACGTGCCTATCTTCTCTTGGTCACTTGCTAAAACGGCAGCGGACTCGTCCTTCCCCGCAGATGTATAGGAACCCTTAGTCTTTTTACTCGTTTTTTTTTTCTTTTTATAAGAAGGATGGTGGGAAATGCACACGGTTCGATCCTCTGCCGGAAGCAGCCCCTAGGCTGGATGGACCGGCTTCAGCAAGATCTTTCTCCGTAATGGACAAGGTCTGCTGTCACAGGGCCACCAGCAGGGTGAGGAGGTCCCTCCTCTCCTTGTGAGGCCTCGGGCAACCAAGCCATCTGAAGAGCTTGCACAGGGGCGGAGTCGGGTTCCGTGCTTGGGACCGAGCCTGGGTTCGACCCCATGGATGATCCTACCATCTGGGGCTGGGTCACCTCGGGGACCATGTTGTCCATCTCAAGATGGGCCTTCATGTGGCCATCCCCCTCCCAAAGACATCACGGATCCCATTCGAGGTACTTTTGGTTGTGTCATCTTGGGCCGGCGAACCGGCATCCGTCGGGGAAGAGTGTGAGGCCCTGTCATCCTTCGCCCCCCCCAAGGGGGTTGGCCCTATCGAGCCGCTACCAGGATCAATTATGGGCCGCCTGCCTGCTTTCTTTCCAGACCCCTTGGAAAGAAAAGAGGGGGGACACCCCTGCACCCGTATGCAAAGGAAAGGAGTACAAGAGGGGATGGTGGTTCATTTTATCAGTGGAGCAACCCGAGGGTGGGCCCGACGATATTACAGGGAAAGGTAGAGGGAGAGAAATTTTTATTTTCTTTTGACTCATCATTGGCATGGTGACCCTATTGATGCCACAGGCTGCATACCGCTGTCATTCCTCCTTTCCCTTCCCATCTTCACAACAAAGGATATCCACTCTCTCCTCTGCCTCAGAACCTGTCAATGTGTTTTGGGTGCACTCAATGCACACCCCCATCCTCTCCTGCCCTCCAAGAAAAAGCACCTGGTTCATTTGCGCATATCAGCAATTGTCACTCTGATCCTTATATGAATTTCAGCAACATCTTATCCATGAGGGATGGATAGAATTTATTTTTCCAATTTTATATATATAACCCATAGTTCACTAAATCAGAAATGCAGATTAACTGCCATGACTGGACAAGGTCTGCATGAAGAGTTAGCAATATAAAACCCTCAGCATGGGCAGCAGCGTCTCAGGTTAGCAACCCCATATTTGGACTTAGTTGCCTTTTATTTGACTTTTGGTAGATTTTCCTCACAAGGCTTTGCAGGTGCTATAAACTTTCACCCAAATTACCAAGTCTTTCACTGCATTCAAATTTACCAATAAATTTGGTATTAATTTTAAAGTGGGCAAAATTACCTTTTCTTGAAGGCAGTTTTGTAGGGTCATTTCAGTAGAGGATTTGGGGCTAGAGTCTTCCTCTTGCGAATCAAGTCGCTCTCCATCAAGGAGAGGAATTTCATCTTCCAAGGGTTCTTCTTTAATCTCCTCCTTCATTAAAATCTCATAAAATAGCTCCTAAAGTAAACATAAAGTCAATTCAATTTAAATACCCAACAACTACTTGAAGGTAACTAATATTTTTATTAGTATAAAATGGAGGCAAAAGAAGGACCAAAAGGGTACTCAGATTCATGTTTTCCCACCAGGTCCTACTAGTTGAAAAAGACAATGAGTTTTCCACACATTTTTAGTTTTCTCTTCAAGACAAAAGTTCTCTCTTAAGAGTCCTACTGTGGCCCCAGAGACCCATCAATGATGATTAAGCATGTAGCAGCCACATATTTTCACCACAGCTTTATTTAGGAACCTTTTTTAAAATGCTTTCAAGTATAGGAACATTCCTTGCTTTTTGTATATAATTTATAAAAAAATGCCAGATTTTTCTTTAGAAATGCACAAAGAGGTCCTTATCTCTAGAGGTACAAAGTTAAATCATATTTAAGTGAAGAGTCCAATCTAGTGGGGAATGCAAAATAGCTACCAAAGATACAGTGCAAACAAATAGAATGCAAAGGAAAAAAAATCAATAAAATTACCGCTTTGACTGAGCCAATTTGGCCTCTTTCATAAGCACCACCAAATGCTTGTTCTTGACCTCTCAATCCATGTTGATTTTCATCAAATGAATCAAAAAACTCATCTTTCATCTTTTTGGCTGGGCTAGCACTGCAATCCTCCTTAAATAAAATTAAATTGATATCATATTTAAAACTTAATTCAATTTTCTGCTAATGATGGTTAAAAACAAAACAAATGGAAACAATTTTAGTGTTGTATCTTCTCTCCACCAAGTGGATCTTCACAAGATTTGTGATTTATTTGTTTAATCTCTTCAGAAGCATCCTGTCATGGTTTAAAAGAAACTTTCACACTTTATGATAAATCTTATAAATTTCAAAAAGCTCATTACACAGGAAATGTTTTTTTTGTTTTTTTTTAAAATTCTATATCTCATCTGGCGACTGCCTTCTAGGGCATAAGTCGCCGTACTCAAGCTAGCCTAAATCAAGGCTATATTAAAAGCCAAATTAAAAAAAACAAAACAAAACAAAAATACAAACAAAAAGCAAAGGAAAAACAAACAAATTGAAAAAATATCGAGCGAGCTCTTTCGACGGGGGAAGGCCCACCCGCCCTCCCCTGCCGAAGAAGACTGCGATCCCTAGATGAATATTAAATAACGGGGAGAAGGCCGGCCTGCTCCAAAAAGTCTAGAGTACACAGGTCGGTGTGAACGAACCCGAAATCGAGTACAAGGGACAGGCGGTAGCGACCCCGCTCATACCGGTACCGGGGCAGGTAACGTGCGCAAAGATCACCCAGAATCGGACATTCAACAAGAATGACAAACAGTCTGGGGAAAGACGCAGTTGTCACAATAGGGCGCTGGAGAGCGCTCCATAAAATGGCGATGCGTCATACGAGTGTGACCGATTCGGGGACGACAGAAAGAAACCTGAAGCCGTCGCGGCATTGGGAGATAGGTCCATGAGAACTATCGCGGCGCAATGGCACACAACTTTAAGTTCCCTTCGACCGTCTCTCACCTTCTTTGCCAAGCAGTCCGAAGAGCTACCCACATTCCTGTCATGTAGTCGGTGTGAGGAAGAGCGAAACGCGGATTTTTGGCGCCCTCATTCCTCGCAATTCCTACATGTTCAGGAACTCAGCAGAAACTAATCTCGACATCCGCCCGGGCCGCCAAAACCGTGGCGTCACGGATATCGCGAACCAAGGGAAGGGAAGATTCCAATGCCCCGAGAGCACTCAGGGCGCTTTGTGAGTCGCTATAGATCACAATCCGGTCTCCGAACCGGGAACGTCGGGTAAACTCCCGTACCGAGTGGGGTATTGCCACCAGCTCGGCCGTGAAGACAGACGACGCGCCTGGCAGAGCCCCGCTGACTTCAAACAGAGGGGATACGGCGTGGAAGCCGACCCCCTCTTGAGACTTGGAGCCATCTGTATACACTGAAACGGTTCCAGCGTGACACGAAATGTGCTCCAAAAAAGGCGAACGCAATACTCCCGGCGCTGTACAAGCTTTAAGAGCAAAGGCGTGGCGACAAATAGACAAATGTCATACCCTCCAAGGTAGCGTCCTGGACAGAACCAGGGGCGCCACCGGCCCGAGAGCTATACCTAGCTCTCGGAGTTTCCTGGCCCTAGACCCAAAGGCCTTAGGGTATGACTGGTGTCTCTCGGCGGCATAGGCACCGTCGAAATCAGCTGCGGATGCAGTTAGAGCTGTTGGCGACTGAGGGAGGGGCTGGGCTCGCGCGTACAGGCGAATGATGCACTGTACACGGCATAGAGAGAGTGGCATCTCCCCAGCATCGACTAGTAGGATCTAAATGGGGGAAGTGCGGAAGGCACCGGTCGCAAGGCGAAGGCCGGTGTGAAGATCGAGTCCACCTTCCGCAATACACGCTCGGCTGCGAATGCATAAAACTCGCATCCGTAGCCTTATCAGCGCCCGAAGCACTGAAAGTCACGGAACGGAGAATATCCATGGCGCGGGTACAAGAGACCCTAAGGCTGAAAATATGAGCCTCCCAGGTAAGGCGTCGGTCAAATACAAGACCAAGGAAATGGTGCGATTCAACCACATCCAGGCATACCCCATTAAGAAACAAGTCTGGGTCAGGGTGGAGCCTTGAACGGCAGCGGAAGTGCACCACCTTAGTCTTGGCCAAGGAAAACCGAAACCTGTGCGCTTCGGCATAGCGTGAGACGCGCCAAAAGAGATCGAAGGTCATCCACGTAGAGCGTAGCGAGAAAATCTTCCGGCAGCACCGAGGTGATGCCGTTGATGCTAAGGGCAACAAAGAGTGTGACACTGAGGACACTTCCCCGCGGGACACCCTCTTCCTGCTCCATTGGGCCGGAGAGGGTTCCCCCCACCTGTACGCGGAATCGACGATCTCGCAAAAATTCAGATATAAACATTGCGAGGCGTCTCCTCGCCCCCATCGTGTGGAAAGTCTCCATGATACCGTATCGCCATGCGGTATCATAGGCCTTTTCCAGACCGAAAAACACCGTGGCGGAGTGCTGTCTATAAAGGAAGGCCTCGCAGACGGCGTTTTAGGTCGGAGCAGAGCATCCGACGAGGAATATAACTTGCGGAAGCAGCACTCTGGCAGAAGACAGATGGCCTCCGCTGTCCAGAAAAAAGGTTAATCTAACATTTACCAATTTCGCCATCAATATGCACACGCAAGAGGTTACAGAGATTGGGAGGAAACCAGCCGAAGTAGAGTGATCTCTCCCCGGTTTGCGAAAGGCGAGCACAGTAACGATTCGCCAGTAATCTGAGAGGAGACCCTCCACCCAGATCCTGTTGAACAAATCTAACAAAAATGCTATACCTCGCTCACCCAGGTGTCGAAGCATGGCGTACAGGACATCGTTCGGAACATGGGCAGTGTCCGCGGACGAAACAAGAGCGGAACGCAACTCAACAGAATAAGCCTAACGGTTAAAGGGTTTTCCGCTTCTGGAGGTAAAGTCCAGTCGGCGGCCTACCTTGACATCACGACGTGCATTGAATGCTGACGGAAAAGCATCCTGGCTAGAGAATGCGGAGAGAGCGGTCGCAAAGGATTCTGCCACGGACGCGGGGCCGAGATTGCGGTCCCATTCTCCTGGAGAACGGGACGGGGGTCCTGCGAGAACTTGCCCCCGAATCATTTTGACTCCCTTCCACACCTCAGCTAGAGGGGTCTTCCGGATAAGTGAAGACACGTATGCTCGCCAGGAAGAGCGGCGCGAGTGCTTCGAACTATACCGGAACCTAGCCATAGCCCGATGAAATTCACCGACAGTGAAATCGTTCGGGTGGCGCTTATAGCACATGTAGGCATAACGCTTCTGTTTGAGGGCCGTCTCACACTCGGCCGACCACAATGGGAGTAGTCGGCGTGCAAAACGGCCAGACGTTGTGGGAATAGTAGTCAGGCCCGTGGCAATGATGTTGCCGGAGAAGAACTCATGGCCTCATCTACTGAACTAAAGTCCTCGACTGAGATAGAGAATTCAGTCATTTCCTGAAATGCAGGCCACCGCGCCCGCGCCAAGCACCACCGAGGTGGGCTCTCAGGTGGCAGTTGACCTGAAAATTATATTTGTATGGGAAAGTGATCACTACCATGGAGGTCATCGACCACCCCACAATCAAAATCAGGGTGTGCATCCGAAGAGCACAAAGATAGTTCGAGGCAAGAAAATGAAGCAGTTCTCGGGGAGTGATGCGTAAACTCATCCACATTTAGGACACCTATCTCAAGCTCTTCGATTAGATCGGCAATTCCTTTGAAGGAATATGCCTTCCAGGCCTAGCTCGGAGGAGATGCGGGGGGCCTCTTTGAATAGAAGACCCTCACGGGAATGGCCGTACGCTTCCCGGAGGAAGAACCCCGGGCGCTCTTGGCCGGACAAAGCGCTGTCACCTTCGAGGACTTATTGGGGGAGGTTGAGCTCGCCATGCAAGTCTTTTCCTCCCTCAGCTTTAAAACTTTAGGCGGGTGTTGCGGCTTCGGGGGCGACGGGCCCTCTTTTCGAGGAACCACCGTCTCCGAGCCACTCAGCCCGCCACTAGGCGTGGGCGAAGGAGCCGAAGCTCCTTTGTTGCTGTCCTCCTTTCGGGGGACAGCTCTAAGTACCCCAGAAGATGGCCTGGCAATCAACTTCATGGGTGTTGCCTCTTGTGAGTCTAACGACTCTGTGGAGGCGCGTGGCCGTTTCGCCTTACGGGAAACGGTCACGCTGGGGGAAGCCCGGCTTTAGCCGGGGCTGGGTGTGAACCCTTTGTGCCGCCAGCTTTACCAGGGGAGCACCCGGTTTGAGTAGAACCCGAAGAAGGGCTCCGAAACAACCGTGCTCATTGGCATGGATGGGCCAGGAGCAGATGGTTTTCCTATCTAACTATTGAGGCATAAGACGTCCTAGGTAGAGCCAGGCGCGCCAGGACCAAGTCCTTTGCTTCGTGGAATGAAAGGTGATCCTTGGCCTGAACGGCCAGGATTTCTTTCTCAAGGAGATATGCACCACATTGCTTCGAGGAAGCGGGGTGCGGCTCTCCGCAATTGACACACTTGGCCACACACGATTTAGACTTATCGCGTGCGGCCTAGGAGCAATTTACACAGAATTCGGGTGACCCCAAATTTGCACGTCTACATGAACGATTCGTATGGGGGAAGCGGTGACAGTAATAGCACCGCCGCGGTAGTGGCACAAATGCCTTTACGCCGTAGCGGTACCAACCATCACGCACCTACCCAGGGAGCTTGTCACAGTCGAACGTGTCAATGTGTTTAGGGGTGGGTCTCGAGGCCCCTCCCTGTTTTCTCTTCATACATTCGACTTTGCCCGCCCCATGGTCGGCCAGCTCTAGGGTGATGTCCTCTATGGAGTATTCAACGAGTTCCCTCGCATTAACTACTCCTTTCACAAAGTTCATGGTAGAGTGCGGCGTCACATTCACCGGGGTGCCAACAAGTGTCCGAAAAGCACTTATCTTATTCCCTCGGAGGGATCGCCGCATTCGCCAGAAATCTCCCGTCCGAGAAACGGGTCACCATCAGCTCTCTACCAATTACTCGAGCTAATCCTCTCCTCTGATGGATCATGTTGCCCTTGACCAACATTCTGCCATCAGTGGAGCGAATAACGAGGAAGCGTTTGAAGCCAGCGGGCTCGAAAACGCCAGATAGCCTCTGAATCAGGGGGCCCCGATGTTATCGAGGCTCCGCCCTCTGCTCTTTTCGTCTTAGTTATAGTCAGGGGCTCCACACCCAGGGGGGCAAAGGGGCCGGATGTGCCGATCTTGGCTTGGGCGCTTACCAAAGTGGCAGCAGACCTATCCGTCCCCGCAGCCCCCGCGGATGCAGAGGAGCCCTAAGTCCTCTTACTCTTTTTCTTAATTTTTTCTTTTTAGAAGAGGTCGGGGAATGAACCTGCTTCTCCCCTACGCCGGCAGAAGCTCCTAGGCCAGATGGACCGGCCTCAGCCAGGTCCTTCTCCGAGATGGAGGTCCTGGTAGTCGCAGGGGCACAGGTTGAAGCAGACCCCTCCTTGTACTGCCTTGGAAACCGGGACCGTTTGAGGAGGACCTTGCATAGGTGGCGGATTCGGGTTCGGTGCTTGGAGCCGAGCCCGGATTCCCTCCCATGGAAGGCCCTACCGTCTGAGGCTGGGTTGCCTCAAGGACCATGTCTATCTCAGGAGGAGTTCCAGTTGGCCATCCCCTTCCAGGACATCGCAGGTGCTGTTGGTAACGTGACTAGTCATTTGTGGGGAGGCACAGGCCTTGACCCCGGCAAGGTTGAATATTCTTGCCAGCAGGTCTTTTGTGAGGGACGCGACCGAAGGGGCCTGGCTTCCCTTTTCCCCCTAAGGGGGTTTGCCCTACCGAGCCGCTTCACTGGGAAGCAGTCGGCTATGAGCTGCCTGCTGGTTTTCTTTGCAGTCCTCTTGGAAAAAAAAGGGGGGACTGCCGCTGGAAAAAGGGAGGTGCCCGAAAGCACCTCCAGAGAAAAGGGTGAGGGGGAGTCCCCTACATCTGTAGGCGAAGGAGAGGAGTAAGCCTCCTCTCCCGTTAGAAAAATATGGAGGGTCCCCTGCGCAAGCACAGGTGGGGGAAGGGGGGCTCCATTTCTTCTGTGGAGCTGCCGGAGGGCGGTTCCGTCATTGGTACAGGGTGAATTAAGGGGATTTTTTGTTTGACTCATCATTGGTCATGGTGACCCTCTTTTTATTACGGGATGCAATAGCTAATCATCCCTCGCAGTAGCCTGCTCTGCAAGGGGTGCGTACAGGCCTAGCAGAGCCAGGTGCTGCCATTTATGACCACCCCTCCCGCCTGGTGGCCTGGTAGTCCCTCGGCTTGGCCACTCCACCTTGGCACGGCATAAAAATATAGATTGTGAAGTGAGAAGTAAAGGGGATGTGAGGAAGGTATAGGTGGGGATGAAGCAAGTTGTTAAAAACCAACCACCCCAGAACGGAGCTCATGGGTTAGGGAACATGTCTCCTCCCCCCTCAGCCCCGATCCGGGACAGTTGGCTGAGAAGAAGGTCAGCATCTACCCTGTGAAATTAGAGGCTGGCCAGAGAAAGCTGTGGGCGAGGTTGTTTGAAAGGGATGAATTGGGGGAGAAATACAGGCTATCTGAAGGAAGGAAGAGAGGCTAAGCTGGGGCCGGACGGAGCGCTGGATCCCGTCAGCACGGCGGCTAGGATGGCAAATCGGCGCGCCCCTTACGGGGTGGAGGAATATTAAAGATAAAATCCCATTTCACAATAAGGATAACTAAACTCATAAAACCAAGGAATGGATAATCAGCCTTGCTTAATTACACAAATTACCTCAAAAATCTCAAGTAACTCACCCTTTTATTACCCATTGTTTCATCATCCAATAAATTCTTTTCATTATTCATGTTTATTTCCTGTTTGATTCAAGAGTTTTATCTGGATGTTTTATAGAGCGACTTAAAGTTTGTGGTTGGTTAAACTTCTTTCATATATACCAGACTCTTCAGAAGTTTCAATAATGATTTAGCTTTGCTGTCTTCTAAAATAAAGTTGAAGAGAGAGAGGAAAATGAGTCTAATACAACCGTCAGTTAGTGCGTGCAGTGATCCATCTGAAACAATTTCAAATTAAGGTTTAACCAACCAAGGCCCATATGGCTTAATGATGGGACAGACCTCTTCCAATTAGAGTAAAGTTGAGCAGCATTAGGCATGGTTATTTGCTATATGGAGTCCCAATTCATGTCAACTCATATAAGCTGCAATAAACTAGGGTGACCTGAAGATGAGTTCAATTTATGAGCTAAATGGCTTCTGTGACAGTATTTAGGTTTAAGAAACTATTTCCCCAAAATGAAAGAGTAATGTAGAGAGTACCTATTATACCTAGCACTTGCATCAGGATATTTTTTGCTACACTTATAATTTATAAGATACAAATGACTTGCCAGTTTATTTAAGATTATGTAGTCTGGGTCATAGTAGAGTGGCATAGATGCACAATGATAAGTTCTCCAGGTATGGGTGGGTTGTCTTTTTACCAATGCTCATAGTCCTATAAATAGAAAGGATGAGTTATTTAGTTATATTAATAATGAAGATCTCGATAATGTATGTGTAAAAGAATTATGGGTAATTAAATTTAATATTTTTGAAGTTGACCTTAAAGCCTATATAGATGAAGCTCTCATCTATGGACAAATTGGGGGGAGAGCTTGTCCATTGACATGAATAATCTGTTGATGGCAAGGTAAGAAAAAAAATTTCTCAATAAATCACAAAGAGTTTATTGGAAAGATATGCCATTAATATATAATTTCAGTCATTTCTTCATTGAATGGCTCAAGTTTAAATCATATATAAAAAAATAAGGATCTTGCTCCCTCCCCCCCCAAAGAGTGAAAATTTTCCTTTCTGGAAAAAAAATCAGGAAAAAAAAAGGAAAAAATAAATCAGGAACTTTTTTCATGTTTCCTTACTCGGAAAGAATGCAGCTATGAAAGGCTCCCTCAGCAGCATCCAGAATCCAGCTAAACCCTATAAAAATGGAAAGTATTATATGTATATAAATATATGATATTCGTAAGCTCAGGAAGAAATATTCAAAATAAATGATGGGAGCAGTGACAGTGTTTTCTTCTTCTCTATACCATATCCTATTCGTACATATAAATATATATATATATATATATATATATATATATATATATAATAGTGCAAGCGTTTCTTGTCTTTACATAGTCCTTCCTTGGACATTTAAAATACCTTTTGGCTCTTATAGACGTAGGGAGAACCTGTACAGGATTTATGTTGAACTATGAACTATGCCTCTGAAATCTGGACTGAGTAATTCTTTCAATTGCATGTGGACAGATAAGTTCAACAGTCAATTCCTGCATGAATAAGCTCCTGGGTTTGGCAATTTCATTTCTTTCCTTACACATGTGAGTGTATATGATGTAGGCATTTATTGTGCCTGCATTTAGAAGTGCATAGAATAAACACAGAGGCCATATTTTTGTTTGCCTGCTACATGAATAGGCATCACACATTTGATCTAAGGTGTCCACACCTCCTTTAGCTTTATTGCAATCCAGTATTATTTCTGGTTTGTACTTTTCACAGATTTTGGCTCATAATGTTTGGTAGATAAAAGGAGAACAACCTTGGTTCTTGTTGCTTTGTAGGACACCAGCATGCTTTTATGATCAAAATGAAATGCAGAGCTAGTGACTTCCCATGCTGATGTCTGAAGCATTTCTTCTGGCATGTAAGTTTTTTTTTTCAAAATTACACAAATTAAATTGCAGTGGAGCTCATTTTACTTCAAAATAACTTCAGTAACTGGTTGAATTTTAGTAAAAAAAATGATATTGGTAAACAGCAACTATTTCAAGAATTATTTTTCATTTTGCCCATTATATGTTGTAAAAATCCTTGAAAAAATCATATGTGTAAACGTATAAGTTATCTACAAAAGTTCAGTACTCATTACCTATACTAAACATAAAAGTTTTCAGCTAGCAACTTCAGTAACACTAAGTTTTACAATTCTGAAATTAGCTAATCATACTAAAACATCACATAAACAGTGCAGTGGGGTCATCCTGACCCCAATTTGAGCTTATATAAAAAACCTAAATTTAGCCAGCGAAACCAAAAACCCTCAAGAAGCGTTCAAAGCACATTGAAAATTACGGCACAATGTGGGGTCAGAGTTTACCCTGCTGCACCGTTTAAGGGTTAAAATAATGGAGATGATACAAGGAAAAAAAACAAAAGTTCCATAAAAGTGCTACCCAAGCAACATAAATAGGTAAATACATTAAATACTAATGTAAATACAATTATAAATTTCATTTACCTTATGAGGAGGGAGATGAGGTATATTTTTGCCATGATCATATACTGGGGACTCAGAGAAATTTACTCTGAGTCATAGGAGCTGGTATACATTACCAAAGCCCTGCTGGTTCCATCTGGAGCTGGAGTAGGACTGAAACTGGTGTTAGGCTGTGGTAATTGTGATGGTCATGAACCTGGCTGCAGTTCAGGAGTGGTTCTATATTTGAAAAATAAATCCATCCTTAACTGTCTGCCTCCATTATATAGTTGATAAATTACTAGTTCTCTTAAAGTGTGCAAATGTTCATAATAACCCTGAATTTCATGGTTATCATTGCCATCAACGAAAGCTATGAGCATGTCAAGCGACCGTCTCACCTCCAACATTTAGGGTCTTGCCACCACCTCCTCCTCCTCCTCACTGCTACTCTTTCCTGCCTCTTCTTTGTCTGCAAGAACAGCTTTAGTTATCTTCTCGATTGACAAGACCTGGTAACCAGGATCAGAATCACTTACTGTTTGCTTTTTCATGCCATAATCCTCACAGACACCGGTGATAGAAGTGCCAGATTCTAATTTCTTAATGAGCTCGAATTTCTGGCCAATACTATGATTGACACGCTTTCTTTTATGGTGTCAGGACAAAATCAAACGGAGAACAAAACTCCTACAACTGGCAACCCTGCATCCTGCAAGCTGGCTAGTTTAGGTAAAATGCGTGTAACTTCGCATATTTTCTAGACACACAGGTTATGTGGATCGGTTCCTGATTTACAGATTTAGTTCAAATCTTGTTTCTACCCTTATATGATGGAGTTTTTTTAAAATAATAAAGGGCAACCTAAATTGCTCTATGAAAGTTTTATTTATGTGAAGCAGAAATAATTTGCAAACTATCATAGTTTATGAATGTGAGCGGAGTTGAGCTAAAGTTTCATGTAAAATCAAAGTGAAAGTGTTGAATAGTGAAGTCATAGAAAAGATGCATGAACATACACAGGCACTAGATGCGCCACAATGTAAAGCTAATAAGGTGGTTCAAAATATCAAAAAACATGCAAGTGAAACATAGGAATCTAGTCAAGTTCTCTCTCAAGTGTGTTCATCAGTGAATGAAGAAATTGCGACAAAGCTCCCTGCTCTTCACCATCTTAGGAGGTATAAGTACATTACGCTTCTGTTTGAGGGCCGTCTCACACTCGGCCGACCACCATGGGAGTGGTCGGCGTGCAAAAAGGCCAGACGTTGTGGGAATAGTAGTCAGGCCCGGGGCGATGAGTTTGCCGGAGAAGAACTCAACGGCCTCATCTACCGACCTAAACTCCTCGACTGAGATAGAGAATTCAGTCATTTCCTGAAATGCAGGCCACCGCCACCGCGCCCGCGCCAAGCACCACCGAGGTGGGCTCTCATGCGGCAGTTACCCTGACCCCCCCCCAAATCAAAATCAGGCTGTGCATCTGAAGAGCACAAAGAGAGGTCAAGGCAAGAAAATGAAGCGGTTCTCGGGCAGTGATGCGGAAACTCATTCACATTAAGAACACCCATCTCAAGCTCTTCGATCAGATCGGCAAGGACTTGTCCCCTGGGATTTATTGAGTAATCTCCCCAGAGAGGATGCCTGCCGTTCAGATCTCCAAGCAAGAGAAAGGGTCTCAGCAACCGTGCCATGACGCGGTGGAAGTTCTCCGCGTCGAAGTAAGCTGACGGTGGAATGTACGCAGAAATGATAATATACCTCCAAATCCAGGTGAAGCTGCACAGCCACTGCCTGAAAGGAGGTATCTAAAGTGAAAGGAAGAACGGAGACATCATGCCGGGTGTAAACCGCGCATCCTGACGCCGGCCATCTCGTGGTGGGGGGGTCGCAAGACCCTTATACCCCGGGAGGGCGGGCAGGGTCTCCTACAGAAAAATAGCTAACGGGTAACGGGACGAGACGAGCCTCCGAAGCTCCTCCCAGTTGGCCCGGAGTCCATGGCAATTCCATTGAAGGAATATGAACTCCAGGCCTAGCTAGGAGGAGACGCAGGAGCCCTCCTCGAACAGAAGATCACCACGGGAATGGCCGTACACTTCCCGGAGGCAGAACCACGGGCGCTGTTGGCCGGACAAAGCGGGGAAGGCGCTGTCACCTTCGAGGAATTAGTGGGGAGGTTCGGCTCGCCATGCGAGTCTTTTCCTCCCTCCGCCTCGAAACCTTAGGCCGGCGTTGCGGCTTCGGAGGTGGGGGCCCTCTTTTCGAGGAACCACCGTCTCCGAGCCACTCTGCCCATCACTAGGGTTGGGCTAAGGAGCCAAAGCTCCTTTGTTGCTTTCCTCCTTTCGGGGGACAGCTTTAGGAACCTTGGAAAATGGCCTGGTGACCAACTTCAGAAGTGTTGTTGCCTCCTGTCAGTTTAACGACTCAGTGGAGGCACGTGGCCGTTTCGCCTTACGGGAAGAAAGGGGGAGCCCAGGTTTTAGCGGGGGCTGGGTGTGAACCCTTTTTGCCGCCAGCTTTACCATGGGAGCGACGGGTTGAGTAGAACCCGAAGAAGGGCTTCAAATGGGCGCGGAAACAACCATACTCGTTGGCCTGGATGGGCCAGGAGCAGAGGGTGCGTTTCTAACTATTGAGGCACAAGACGTCCCAGGCAGAACCGGGCCTGCCAGGACCAAGTCCTTAGCCTCGCGGAATGAGAGTTAATCCTGGGCCTGAAGGGCCAGGATTTCTTTCTCAAGGAGATATGCACCACATTGCTTCGAAGAAGCAGGGTGCGGCTCTCCGCAATTGACACACTTGGCCACACACGATTTGGACTTATCATGTGCGACCTTAGAGCAATTTACACAGACTTCGGGTGACCCTGACTTTGCACGTCTACATGAGCGATTCGTATGGCCGAAGCGGTGACAAGAATAGCACAGCCGCGGCAGTGGCACGAATGCTTTCACGAAGTAGCGGTACCCATCGGCACGCACCGACTCAGGGAGCTTGTCACAGTCGAACGTGACGAAGAGTGTAGGGGTGGGTCTCGAGGCCCCTCCCTGTTTTCTCATCACACGTTCGACCTTGACCGCCCCATGGGCGGCCAGCTCTAGGGTGATGTCCTCAATGGAGTAGTCAACGAGTTCCCTCGCATAAACTACTCCTTTCACAAAGTTCTGGTAGAGTGCAGCGTCACACTCACCGGTGTGCCATGAAGTGTACGAAGAGCACTTATCTTGGCCGCCTCGGCGGGATTTGCCGCATTCGCCAGAAGGATCCCGTCCGAGAAACGGGTCACCTTCGGCTCTCTACCAATTGCACTAGCTAATCCTCTCCTCTGATGGATCATGTTGCCCTTAGCCAACATGCTGCCATCAGTAGAGCGAATAACGAGGAAGCGTTTGAAGCCAGCGGACTCGAAAACACCAGGTAACCTCTGAATGAGGGGCCCCGATGTCATCAAGGCTCCGCCCTGTGCACTCTTGGTCTTAGTCTTAGTCAGGGGCTCCATACACGGGGGGGTAGAGGGGCCGGATGTGCCGATCTTGGCTTGGTCGCTTGCCAAAGTGGCAGCAGACCCATCCGTCCCCATAGCCCCCGCAGATGGAGAGGAGCCCCGAGTCTTTATAGTCTTTCTTCTTTTTAGGAGAGGAGGGCGGGGAATGAACCCGCTTCTCACCTCCGCAGACAGAAGCCCCTAGGCCAGATGGACCGGCCTCAGACAGGTCCTTCTTTGAAATGGAGAAGGTCCTGGTGGTCGCAGGGTCATCATCTGGAGGAGATCCCTCCCCTCCTTGTACTGCCTGAGAATCCCTAGCCGTTTGAGGGGGACCTTGCATAGGGGCGGATTCTGGTTCGGTGCTTGGCGCCGAGCCCGGATTCACCCCCATGGAAGGCCCTACCGTCTGAGGCTGGTTTTCCTCAAGGACCATGTCTATCACAGGAGGGTCCTTCAGTTGGCCATCCCCTCCCAGGACATCGCAGGTCCCCTTGGCAGCGTCATAAGTCTTTAGTGGGGAGGCACAGGCCTTGACCCCGGCAAGGTTTAATATTCTTGCCAGCAGGTCTTTTGAGGGAAGCGACCGAAGGGGCCTGGCTTCCCTCTCCCCCCTAAGGGGGTTTGCCCTACCGAGCCGCTTGCACGAGCGGCGGTCGGCAATGGGCTGCCTGCTGGCTTTCTTGGCAGTCCCCTTAGAAAGCAAAGGAGGGACTGCCGCTGGAGATAGGGAGGTGCCCGAAAGCACCTCCAGAGAAGGGGGTGAGGGGGATTCCCCTACACCCGTAGGCGTAGGAGAGGAGTAAGCCTCCTCTCCGGTTAAAGAGGTATGGAGGGTCCCCTGCGCAAGCACAGGGGGAGACCTCCATCTTTTCTGTGGTGCTGCACGAGGGCGGCTCCGTTGTTTTAGGGGAAATTAAGGGAAGATGTTTTTTTTTGCATCATTGGGCATGGTGACCCTCTTTGTTTTACGGGACGCAATCGCTCACCACCTCTTGCAGTAGCCCACACTTCAAGAGGTGCTTACAGGCCCAGCAGAGCCAAGTGCCGCTTTGGGACCACCCCTCAGGCCTGGTAGCCTGACAGACAGTCCTTCGGCATGGCGGCTCCACCTTGAACACGGCGTAAAAAAGATAGATTTTGAAGACGAGAGGAAAAGGGATGTGAGGAAGTTATGGGTGGGGATGAAGCAGGTTGTTAAAAGCTAACCACCCCAGACCGGAGCTCAGGGGTTAGGGGACATTGTCCCCTCCCCCCTCAGCCCTGATTCGGGACGATTGGCTTAGAAGAAGGTCAGCTTCTACCCTGTGAAATTAGAGGCTGACCAGAGAAAGTTGTGGGAGAGGTTGTATGAAAAGCGATGAGGTAGGAGAGAAATACAGGCTATCTGAAGGAAGGAAGAGAGGCTAAGCTGGGGCCAGACGGAGCGCTGGATCCCGTCAGCACGGCGGCCAGGATGGCAAAATTGCCGCGCCCCTTACGGGGGACCCAGATGGACCGGCCTCAGCAAGATCCTTCTCTGAAATGGTAAAAGTCTTGGCTCTCACGGGGGCACCAGCCAGGAGAGGATATTCTTCCTCTCATTGTCAGGCCTCCCATGGAAGGTGCTACCATCTGGGGCTGGGTCACCTCAGGGATGGCACATACAGTGGTGTGCAAATTAGTTCAGACAGTACCAAATTTTTGTACTATTTCATAATGTCTTAATTTTTGGCAACACTAATGGTTTTTTTTGTTTGCCATGCAGAATAGTGTACTGGTAACATCTGGCAACTGTTTTGTTGTGCCCTAGCTACACTAAGCCTGACAGTGCTACACTAGAGCTTGTCATACATGATTATTGCTGGGAGCATGCTCCGTGGTGTACTTGGTTCTGCCGGAATATTCACTTTCCAATCATTATTTTACTATAAATGTATTATAGATATTATATCCAAGAAGCATGCAAGTATTATAGCTCTTAGAAAACATGCTGTTTTTAGCATCAGACAGATTTCTGAGGAAATGAAGGTAGCAAAGTCAACTGTTGGCAACATTGTGAAAAGAGCTGAAGACACTGGTGAACATTCAACACTGTAACAAGGAAAATGTGGAAGACAAGGCTCTCATCAGAAATAGTGTGAAGGGTCCCAAGAAAGCCATTAGAGACCTCCAGAGATTTGTCTTTAGCTGATGTAAATGTTACTTCTTCAACTGTCCGGCGAAGGCTCATTGAAGTTGGCAGATTTGCTAGAAAACCTGTATGTAAACAGTTATTGACTTTTGCTATGAAGACAAAACATCTTCGCTGGGCACGCAAGTATGCTGGATGGAAGGCAGCTGACTGGAAGAAATTACATGGGCATAGGTCAGTGGTAGTAAGATGAAGCAAAGATGAATCACTTTGGCCAGGACACACTCAACAGGCGCCAAAATACTACCCTAAGAAGATGTTTTAGGGTTGTTTTATTGCTAAAGTCCTAGGGTGGTTGTTACTATTGAGGGAATGATGAACAGTGTTAAATACAAGGCAATCCTGCAGAATCATTTGCTTCCCGCAATGCAGAAATATTTTCCTGATGGAGGCGGCATTTTCCAGCAGGATCTGGCTTGGTGCCATACTTCCCAATTCTTTGATAAAAGTGGAGTTGCCATTATAGATTGGCCTGGGAAATTCTCCTGACCTAAACTCCATCGAGAATCTATGGGCTATAATTAAACGTAGAATCGAGAAAACTGACTGTTCGATAATGCAGATGATGATTTGTGCTGTTATTAATGCCTGGTACTATAATTAAGAACTGGTGGAAATGTGTTCAAATTTGGTTGAATCTATGCCAGATCAAGTGAAGCAGGTTCTAAAAGCAAAGGACCATCATATTTTATATTAAATGTATACCATTTATCTTATCATTGATGTATTCTTTTCAAATATAAACAACAATTATCAAATAATTGTATTATTTCACCACTGTTCAAATTAATTAGCACACTACTGTATCGTGTCCACCTGTAAGTTCTTATGAGTGCCTGCAGGTCTTTGGAGGGCATGGCCCTTATCTTCCCATGCCTTTCCCTAAGTGGGTTAGCCCTCTTGAGCCACTCCCATAAGGAGTGGTCAATTATGGGCCACCTGCCTGCTTTCTAGGCAGTCCCTTGTGAAAGAGGAGGGACTGCTGCTGGAAAGAGGAAGGTACCTAAGGGGGTCTCCAAAGAAGGGAGTGAGGGGAAGTTCCCTACACCTGTAGGCATAGGAGAGTAGTAAGCCTCCTCTCAACTAAAGTAGTTTGGAGGGTTCCCTGCGAAAGCACAGGGGGTGGGCTCCATTTTTTCGGTGAAGGTGACGATGGTAAAGTCAGAGTTAATGTTTTTTTGTAGTCTTCATCATTGGGCATGGTGACCCCGTTTTTTATACAGGATGCAAAGCTAATCACCCCATGTAGTTAGCTCCCGCTCTGCC
This sequence comes from Ceratothoa steindachneri, assembly GCA_963969495.1. Taxonomy (NCBI): domain Eukaryota; kingdom Metazoa; phylum Arthropoda; class Malacostraca; order Isopoda; family Cymothoidae; genus Ceratothoa; species Ceratothoa steindachneri. Next base: position 58,408,743 of record OZ018333.1, read on the forward strand.
ATCATTTGAGGCCACTCCTCCCAGGAACCTAGTGGCCTGGCAGTCCATCAGCATGGAGTCTCTACCTTGGGCTCAGCATAAAATCGATAGAGATTGAAAGGGCAAAGGGGATGTGAGGTGTGGGTGGGGATGAAGCAGGTTGTTAAAAAAACACCACCCCAAACTGGAGCTCAGGGGTCAGGGCGCATTGTTCCCTCAGCCCAAATCTGGGATTGTAGGGAAAGTGAGGAAGTAGGGTAAGAAGACACGGAGAAGAAGCTAGCCTGGCGCAGGTTTATATTAGAGTTAAATACTAGTCATTTGCAAAAGTTTATATCCACCTCAACATTTCATTTAATAGTTAAAACCAAGAAGGCATTTCAGAAATAAAACAAAAGATGGTTTATTTGTTTATTGTTTTTTCAACATGACTATATGTTAGTAGTAAGAACATTTTAGTACTTTGTATTGTCTCCTTTGTTATCAATTCCTGCCTGAAGTTGTGTCAGCATTCTAGTGATGAGTTCCTGGCATTGTGACCCGTACTTCCATAATTGGATGTTTTCTTTAATGGTTGCTTTTTTGACACCTTCTGCTTCATAACTGACCAGTAGTTCTCTATTGAGTTTAAATCAGGGCTTTTCCCAGCCATTCAAGCACCTGAATATTCTTTTCCGCCAGATAATCTGTCATCACTCATGACCTATGACAAGGAGCTCCATCGTGCATGAAAATTCCACACCTGTGGATTGTCATGTGAATATCCAACTTGTCCTTAAACAGTCTCAAGTATCTTTCACCATTCATTATAGTCCAGCTGTTCCAGTATAACTAAAAGCCCCCCTACCATCTGGCTGGGAGGATGTTTCATGGTAGGAACCATGTATTTCATATCAAATCTTTTGCCTACTGTACATGTTGCTGAAGTGATGTAAACTGCTGGAATGTACATTCATCAGAAAACATAACATTGATCCAATCAACAGCCGTATAATGTCGATACTTTCAAGCGAAATCCCACCTTTTCTTTCTCATGGTTGCAGTCAGTTTGTGTTTTTGTGACTTTTTAACTTAAACTCATTACACAACTGTGAAACAGTGCTAACACTTACCTTACACCCTTTTTGTAACGAATTAGCCTGCATCTTTTGGCATGAACTACCGGGAGATCTTGAAACAATATATTTCATCAGGTTGTCATCTCTCTTGGATGTTTTCTTTGGCCGCCCAGTTCTCTTCTTATCTGAATAATTGCCATCATTTTTAAATTTACTGATGGATGTATATGCATAGCAGTCTTATATATGCATATGTTTGTTAGGGTGATTCAACAGTGAATCTCAAGTAGAATTATGTAGCTAAAATTTCTGGAATATAAGAAGCAATCTGGAATATATAAGGTACACGCAAATAAAATATATCTATTATAGTGAGATCAGGAGCTTTCAGTAAAGAGGCATAAAAATAAAATTTAAGTCATATTTAAAATCATAAATTTCTAATAAAAGCATAAATATCTAACTAAATAACAATAGTAAAGAAGCATAAAAATAAAATTTAAGTCATATTTAAAATCATAAATTTCTATTAAAAGCATAAATATCTAACTAAATAACAATATAATAGTAATTTGGATAAAAGCAACACATTATAGGTCTCGAAGGAGACCTATGTCTGTTAAGTATCGATACAGGGGGCCATGTGATTACTTTACATGTTCCTTCCTCAATAATAAGTCCAGTCTGTAAGGACCTGGACCAAAATATCATTGACGATATTCCAGATATGATGAGCACTCGGTCAGGATATGGTATATAGTCAAATTGACTAAACAGTCATCACATTGTAGCGGGCCAAAAATCTAGGCTCTAACCCCAATCGATTCAACCCGCTTCCTACACTAATTCGGACATGCGAAATCGAGGGAGAAATCAAACAGATTGTATGTACAGTCCTTTATTTACAAGAAAAAATATGAGGGAAATATTTATAAGAGATCTCGTTACAACACGCTAATAATATATATATAAAATAATTAATATTATCTTATGAATACCAATAAAAAATTTATACAAAAAAACATTCAATTAGACTATATATAAAAAAGGAAGAGATGCAAAGTCGAACTACAAGAAAAATATCTGCTGGGGCAATAACAACAAACGATAACACAGCAAACAAAGAAGTCATCAATAAGAGGCCTAAAGCAAACAAATGGACAAAAAAAGAAGAAAGGCCTCACGTGTTACCCAGGTGGGTATTTGTGTCTCAAGCATTTTATAAAAAAAAAACTGGCCCCTCTGAGCTCGTACAATATTGCAATCTAGTCGCGTCTTGAGGGCTATGAAAGCCCTCTCTGTCCAGTAGGGACTCACAATAACTTCTTGACATACATGGTATATTCTATTTAAATATTGCAAATCTTACAATCTCAGTTTGCAATAGACATATATCAAAACTACGTCTTTATAAAAGTTAATTTAAGTAAATCTTGTAAAATTTATCAGAGTGGCCTTTCGCAAATTACAAATTGTGAATAGCTAGAGGAGAAAAAAAAAAAACACTTTAGACAAACATGAAATCCCTAATATATATATATATATATATAAGATAAAACTTCTCCATTCACACACATTCTTACAGAGGGAGGGAAGGGATATTGTTGGGAAAGGGGTGGAAGAATAGCCCTTCACACACACACACTTACATTCGCTCCACCACAACATAAGGGTCGATGGTGTCATTCCATATAGTAGCTGTGTGTGAGTTTTGTGTGGCCAATGCGCAATCTACAAAGAGTGATACCCAGGACCTATTTAGGATAATGCGGAAGCCAGAGGCAAAATAGAACTGCTGACTCGTCGATATTCATTATCAAAGCCAAAGTTTTGCCAACTCTGCTTCTAGCGGCCATCTCAGCTTTCTTGATGTAACATTTAAAGCCACTCTGGGGCAGATCAATTGCTGAAAGCTGTCCAGTAGTCACACAATGGCGAGCCAATGTGTCCACTACTTCATTACCTGGCACACCCACATGTGCAGGGACCCCAAAATAGACAAACTAGATGTTGTAGAGTATATATTCTGCATTGTATTAACTGAACCAGCAGATTCCTAGTAGGATATTGCTGAATAGCCATTATAGCACATCTAGAGTCAGTATGAATAGTGACAGTTGGTCATTATGAAGTGATGGTGTGGTGGAGCGAATGCGAGTGTGTGTGTGAAGGACCATTCTCCCACCTTTTTCCCAATACCTTCTCCCTCTCTCTGTAAGAATGTGTGTGTGAGTGGGAATGAGGTTTTTTTTATATTTTCTTTTTGTATATATATGTATTTGACTTCATGTATTAAAATTGGTTTTTCCTTTCTCAGATATTACTTTATATTAAGTAAATTTAATGAAATATTACTTTGCCCTAAGTAAATTTAGCGAACTAAATGTTGAATAGTTTGTTGAAAGACCACTCCAGTAGACTTAATCGCCACCATTTGTAAGGAGTGGCGGAGGTGGTAGGGTTCCGATAACTGAGCAGAAAGAAGAAATTGTCAAGTCCCGCCAGGACAGAGAGAGAGAGGGCTTTGATAGCTTCAAGACGTTACCAAATTATATTGCATGCTCGGAGGCACCAGTTTTTGTTTGTAAAAGGCTTGAGATGCCAATACCCACCTGGGTAACACATGAGCCCTTCCTTCTTTTTTTCTTGGTTCTCTTGTTTGCTTTAGGCCTCCTGTTAGTGACTTCTTGTATACTGTGTGATCGTTAGTGGATATTACCCTGGCAAAGATATTTTGTTGTTAGACTTAGGCTATCCCTTTTACATATACATATAGTCTAATTAAAGGATGGTTATATAAATTTTGATTGGTATTCTGGTATTTGTCAGATAATATTGTATATATAGGAGAATAGCTATATATATATATATTTGTTGTGTGAATATTTACTCAATATTTTTGTAGATATTATTGTATATTTTTGTTAGTAAAGGGCTGTACATGCAATCCGTTTCATTCTCCTTCGATTTCTCACGTCCGGATCAGTGTAGGAAGCGGGTTGGATCGATTAGGATTAGAGTATATATTTTTGGCCTGCTACATTTGGCGCCTGAATAGGGACAGTGAGACTTCGAAACCGGGAGCGTGACGGGATTGGATTGCAGTCCATACCCAATTAGCGTGACAAGTAGTTTGATTGATTTTTCCCTTCTCCAATCTTTTTACTAACTTGGGAACAATGGCTGTAGCTGAAACTTTGAATGAAGAAGTAGTGCGATTGAGACTGGAATTGAAGAAGAAAGAAGAGGAGTGTGAAATGTTGCGGGGAATGATTGAGGGAATGAAGAATGAAATGAAAGGGATGAATGAAAAGACTGATAGGATGAAGAAGGGAATGGGAGACCGACAGGATCAGACTGACCAATGGATGCAGGACTTGTATGGCATGATGAAGGGGTCAGGACCGGCCCCAGGACCCTCGACCTTGACCCCTGCTCCGACTAAAGGGGATAAGACTAATGGGATCAATGGGAGTATGTAGGAGTCTAGAGAGGATAGGGTTATGAGTGATAGGAAGGACGGAGAATGGAAGAGAGTTGAACGCAAGAGAAGAAGGAAGAGTGGTGTAAAGGGGAAGGATAGGAAGGTAAGAGGCAAGAGTGTGGACTCATTGTACTCGGATGAAGGAGAGAGTGATGGTATAATTGATATGAGTGAGGGTGAAAGCAGCTCAAGTGAGAGTAAAGTAAATGTGGGAAAGGGTATTTTGAGAAGGGAAGTGCCAAAGATAGATAGATTTAGGTTATATGGTGGGAAAAGTGTGGAAGAATTCTTCGGGGAATTTGAGCGATATTGTAAGCTCAAGTACCCGGAGAATAAGGGATACTGAATGAATGTTTTGGGGGAATGTTTGGAGGGAAAAGTATTGGAGTTTTTCCGCGTGATTACAAGTGTGGGGGAACTGAGGTACGATGTGGTGAAGGAGAGATTGATTGGACAGGTTTTGTTTATATTGTTTTTTTTTAAGAGCTCATCTGGTGACTGCCTACTTGGGCATTAGTCGCCATATTAAAACTGGCACAGTTCTAGGCTACTTTAAAATAAAATTAAAGAGATGAAAAAAAACACCCCAAAAAGGGGGAAAGGAAGCAAGCTGGTGCGTCGGGGAGAGGTCCCCCCGGTGCGCAAAGCTCCCAGAATTCAAGATTGTCCTGAAGGAGGACGGGTGCCTCTGGTAGCATCGGTCCGAGGTGACGGCCCTTTGTTCCCAGGTTGGTTGTCAGGCCAATAAAAAGCCTTGGGTCGAGTCTCTTGGTGGGGCGGGATATCCATTGAACGCTGCTCCGAGATCCTGGCCGTTGTGAAGGGAACTAGTAGGAGTTTAGTAAGGGGCGTGCTTCGTTGTTGTTCACCTGGTGACAAATCGATGGCCCCTTCGGGGACCGTCTGTGCTGCTTGGTTGGGAGCCACGGCACGCCGAGGCTTGACGACTCGGTCGGACGAACAGCAGCACATGGAGCGTGCCTTCTGAAAGATCCGAAACGTCTCCGATCGATAGGCGGGAGCGACTCACGCGGGGAGAACTCACCAACCCCCTTTTTTCTATTGATTGGTCACAAAGTTTTGAAAGAGAGAAAGTGTTTAAAATGACAGGGAAAAAAGGTCCAGCTGCACTTAAATATACATGTGCGATATGCCAGAAGGATAAGTGGTGCGTGGACTTCCCGGAAGGATGTTTTTCGAAATGCCACCCGGGAAGTATATGCACTGATTGCATCCTTAAAGGAGAGATCCGAGAGGCAGTGGCATGCTGCAATGAACTCAAGGATCTCTTCACAGCCTCTGAAGAAAAATCTAGGGCGCTGGAAAATAAACTGCAGACCCTAGAAACGCAGCACGCGCTTCAGATTCGGCGTCTCGAGGAAAAGATCCTAGAGCTAGCCTCTAAACTAGAGGCCCAGTCGGCTCAAGCTCGAGACGAAAGTCCCACTGACTTGGGTGGTTCCGCCGATGTGACTCCAGCCCAAGGAGGTGAAACTGCATTGGCAGTCCCACTTCTGCCATGCGGAGCCAATGAGAAGAAGAAAAAGAAAAAGAAGAAAAAGGACCATAATGCAGCTCACCCCAGTGTAGAGGATTCGAGCGCTACTGGTGCGCATGGGAAAGTGGAAAGAGAAGAAGAGAAAAGAGAAACGGAAGAAGAGAAAAGAGAAACGGAAGAAGAGAAAACAAATGAAGAGAAGAAAAAAAAGAAAAATGCAGAGATACAAGAGGAAAGCGGCAAGTCGCTTCCGAGAGGAAAGAATAAGTCGCCTGCTGACAAATGTGCAAGAGTCACCCTTATTGGTGATTCTCAAGCACTAGTGTGAAGGTAAGCTGCCTGCCAGGATGTGGTAACCACCACATCAGAGTAGAGGCTGAGAAATCACAGATTTCTGAGAGCTCAGTCGTTGCTCTGATGGTCAGTGGAAACGACCTGTACCTGAGAGGAGGTAGGGTAGGCCCTACAGATAAAATCCTCCACACGGTCATGGGTGCCGTGGACGACTGTGGGCTGAAAACCCGCAAGCGTGTGGTAGTCGGGATGCTCCCGAGGAGAGGTCCAACACGGACCGCTCACTCGATGAATGTGTCTCTAAACCGGCGCCTGGCAGATTTGTGTACGGCAGAGGGGGTCTTTTTTGTGGACCCGTACCGCACCTTTTATGGTAGAAATGATCTCTACCAAAGGGATGGGGTACATCTTTCCTTTAAAGGAAAGGCCTTTCTGTCGAACATGATCCAGAATGTCGTAGAGAGGACCGAAAGGAGTATCCGGCCCAGAGTGAGGGCGGACGTACGCCAGTACGCCCGTGTCACTCCAGGAACGACCTTCTCAGAGGTCGCAAAAAGGGGTGCCTCGCCAACAAAGAAGCCGGGAAACGGAAGAGCATAGGGAGTCCTACAGTCGGGGACTCCCTGAAAGTTCTTCTGTTCAATGCGAGGTCAATCAGGAACAAGTTTCCTGAGCTCCGTGGCCTCGTAGCGACGAAAGAACCCGAAATGGTAGCCATAACAGAATCGTGGATAAAAACGTCAAACCGAGACTTTGAAGGCGAATTCACGGTTCCTGGCTACCAACTCTTCCACAAAGATAGGCCAGACAGAGAGGGTGGCGGTGTAATGTTGTATGTCAAGGATACAATCAAATCTACGAACTCCAACATTATATCCGATCACGAGCTCCTAGGCGTTGACCTAGAGATAGGTCCTGTCAGATACAGGACCCTGGTGCTTTACAGACCCCCTTCCCAACCCGTTGAGAAGGACAGGGAACTGTACCAGCTGCTGGGTGAGCTTGTTCAAGGCAGAGTGTGCATCGTTATGGGCGACTTCAACAGACAAGTTGACTGGGAAACCAGAGCAGCCTGTGGCGATAGCGCGCTACTCCTGGAGTTCGCCAACAACGAGTTCCTCACTCAATGGGTCAGAGAACCGACGAGAGGAGACAATATCCTCGACTTGGTCTTCACCTCTGAGGATGATATCGTTGAGGATGTCTCTGTAGGCGAAGAGCTCGGTGGCAGTGATCACCAGCTAGTTAGATTTACCGTCAAGATCCCGAAGGTAAGGTCTGTTGCCAGTCAATCAAGGAAACTTGACTTGAGAAGAGCAGACTTTGCACGCCTTCGTGCTGGGCTGACTGATGTAAGGCTAGCGGTATGCGAAGAGGTTGAGGATTCGTGGAACAATTTCAAAAATAAATTCATGAGTCTTCAATCAAGTTGCATCCCTCTAAAATGCCTCCGTCGGTCTTCTGTTCAACCAAAGTGGTTTAATCGAGAAATCGGCCAACTGCTTAGGGAGAAGAGAAATGCGTACCGGCGATCGAAGATCTCGGGTGCCTTTGACGAGTACCGGAGGCTAGCCAGGAGAGTGAAGTCCAGCATAAGGGCGGCTAAGCGTACTGAGGAACTCCGAGTGGCGAGACTCTGCAAGGAGAATCCCAAGGAGTTCTTCGGCTATGTAAATAGCCGTAAACCAATCCATTGTAGGATTGGGCCCCTAGTGGACGAGGAGGGTGCATTAACTCAGTCAGATGCAGAAAATGCTAACCTTCTCAATGACTACTTCTCCTCAGTGTTTACTAAAGAGTGTGGTCCCATCCCCCAGCCCACGGATTCCTACTCGGGGGAAAAGCTGGAGGCAATGGACTTCACCGAAGGAGAAATAAAGAAAAAGATCGCTGACCTAAAGACGAATAAGTCCCCTGGACCGGACGGGTTTCTACCCAAGGTGTTGAAGGAAGTGTGCGATGAAGTATCACGACATCTGTGCGCTATCTTTAACATGTCAATCCGGACCGGATGCGTTCCTAGAGACTGGCGTGAGGCGGAGGTGACTCCGATCTTCAAGAAAGGATCCTCCAGCCATCCGTCAAACTACCGACCTATCAGTCTGACTTCGATAGTCGGTAAACTCATGGAAAGCATGATGGTGGAGAAAATAACGTCGTATTTAGAGTCAAACCTGCTACTGAGGAGTTCCCAGCACGGCTTCCGAAGGCAAGGGTCATGCCTGACGAACCTTGTGGAATTCTTCCACTTCGTGTTCAGTGAGCACGATCGGGACAAGGCGGTGGATGTGGTTTACTTAGACTTTCAGAAAGCCTTTGATAAGGTACCACACCGCCGCCTTCTCCGGAAAGTGCGAGCGCTGGGCATAGACGGAAAAGTAGCCGGCTGGATCGAGAACTGGCTAAGTGGCAGACGGCAACGGGTGGTGGTGAATGGACAGGCTTCTGAGTGGGTGCCCATTACTAGCGGAGTGCCTCAAGGTTCTGTCCTGGGACCACTACTATTCATCATCTACGTCAACGACATGGACGGTGACATGGTTGCCAAGATTTCCAAATTTGCCGACGATACCAAGCTTGGTATGAACGTTGCAAAGGATGGAAATACTGCCCGCCTGCAGGAAGACCTTGGGAAGATTGGGGAGTGGTCGGACACGTGGCAAATGCCGTTCAACGTGAACAAGTGCAAAGTAATGCATATCGGCCACAGAAATCCCCAATCTCATTATATCCTTAAGGGCACTGCTCTCGAATCGAGTGACACTGAGAAGGACTTGGGTGTTACTGTCACTAGCGACCTCAAGTTCTCGAAACAGTGCATTGAGGCAGAGAAGAAAGCCCAAAGGATGTTAGGCTACATAAAGCGCCAGTTTGGATACCGTAACAGGGAGATAGTACTTTGTCTGTACAACTCCCTAGTTCGGCCGCACCTGGAGTATGCCGTACAATTTTGGAGTCCTTCGTTTCGAAAGGACATCGCAAGGTTGGAACGCGTACAAGCCAGGGCAACCAAACTGATTCCCTCTATCCGACATAAAAGTTATGAGGATAGACTAAGGGAATTAGATCTGTTCTCGTTGGAAACCCGTAGACTGCGTGGTCAGCTCATCGAAGTTTTCAAAATACTTCGAGGGTTCGACAATGTTGACTACCGGGATATTTTCACACTGAGTGAGAACAGAACGCGCAATCACGGCTTCAAACTTGAACTGAAGCGTTACAACCGCAATCTGTGTGGAAACTTTTTCACCTACAGTATCTGCGGTAAGTGGAACGCACTTCCAGTGGAAGTTGTCAACAGTGAATCTGTTGACCAGTTCAAGTCAAGACTAGACAAAGTCTTGAAAAGTGGCCGTTTAGGGACGCAAAACAATTGAGCAGCCATGTGCCCGCTCGATTGCTAGTCCCAAGGTACCCTCTTTGAATGGACCGTAAGGTCTCCTAGGGTACCTTCTTTCCTTGTAACTCCTTGTAACTCCCCCATCTATCAGCGGCCAAGGCATTTCCCACGTCCAGTTGCTGATGAGATTGAGGAGCAGTGTTTGGAATTGGAGCAATTGGGGGTGATTGAAGAGAGCGAGAGTGCATGGAATAGTCCAATTGTGCCTGTATGTAAGCCCGATGGAAGATTGCGTCTGTGTGTGGATTATCAAAGGGTGAATGAAAGGACTGTGAAAGAAAGGTTTTGATGTGTGTGGTATCTGAGTGTGTGTATAGTATGCATGGGATGGAGTGGTTTACGAAGCTGGATCTGGTACAGGGGTATTACCAGATGCCTATTGCTGAGGAGAGCCGGCCGGTAACTGCCTTCTCTTCCACAAAGAGGCATTACCAGTTCCGGAACCTCAGATTTGGGTTGGCTAATGCTCCCGGAGCCTTCCAGTGGGCAATGAATGTTGTGTTGAGTAGGTTTGCGAGTAAGAATGTGATTGCGTTTATAGATGATATTTTGATTATGACTGAGACTGTTGAGGAGCATATGAGATTGGTGAATGATGTGTTGAGAACGTTGGAGTGTGTTGGTGTGAAGGTGAAAGTAGCGAAGTGTGAATGGTTTGCGAAAGAAGTGGAATTCCTTAAGCATATGGTGAGTGAGAATGGGTTACGAAAGTCCCCGAAGTATGTTGAGAAGGTACAAATGTTTCCGAAACCGGTGACTGTGAAGCAACTGAAGTCATTTTGGGGTTTGATTGAGTTCCAGCGAAAGTTTATACATGATTGATCTGGTGTGAGTAAGCCTCTGACTGAGTGGATGGGAAAGAAAGGTAGTACGGTTGTCAGGTGGAATGATAAGATGAATGAGGAACTGAAAGAGGCAGCAGTTGAAGATTGTGAATTGGCTTACCCAGATTATAGTGTGAATGCTAAAATGCTTGAATTGTATACAGATGCGAGTGGGTATTGTATGGGAGGTTTTCTGATGCAAGAGCAGCATTTGAATGGAGAGAATGTCAGGCGAATAATTGGGTATGTATCCAAGGCTATGAATGTTGCAGAATGAAAGTATTTGACTGTGGAGCGAGAGTTGGCTTTGATAAGGTATTGTTTGAAAGTGTTGCATCCATTTTTGTATGGTGTGAGGTTTGTGATCAAAATAGATCATCAACCTCTTTGTGTATCTGCAGCGTATGCAGTGGGCTGATAGTAGGATTGCAAGGACTTTGAAAGATTTGAGTGACTTTGACTATGTGATTGAATATGTGCCTGGTGAATGGAATGGAGTGGCTGATTTGATGTCAAGGTATCCTGGTATGAATGATGAAAATGTGTGTGGAGTGAGTGATCCTGAGTATTTGCTGAAATGGATTATGAATGGAAAGGAGAGCAAGGGTGGTGGTGATTCCTTGTTTAAGAGTGTAGGGAATGGTTTGCAAGATTTGAAGAGCGATGGAGTAGACGTGAGAGTGCCCGATAGTGTGGATGACTTAAGGAAGGAGGTAATGAATGAAGTATGTAGGAAGCCTGAAAGCATTGGTATGGCAAAGGTGCGGAACTTTATGAAAGAATTGAGAGCGATGTGTATGCAAGGGGTCCCGCCATTTCAGGAAGTGTTGATTGTAGTGTGTCGTTTGTATGGAGTGATTGTTTAGGTGCACTTTGGTGGTGAGAGGCTGATTGTGTACAAGGATGAGAAGATGAAGGGTTTGAATCCTAATGTGGTACATCTGCAATGTTTGAGCGGTGTGCACTACAATTGGGTGATTGAAAAGTGTTCATATATGAGAGAGAACAATGATTGTCTGGATGAAGATGAGTGTGTGGTGAGTGATGATATGCGAGTTGATGACAGTGTGGATATCAGTGCTGATGTTGGTGTGCTTGTTCCTTCTGTGTATTGCAAACATGGTGGACCTGATATGATGGAAGCGACAGTGAAAGTTGGTGAAAGGTTGTTTTGTGGTTTGATTGATACTGGAGCGCAAGTGACTTCAGTGAATGAGAGGATTCTGGTAAGCATGATGAGTTTAAATGTTGCGAGCATAAACCTGTGAAGTTACGGATAAGTGGATTAGGGAATGGCATGATAGTGGCATGGGAACAGGTTAGTCTGAAAGTGAGTTTGGGTAATGGTGTGAATGTAAAGCATGACATTGTAATTCTGAAAGATGAGCAAATGCCGTGTTGTTTCTTGCTTGGTGTAGACTTTATGAGATTGAATGATTTGTCTTTGGATGCTGATAAAGATTGTCTTATGAAAGGTGAATGTGAGGTGATGAGGTTGAATGAGTGTGCAAAGAATGTTGTCAAGTTTTGTGGTATGATTGAGTTGGTCATGGATGATGAGAATGAGATTTTAAGTGATGATGATATTCTAGAGATGCAAGAGATGTGTCCTTTTGTTAGTGAGTTGAAGAGGTGTGTAATGACGCGTGTTGATTTGAATGAATGGCCAGTGTTTAAGTGATTTTAAAAGGTATGCTAAGGATTTTGTTGTTTGTATGGATGTTGTATATTTTGTGAGGCATGTAAAGGGTGGTGATGATATGTATGTACCTGTGATGTCCTTGGTTGGTATGATTGGTCTGGTGAAGGTTGTGCATGATAATTATGGGCATATGGGTAAGTTTAAGCTGTGGTAGTATATGAAGGAGCGTGTGTTCCATCCGTTTCTGAGAACTGTTGTGAATGATGTAGCGACTACATGTGAAAGGTGTCAGAAGCGAAAGGTGCAAGGTGTGCAAGTGAAACCACCAATGTTGAAAGTTGATGCAAAAGAACCGTTTGAATTGGTAGTGATTAATTGTGTCTTTGCCGCATACAAGTGCTGGGAATGTTGGTATGGTTGTTATTGTTGATCATAAAAGTAAGTTTGTGTATGCAGCGCCTGTGAGAGATAAAAGGAGTGTGACTGTTGCGCGTGTGGTTGAGCAGTTGTTTTTTCCTATGTGTGTATGGAAGCCTAGAAGATGTCTGAGTGATAATGGGCCTGAATTTATAGGAGAAGTGTTTGAGCAAATGTTGAGAGAATGGTGTGGAGCATGTGAGAACAAGTCCATATGTACCGTCTTCAAATGGATTGGCTGAACATACTATAAGAACCTTGTGTGAGATGTTGAGAATGATGAGTACGACAGTGAATGACTGGGATGTATGGCTGGGAAGAGTGTTGTGGGCGTATAATTCGACTGTGCATAGTGCAACTGTAATGTCCCCATGTCAGTTTGTGATGAATTTTGAAAGGGGAGTGAAAGATAGGTTTCGTTTGAGTGAAAGTGAGCAGAGTGTATGGTGTGAGGAACATGAAAAGTTCCGTTCATTTGAATTAGGTGCGAAAGTATTGAAGGTGAAAGAAGTGAAGGGTAGGTTGAATGTGTCAAAGATGAGTGAGAAGTTTGATGGACCTTATAGAGTTGTGAGAGTTTGGGAAAATGGGGTGACGTATGTTTTGGAGAGTTTGAATGACTGTATGACTGAGAGAGTGCGGGCTCATCAGAGTCAGTTAAGGAGATGGAGAGAACCTCCTGACTACCTGGTGAGCCATCCGGTGTATAAATTGTGCAAAGAGAGAAATAGGGTGCCGAATGATGAGAAGGCGTGTGATAGTATGGATCCATCTGGGAAAGAGCTTGTCTTGGTCTCAAGGAGTAAAAAGCGTACAAAGAAGAGTGAAAGGAATAATGCAAGTACAAATGAAAGTAAGTCTGAGCAGAGTCTTTCTGGTATGGGGGATCTTGAAAGGGAGATTGAGTTTTTGCGTAAGCAGGTGAGTGATTTAGCTGGTATAAGATGAGTGAGTGAGCTGCCTGTGCCTAATTTTTCTGGTTTTGGGAACAGTATGAATGATAGTGTGTTTGGGCAGAATGAACCTAGTTTGGCTGATTTTTCGGGTTTTATGAATGGTAATAGTAGGGGTGAGTTTGATGTAGTGAATGATGAAGTCACTGATTTTTCAGGTTTCTGGTGGGAACCAGTCGAAGGGGTTTCTGCTATGCCTGTTGAGAATACAGGGGATGTGAGTGACCTGTCTGTTTCGCAAGAGTGTACCTTGAGTTGGATGAGAGCTGTGAGTGAGGAGCTGATGAATGAGGGTATGAAGAGTGAAGGTTCTGAACGGAAGTGTATGAAAGAGTTCTGTCGTGAGATGGGGGAACTGGTAATGAGTGCTAAGAGTATGGTTGATGAGATGATCAATAGTGACGATGAGACTGACAGGACGACTGATGAACAACCCCGACTAATTGCTACGCGTAGCCAGGGACCAGTAGATAAGTGTAAATGGGTGCAGAAGGGTGCGATTGAGTATAAAAGGTACCGTGATTGACTGTGTTCGAATGGCCTAAGGAAGGAAGGGTGTGGTGGAGCAAATGCGAGTATGTGTGTGTGTGTGAAGGACCATTCTCCCACCTTTTTCCCAATACCTTCTCCCTCTCTCTGTAAGAATGTGTGTGTGAGTGGGAATGAGGTTTTTTATATATTTTCTTTTTGTATATATATGTATTTGATTTCATGTATTAAAATTGTTTTTTTCTTTCTCAGATATTACTTTATATTAAGTAAATTTAATGAAATATTACTTTGCCCTAAGTAAATTTAGTGAATTAAATGTTAAATAGTTTGTCGAAAGACCACTCCAGTAGACTTAATTGCCACCATTTGTAAGGAGTGACGGAGGTGGTAGGGTTCCGATAACTGAGCAGAAAGAAGAAATTGTCAAGTCCCGCCAGGACAGAGAGATAGAGGGCTTTGATAGCTTCAAGACATTACCAAAATATATTGCATGCTCGGAGGCACCAGTTTTTGTTTGTAAAAGGCTTGAGATGCCAATACCCACCTGAGTAACACGTGAGCCCTTCCTTCTTTTTTCTTGGTCATCTTGTTTGCTTTAGGCCTCCTGTTAGTGACTTCTTGTCTACTGTGTGATCGTTAGTGGATATTACCTTGGCAAAGATATTTTGTTGTTAGACTTAGGCTATCCCTTTTACATATACATATAGTCTAATTAAAGGATGGTTATATAAATTTTGATTGGTATTCTGGTATTCGTCAGATAATATTGTGTGTATAGGAGAATAGCTATATATATATATTTGTTATGTGAATATTTACCCCATATTTTTGTAAATATTATTGTATATTTTTGTTAGTAAAGGGCTGTACATACAATCCGTTTCATTCTCCTTTGATTTCTCATGTCCGGATCAGTGTAGTAAGCGGGTTGGTTTGATTGGGATTAGAGTATATATTTTTGGCCCGCTACAATGTAGCATAATTAAGGCTATAATAAATGGCGTAGAGTTCTGCGGTAAATATGGTAGCATAAGACTGAATGTGTCGTGTATATGTGAAATTCAAATGTGTATATGCAAATGCCACTCCGTCTTCAACTTTGGATCCATCTGTGTATAAGACACCCATTATGTGCAACACTATGTCTAGTGAAAAATCTGCAAAGTACATGGGGGGCAACTGCAGTCTTTAGGATATTATTTAATTCTTTACAAGTCTTCAAGTTTGTTAAGGACCACAAGGGATACATGGGAGGTGATACTGTCATTATGTGTGCAAATGAGATTCCACACAGACTCTTCAATGCTTTCGTCAGTTGAAAGAAACAACTATAACTAGGATTTGGGATGTGTACATCCTCTTGGCTAGACTCGTCTTCATCATCCATCACTGCTATGCATTTATAGACAGGGTGGGTTGGATTGCACTTGATTTGTAGATACGTATTGAGCAGCTTTATATTTTGGTATGTTTCCAGTGGTTTAATCCCTGAATCAGCATAAAGACTATTTAATGAGGATGATCGAAAAACTCCAGTTGCAGTCGGGATGGCTGCATTATGTATTGGTGTTATTCTGTTTAATTCTGTATGAGAAGCCGATGAGTATGCTTCACAACCATAGTCTAATTTAGGCTTCAGAAGCATTATGTACAGCTGCAGCAGCGATATCTGGTCTGCTCCCCAGCTTCTATGTATGTTTGAGGAGAGTTAGGGTTTTTATACATTTAACTTTCAGATGGGTAATATGTGGTTTCCAAGTTAATTTATCATCAATGTACATCCCAAGAAATTTGTAGACCAGCACATTAGTGATTGGTCTAACATAAAGGGATAAGATTGCTGCCATCCTAGGGCATCTTTACTTCCTGCAGATGTGTATAGATGCAGTTTTCATGGTAGAAAAGGTAAAACCAGTCTTATTACTCCACTCCTCAAGGTTATGTAGAGCAGCCTGAAGACAATGTTCAAGTAGATGGGGAATTGCACCAGATGCATATATTGCCAAGTCATCAACATACAAAGTTGATGGATGCAATGCTGTTGAGAAGAGACCTAGTGATTCCATTAATTGCCAAAATGAAACAGGTACAAGATAAAACACTGCCTTGAGTGGCTCCCTGGGTTAACAACTTAGGGTCGGAGGTGGCGCGGCCAATTCGTACTTGGATACTTATATTATTTAAGAAGTTCTGAATGAAGATAGGCATAGTTCCTCTGAACCCAAAATCATATATTGTCTGAAGAATACATCTCCTCCATGCGGCATCGTAGGCTTTCTGTAAATCAAAGAATATTACTATAGTATGCAAACAAGAGTTGAAGGCTGCTCTGATATGTCTGCAATTGAATCAGGTGGTCTGTGGTACTGCGTCCACAACGGAAACCTGATTGCACTGGGGTTAAATGGCATTTCCATTCAAGGACAGTCATAAATCGACTGTTAACCATTTTCTCCATCAACTTATACGTACAGTTGGTCAGTGTGATGGGTCTGTAATTCCCTTGAATATATAAATCCTTCCCCGGCTTGGGAATGGGCAATACAAATCCTACACCCCAGCTACATGGGTAAATTCCCTCTGTATATATTCTGTTATATGCGCCCAAGAGCAATTCACCTAGGGATGGGTGAGCATGTTTGATAAAGGTATATGTAATACCAGCAGGGCCAGGATTACTGTCATGCATCATTGATAAAGCAGATGCGAATTCACAATAAGTGAAAGGTAGATTGTAATGTTTTTGAGCAGAAGTTCATGAATGGAAGGAAAGTAGAGTAGACTCAACAGTTTCTTTATGTCATTTAAAGGCATCAGAGTAATTATCGCATGATCGCATATGAGGTCTCCATCAGGAGAACGTAGTACTGGAGTAGGATTTGGATTAAATTTACCAGATATTTTGCTAATACGTTTCCATACTTGATGCAATGACATGGGAGGTAATTGAGGACACATAATTTTTCCATGATTGCTGCTGAGCTTCCTTAAAAACTTAATGACAATGTGCTTTGGCTCTAGTAGTTAATTTTAGTTTGCACTGAGTGGTTCCTTTTCATAGCCCTCTCTGCTCTTAGGCGATCATGACGTGCTTGTTTAGATTCATCTGTAAACCAGGGCACTGGAGTTCATCCCTTCAATCCCAACTTTAGAGGGATTGCTTGTATAACAGCTGAAATGAAGATTGTAACTATGGTATCCATGAGGATATTTATATCCTGAATATCTTCTGCTTTCAGGACTGTATGTGTTGCAGCAAAAAATTTATTTCAATCAACTTTTTCAATATTATAGCAATCAGGGCTGTCAGCTATGTTTGCAGGGTCTGTGAGGTTCAATTTAATCAGGTAATGATCACTACCATGCAACGAGGAGATAAATGAGTATTCAAAATCAAGAATACTATCTACTGAACAGATAGCCAGGTCTATCATTGAAGAAGTATTGGTTTGAATGTGGAAGTGAGTGGGAGTATTATCATTTAAGAGTGCAACAATCGGGAGTGTAGTCAGTGGTTACTCAAATGATTATCCACGATCATTATAAGTAATTTCACCCCATAAGGGTCTTTTTGCATTCATATCTCCAAGAAGGAGAAAAGGTGTTGGTAATTGGCTTATTAGGTAACAAGGAGTAACAAGGAAAGGAAGTACCCTAGGAGACCTTACGGTCCATTCAAAGAGGGTACCTTTGGACTAGCAATCGAGCAGGCACATTGACATGTGGTAAGTAGAGTAAGCAAATAGTATAGGTCTGATTTAGATGAACTTGTACTGCTACTGTTTGAAGAGTGGTATTCAGCACTAGTGGAGCGAATGACAGTTTGTTATGCACCAAGTTCATGACCATCATTACGCCCCAGAGCCAAAATAACCAACTTTTAACCAGATGGTGGATGAATTTGTGCATCTGTAATATGTGTTTCCTGTAGACAAATACAGGCTGGTCAAGTTGTGGTGGAGCGAATGTGAGTGTGTAAAAGGGCCATTCTCCCACCCCTTTTCTCAGTACCCTCTCCCTCCCTCTGTAAGAATGTGTGTGAATGGGAATGGGTTTGTTTTATTTTTGTTTATTTTATGTATAAAATGATTACCATGTTTTTCTTTCTTTCCAGGCGTCATATTCTGGAAAGATAGTAGCTAATTTTGAGATATCACTATAATTAAAATAATATTGTACTTTGCTTAAAATAAACTTTTATCAAAGCGTCATATTCTGGAAAGAGGTAAGCTAGTCGATAAATTTACTCGGGTAATGCCCACTTATTAGTTTCGCCATCCATGTATAAATAAATGGGTCATAAAAGGAGGATATATCTCTTCTACAGAGAGTGGAAGTGTGGACTGATAGCAAGAGGGGTTCTCTAGACGAGTGCTCCACCCAGCCCTGAGACGGAGGGCTTTCGTGCCTCTCTAACCACCTGAACCGCCATACCCGCCTTCGTTGACAATCCTGCCTCCTTCTAAGTTAGCCTACTACCACCCACCTCCAGCACACAAGTGATAGCGCGTGCCCCCTTTTCGTTCGGTTGTTGTTGTGTTTTTTTTTGTTTTGTGTAGAATATAAGTAAATTGTTGTATTCGCAGGTTATAAAATTCTCTTTTGGTATCGTATTTGGATTGGGGAATTTAGCCTCATTTTGGAGTGTGCACACTTCCCTAGTAAATATAAAATTGTTGTAAATATAAGCTGTAATTATCATTGTACTTTTTTTTCTGTTAGTAAAGAACTGTACATACAATCCGTTTCATTCTCCTTCGATTTCTCACGTCCGGATTAGTATAGGAAGCGGGTTGGATCGATTGGGGTTAGTCAAAAATTTTCGGCCCGCTACATTTGGCGCCCGAATAGGGACGTGAGACTTCGAAACTGGGAGAGTGACTGGATTGGATTGCAGTCCATACCCAATTAGTGTGACAAGTAGTTTGACTGATTTTTCCCTCCTCCTATCTTTGTACTAACTTGGGAACAATGGCTGTAGCAGAAACATTGAATGAAGAAGTAGTGCGATTGAGACTGGAGTTGAGAAAGAAAGAAGAGGAGTGTGAAATGTTGTGGGGAATGATTGAGGGAATGGAGAATAAAATAAAAGGGATGAATGAAAAGACTGATAGGATGAAGAAGGAAATGGGAGGCCGACAGGATCAGATGGACCGACGGATGCAGGACCTGTATAACATGATGACAGGGGCTGGATCAGTCCCAGGACCTACAACCCTGACCCCTGCTCCTACTGAAGGGACTCCGCTAAATGGAATGGATGGCAGTATGATTGAGTCTAAAGAAGATACTGTGAGTGGTAGGAAAGGGGGTGAATGGAAGAGAGTGGAAAGTAAGAGAGGAAGTAAGCATGGTTCTAAGGTTAAGGATAGGAAGGCGAGAGGGAAGAGTGTGGATTCGCTATACTCAGATGAGGGGAAGAGTGACGATATGATTGGAATGAGTGAGACCGAGAGTAGCTCTTCTGAGAGTGAAGTGAATGTGGGAAAAGGAATTTTGATTAGGGAAGTGCCAAGGATTGATAAGTTTAGATTGCATGGGGGAAAGAGTATGGATGAGTTCTTCGGGGATTTGAGCGGTACTGCAAGCTCAAGTACCCGCAGAACAAGGGTCACTGGGTGAGTGTTCTGGGAGATTGTTTGGATGGGAAAGTGTTGGGAGTTCTTGCGAGTGATAACGAGTGTGGGAGAGCCAAAGTACGATGTAGTGAAGAAGAGATTGATTGGGCAGGTGAAACGAATGAAAGAGAGTGTGAAGTATAAGAGGGTGAATGAATTTGAGAAGGCTCGAATGGGGAAGAGTGAAAGTGTGAATATGTATGCACATAGGCTTGAGAGTATGGCAAGAACGAGGTATGGTGATGATGATGTAAATGAATGTAAACCACTCATGAGGAAGTTTTTGGACATGATCCCGCGAAAGGTGAGTGAATGGCTGAGTGGAAAGAGAAAGGAGAGAGGAGACTGACAGGTGAACGGTTGATGTGGGAGGATGTGTTGGAACTGTTAGAGGATGGACGATTTGATGATGAAAGCGATCTAGAAGAGGATGGATGGTACAGTGTGAATGTTGGGGGTAAGAAGCCCAGGAGCTTTCATCCACCCCAGCAGTTTGTCAGCTACAGGGATGCCCTGAAGGCTGCACCAGCTGGAGTGATGTCAAACTTCCTGGGCCGGCAGAATGGATGGGTAAATGGAGGGTGGTCGAATGGAAGGGGACAGATGAATTTCAAGCGTGGGAACGGATATATGAGAGAGAAACCGAGGTATGTCCCAGCAAACGAGAGATCAAATGGTGGGAGAAAGATTGTAGAATGTCATCGGTGTGGAAGGAAAGGTCATATGTTGGCAGAATGTAGGTGGACGTCTGGTGCATGTTTTGGTTGTGGTAAGAAAGGGCATATGATAAAGGATTGCCAGGAAAGTGTGAAAGAGTGCTTCGAGTGTAAAGAAATAGGCCATTTGAAGAAAGATTGTCCGAGGTTGAATGGTGGAGCAACTGGTGGGGAAAGTATGAAATATGCATGTGGTAATTGTGGAAAGGCTGGTCATTATGCAAGGATGTGTCGTGACCAGAGGAATGTATGTAGCTATTGTGCGATGGAAGGACATTCAAGTGAAAAGTGTTGGATTAGACTAAGAGCGCAAGGTGTGAATGGAAAGTCTGAAGCGGGAAACTGAATGGTAAGAGGGTACCTGCTGAAGTATCCTCTGGGTGCATGAGTGTGAGTAATGTGTTGGTAAGTCTGTCTAGTGTGAAAGTGCTGTCTGGTAGGAAGTATGAGTGTCTGAGTGTTAAGGTGGAATTGAATGGAATTGAGTGTTTGGCTTTAATAGATTCTGGATGCAAGGTGAGCTTGGTGTATAAAAATGTGTATGACAAGGTTAGCGAGAAAGCCCTCCTGTCTGAGTGCAAGGGTAGTTTAGTAGGTATTGGTAATAGGAGAGTGCCTGTGATTGGAATGATAAGGTCAGCTGTTCGAATGCATGGTATGATGATGAATGAATGTGAATTTTCTGGTTCTCCCACACTTGTAATCATGCGGAAAAACTCCAATACTTTTCCCTCCAAACATTCCCCCAAAACATTCATCCAGTATCCCTTATTCTCCGGGTACTTGAGCTTACAATATCGCTCAAATTCCCCGAAGAATTCTTCCACACTTTTCCCACCATGTAACCTAAATCTATCTATCTTTGGCACTTCCCTTATCAAAATACCCTTTCCCACATTCACTTCACTCTCACTTGAGCTGCCTTCACTCTCACTCATATCAATCATACCATCACTCTCTCCTTCATCCGAGTACAATGAGTCCACACTCTTGCCTCTTACCTTCCTATCCTTCCCCTTTGCACCACTCTTCCTTCTTCTCTTGCATTCAACTCTCTTCCATTCTCCGTCCTTCCTATCACTCATAATCACCCTATCCTCTCTAGACTCGCACACACTCCCATTGATCCCATTAGTCTTATTCCCTTCAGTCGGAGCAGGGGTCAAGGTCGAGGGTCCTAGGGCCGGTCCTGACCCCTTCATCATGTCATACAAGTCCTTCATCCGTTGGTCGACCTGCTTCTGTCTCTCGTCCATTTCTTTCCTCATCTTGTCTGTCTTCTCATCCATACTCATCACATCACTCTTCAATCCATCAATCACGTTCCTCAACATCATACATTCCTCCTCTTTCTGCCTCAATTCCAGCCTCAGTCTCACAATCTCATCATGGAGGCCCTGTTCCACAGAAGCCATCCTCCCAGGTTAGTAACAGCGATAGACAAAGGTGAAAAACAACCAAACTACCTGCCACGCTAATTGGGTATGGACTGCAATCCAATCCCGTCACGCTCCCGGTTTCGAAGTCTCACGTCCCTATTCGGGCGCCAAATGTAGCGGGCCGAAAAATTTAGACTAACCCCAATCGATCCAACCCGCTTCCTACACTAATCCGGACATGAGAAATCGAAGGAGAATGAAACGGATTGTATGTACAGTCCTTTACTAACACGAAAAAAAACAATATTTACAAAAATATGGGTAAATATGCACCCAATGAGCCTATATATATATATATATATATATATATATATATATACTAAATCAATCCTATCTTGGAACCAAATCAATCAAAAAATATATATTAATACTAAGAGTGCATATACAAAAGGGGACAACCAAAACAAGAGACAACAAAAGAGGAGTTTTCTTACGTGGTACCACGGTTTATTATTTGCCGGCTTCCCCGGGGGAAAATCTTGTTGGTAGTCACTCTTGTGACAAAATTGGGTGTGCGGGGCTTTTGGTGCCTGCCACCTCGGAGCTCAGATGTCTTTAAGATCTAGTCAAGTACCATTAGAAGACTTCTTATATCTTCTTTGAATATCTTCAAAGATATTTTCTTACAGTGGCTCTTGCAAAATGCAGGCAATGTTTTTGTTTGATTTGTTCTTTTCTTTTTTTTTTTTCTTCTATTCTGGTACTTTAACGCTGTCTCATAAAATCTTTAACATTTAGTAGCTAATAAAAAAAAACATGAGATGTTAAATAACCTTATACATACAACATGAAATCAAATACATATGTACAAAAGAAAATATAATAAAAAACCCATTCCCACTCACACACACATTCTTACAGAAGGAGGGAGAGGGTACTTAGAAAAGGGGTGGGAGAATGGCCCTTTTACACACACTCACATTCGCTCCACCACAGGGTGACCACAATTGACTACAGTAGTCCAATATAGGTTGGACCAGTGCTCTCCACAGCGTCAGCATAACATCCTCGGCTCTTGTGCTGAAGTTTCGGAGAATCCAGCCAGTCATCCTCCTGGCCTTATTAACAGTGTCTTGTATGTGGTGGTGGAAGGTAGCATCATCGCTGAAGGTCACACCTAGACACTTGGCATGATGGGTGGGCTCTATATCATGTCCCCCTCCTGTAGACAATGTGGTGGTCTCCTTCAAGTTTGAGTTTGGGCCACATCTAAGGAGTTCAAACTTTTCATCATTGAAGGACATGTTGTTGTTGTCGGCCCATTCTTGCACCTTGTCTAGGTCTTGTTGGAGGGCCCTCACATCTTCGGCGCTCGTTACCGTGTGGCTGAGGTTTGTGTCATCGGCAAAGGAAGATACCAGAGAGCTGTCTATTCCCTGGTCAATGTCACCCATTAGCAGCAGGAAGAGTAGAGGTCCCAGTACAGAGCCTTGGGGAACCCCACTGATAATAGTAGAGGCACTTGATCTTGCACCCTCTGTGACAACCACCTGGGATCTAGATGTAAGGAAGCTGTGGAGCCACATACCCAGCTTTCCCATTATCCCTATGTCTTTGATCTTATGGAGCAGGATGCCATGATCAACCTTGTCAAAGGCCTTTGCGAAGTCCAGGAACACTATGTCCACATTGGCCCCCTCGATGAGTTGGTGTAGCATCCAGTCGTAGTGGGATAGGAGTTTAGAGAGGCAAGACCTGCCCTTGCGGAATCCATGCTGATTGTCATTGTACAGGCTATTTGCCTCCATGCATTCCACAATGGTGTTCCTCAGTACCTTCTCAAAAATTTTGATGATGTGTGATGTTAAGGCCACCGGTCTGTAGTTTTTTGGGAGGCTCTTATCACCCCCCTTATATATTGGGGTAATTATTGCCTCCTTTAGTGAAGAGGGGACTGTGCCGTTGTCCAGGAAGCATCGCCAGAGTATGAGTAATGGCGGGCTTAGTGCTTCCATGCATTCTTTTAGGAGAATTGCTGGCACGCCATCCGGTCCTGCTGCCGCATTTGATTTTAGCTCCCGTATAGCTGCTTTCATGTTGTCCTCAGTAAAGTTTACCTCCGTGAGCCTTGGAGCCTGTAGGTTTGCATGGTACTCCGGGTTGAAGAAGGTTGTGGGATCGAGTATTCACATCTGGACTATCGGGCGACTATATACTGTTTCATATTGATCCTTCAGGGTCTCACAGGTGTCTTTGGGGGTGTTTTGTACTTCTCCTTGGCTGTTCTTTAGCGGGCCAACTCTTGTTTTGGTCTTGGAGAAGCGCCTGCAATAGCTGAAGAAGTACTTTGGGTTGATGTTGATGTTTTGTGCTGCTCTTTCTTCCTCCTCCTTTCTCTGTTTTTCATGGGAGTCCGTCAGCTGGCTCTCTATGTGGGCAATGTATCCAGCGAGAACCTGTTTCCTCTCCTCGCTGCGTGCCACCCTAAACTTGTGGTTAAGTGTTGCCCTTTTCCGCATGAGAATCCTCCTGTCTCTAGGAATTACTGATCGTTTTACGGTCCACCTTTTGGGAGGCACATGGGCTACGCAGACTCTTTGGATGTTGTTTATGAAGAGTTGATACATCTCCTCTAAAAATTTGCCGCTTATTCTCATTGTAAGATTGGGATATAATACTGATTTGGGTGTATAGTTTTTCTTGTATTTATTTAATACATCAATCACTGTGTAATAAATACATTAGTGATTAATACTTTTGGGGAAGATAACTGGCAGCAATCCTGAGCAAGAATTTTTTTTGGTGAGTGGTAACTTTTTCCTTAGTAAATTTCTGAGAGTATGGCTGTTTGTATAGATGGTGAGAGCATGCCGTTTGAAAGTAGTGTGTATGTGGTGCGTGATGTATGTGGAGTTGAAAGGAGAGTGAATGTAACTGAATGCTGTGTGTGTTTTCTGGAAGGGGAGGTTAGGAGGTTGAGTGGGGAATGTAAGAGGTTGAATGATTTGGTGTTTGAGGTGAGAAGAGATGCAAGTGTGCGATTGAAGGGTGAGATTAGTGCTAAGAGGGTGGAAGATAGAGCTAGGACTGGGAACAGTGTGGAAGTTGTGAGTGATGATGAATGGTGGGTGAAAATGGATAGGATAGATAAGTTAGGACAGGTTAGGTGTGTGAATGAGAGGGACATAGAACCTGTTAGGTTGACTAACAGATTCAATGTCCTGAGAGAGGAAGAGTGTGAAAGTGATTTGCCTGGTGTGATTGTGTATGAAAGCAGGATGGGTGGTAGTGTGACTGAGAGCAGGAGGGAGGGTAATGTTAGGCCAAGACAGAATAGGAGAATGACTGAGGTGCTAGTGATGGGTGACTTTCAGATTAGGTATTTAGATAGGAAGTTGAGTGATAGCAAGTGGAAGGGAATGAGAGTTTGTCTGCCGGGTGCTGGTGTAAGTGATGTTTGTGAGAGGTATGATAGGCTGGTTTCTGGGTGTGAGAGGGATGCAGTTGTGATTACGCATGTGGGAGTGAATGATGTAAAGAAGGTGGGTACATGTGGGTTATGTGATCAGTATAAAAGGTTAGTTGAAAGGATGAGTAAAAGCAGGGTAAAAGGTGTTGTTTCTGGTGTGCTTCCGAGATTGGATGTGGGGGTAAAATGGTTGTCGCGTGCAATTGGTTTGAATGAATTTGTGAAAGGACTGTGTGAGGAGTTAGGATTGGTGTTTGTAGATGTCTGGGGAGGGTTTTACGGGAATAGGAGGTTGTATGCGATGGATGGGCTCCATCTTAGTCGGGCAGGTGTTGAAGTTCTATGGGAAGAGCTGGATAGTGTGATTAAGTCCTTACGGGTGGGAAACTAGAAGCTGTTAGAGGTAAGGGAATAACACGAATAGAGGGCAGGTGTAGGAAATTGAAGGGATGCAGAGATAGAGGAATAGCTAAGGAAGAGGGCATACTAATGCGTTATAGGGGAACTAATGCACAAGTGAATGAGCAGATAACTAGGAATAGAAAAGCACGATGCAATGAAGATGGGAATAATAAAAAACCTTAAAATATACTACACAAATGGTCGGAGTATAAGGAATAAGAAAGATCTCTTAAGAGCGTTAGCGAGTGAAGAGAATTTTGATATAATTGCGATAACAGAGTCATGGCTTGATTTGGCAGGAAATCACTTTAAACCTGAGGTTGAGATTGAGGGCTTTAACATGTTCCATACAGATAGGAATAGGAAGAGAGGAGGAGGGGTTATTATTTATATTAAAGATAATCTCCAGTGTTGTGTAAACGGTACAATTAAATTAGATGATAACACAGAGTCATTATGGCTAAATGTAAAGGAAGGTAAAAACAAGCTTGTCATAGGATTATTATACAGACCACCAATCTTAGTAAGGAAGCTTCAAATCTTCTGTGGCAGGAGATTGAACGGGCATGTAGAAGTAAGCATGTGTGTATAATGGGCGATTTAAATTACAGAAATATAGACTGGGAAGCTCTTGTGGGTGATCAGGAGGCTGAGGAATTTTTTAATGTTGTCTAAGATAATTTTCTGAGGCAGATTATTAACAAACCCACTAGAGGTAATAATATACTGGATTTAGTTCTGACAAATAGGGAAGAAGTTATTAAGGATACTGAGATTGGAGGAAATTTGGGTAATAGTGACCATTGTGAAATTAGATTCAAGATGAAATTGAATGGTATTGATAGTAGCATGAACAATGTTAAAATTCCTGACTTTAGAAGAGCAAATTATAATGGGCTAAGGACTTACCTGGAGGCAGTTGTACAGAAACCAGGCAATGAAATCAATTCAGGAATAGATTCAATGATATCAGTTAGTGAAGACAATAATCACCAGGAGGAAGAGATTACAATTGAAGAGGAGTATGAAAGAATAATTGAGCAATTAATTACAGGTCAGATGATTAACATTCCTTATAAGGAGATTAGGACTAAAAATAATGACCCAAAATGGATGACAGATAAAATTAAGCATTATATTGGCATTAAAAAGGGCATTTATAGGAAAATAAAAAATGGAGAGGATCACTTAATGAACTAGCAAGAGATGTTAAAAAGTTAGTTAGAGTAGCAAGGAGAAATTATGAAATTAAAGTGGCAAATAGGGCAAAGGAAGATCCTAAAAGTTTTTATCAATTATACAAAACTAAGGTTAGAGATAAAATAGGCCCACTTATAGATTCCAATGGAGAATTAGTGAGTGATAGGGACTCAATGGCTGGAATGCTAAATGACTTTTTTCTCTCAGTATTTACACAGGAGGATACTCTAAATATACCCGAGGTGTCAATGACCTTTCGGGGTAATGATGAAGAGAAATTAAAGGATATCTTGATCACAAAGGAGATAGTGACAAAGGAAATTGATAAAATCAAAAGTAGTAAAGCACCCGGTCCTGATGAGGTCTTTCCTAGAATTTTGAAAGAATGTAAGGATGTGTTAAGTGAGCCCCTAGCATGCATCTTTAGAAAATCATTGGAGAGTGGCATTGTGCCAGTGGCATGGAAGAAAGCCAATGTGATACCTATATTTAAGAAAGGGGATAAAACAAATATGTCTAATTACAGACCAGTAAGTTTGACATCAGTGGGAGAGAAAATGATGGAATCTATTATAGCAAGGAATATTAGGGATCACTTGGATAAGCATAAGTTGATAAAAGAATCACAGCATGGCTTTAGTAAGGGTAAATCCTGCCTGACTAATTTGCTGTCTTTTTATAGTAAGGTGTATGAAGCAGCAGATAATGATGAAAACTATGATATTTTATACTTGGACTTTAGTAAGGCTTTTGATCGAGTGCCACACTTACGGCTTCTGAGCAAAGTTAAAGCACACGGGATCGATGGCAGTATATTTAGGTGGATTCAGTCATGGCTTGGTGACAGCCTGAAAAGAGTTAGTATAGATGGAGTTAAATCTGAGTGTGGGTGTGTTAGCAGTGGAGTTCCGCAAGGATCTGTTTTGGGTCCCTTGCTATTCTTAATTTATATTAATGATCTTGACATAGGTATAAGTAGTGACCTGAGTAAATTTGCTGATGATACTAAGCTAGGTAGGGCCATTAGGGCTGATTCTGATGCTGTTGTAATGCAGGAGGAATTGACCATTCTGTCCAATTGGGCCGAGAAATGGCAAATGAAGTTTAACATAGACAAATGTAGTGTACTTAGTATAGGTAGAAATAATCCACTGAATAGTTATAAATTAAATGGGAGAAATTTAGGGAGGACCGATTGTGAGAGGGACTTGGGTATTTTGGTAAGTTCAGACCTTCGTCCTAGAAAGCAATGCCTAAATGCTAAGAATAAAGCTAATAGGATATTGGGATTCATTAGGAGGAGTGTAAGCAATAAGAGTGCTGAAGTCATTCTAAAACTGTATCTGGCGCTAGTTAGGCCTCATCTAGACTATGCAGTACAATTTTGGTCACCATATTATAGGAAGGATATTGATTTGCTTGAGTCTGTGCAGAGAAGGATGACAAAGAAGATTGGTGGGCTAAGGAACTTACCTTATGGTGAAAGTCTCAGAAAACTAAATCTACATACATTGGAAAGGAGAAGAGTCAGAGGGGAATTAATTGAATTCTTCAAATGGGTAAAAGGATATAATAAAGGGGATCTGGGTAAGGTTCTTATACTTAGTGAACATGACAGGACACGTAGCAATGGGTTTAAGCTTGATAAGTATAGGTTTAGGAAGGAGATTGGGAGGAATTGGTTTACAAATCGTGTGGTAGATGAATGGAATAGGCTCACTAGACATGTGATAGAAGCCTCTTCTCTGGGTAGTTTTAAGAATAGATAGGATAAATATATGAATGAAGCTGCTAGATGGGACTGACTTTTTTTATGTACATATGTATATATTTTTCTAAGGAGTGGGGAGATTATTTTGCGGTTGCATGAATGGACATAATCCTCTGGATGCATTTTATGTATATTGTAGATTAGATCTGACGAACTCCTGTAAAGGGTGACAATGTTGATGACTTTTCTCTGGTAAGAAATCTTTTGTGTGTTGACTGGAACAGGAGCTGCCAAGTGTAGGCCATGAATGGTCTTTTACAGTCTCCTTCTTTTCTTATGTTCTTATTTTAACTATGAAATGGATGGGCATTGGCTGAGCTCAGTAGAGGATGAGAAAGATCTAGGAGTAGTAATAGATAAGTCATTAAGGTTTTCTAAGCAGTGTATTGAAGCAAGAAATAGGGCAAATAGAGTGCTGGGTTTCATTAAGAGAAATGTCATTTACAAAAGTAAAGAGGTTATTCTTAAACTCTATAACTCTTATGTTAGGCCACATCTAGAGTACTGTATACAGGCATGGTCCCCACATTTTAGACACGATATTAACCTTCTTGAGTCAGTGCAACGGAGGGCAACAAAGATTATTCCTTCCCTGAGGCACCTTGCATATATAGATGGACTGAGGGTATTAAATATGTTCTCGTTCCAAAGGAGGTGTGTGAGAGGGGATATGATTGAGCTCTTTAAAAATTTTTTCCAGGATAGATAAATTGGATGTTAGCAAGTTTTTTTGAGTTAGATGATGGAAATCGGACTAGAGGTCACCACTTGAAAATTAAAAAGCAAGGGTGTAGTTTGGATTTAAGAAAATATTTTTTCACCAATAGAGTGGTAGACTTCTGGAACAAATTGCCGAGGAGGTTAGTAGGTAGTCCAAATCTAAATGTATTTAAGAGTAGATTGGATGAGTTTATGGGAAGGGAAGGTTGTGATGGTTCCTAAGTTTTGTATATATTAATATTGTTTGTATATATCTATAGCTGCATGATTTAGTTCTTGACAAGCCTTGATTGGTGATACCCTTGTTTGTGGACGCAATCCTCTGGATGTAGTTTTCCTGGAAGTTTGGGTGCCTTAAAAAAGAGGCCGTTTGACTTGGATGACCTATGATGAGCTCTTGTGGCTTTTGTCATCTATTATAGTATATTGTGGGGGACTTTGATTTTGTCTTCCCCTGGTGATGGTGCTTTTTGTGGGTGGGTTTTGATGGAGGCGGATGACCTTTGATAGGGCCTTGTGGCTTTTGTCATCCGTGAAATTATGTTATGTTATGTTATGTATACTGTTCCAAACAACATCTCTTAAATTTCACAAACAAACACACGTTCCCAGCTTGACCAAATAAGCACGCTATCCTGCCCACTCCACTCGCTGCTTTCTTCGTATAAATGTCAGTAACCATTCCTTCTACAATTATTCATTTACTTAGTTAATTTCATTTTCTCTCACAATTCTGTGCAAACAACAATACTAGAGTAAGTCCTAATTATTTTAACTTCTCATTGCAGTCCTAATTCAGTCCATTATAGATACTTTAAATTACTACATATATACTCTAAATTACTACTACATTAATTACTCTACATCAAAGTTACTCTAAATTATTTACTATATTTACTCATAGTTACTCAATATTATTTACTCATAGTTACTCAATATTATTTACTCATAGCTACTCAATATTATTTACTCAAAGATACTCTATATTATTCACCTTATTGTTTCACCATATTTACTTAACCTACTTATTTCATTGTACATTGGTTGATTTTATGAATATATTTATATATGTGTAATTGTCTTTCTTAAAGCCCAAGTCATTATTCCAAAATTTATTCATTTACTTAGTTAATTCCATTTTCTCTCACAATTCTTTGCAAACAACAATACTAGAGTAAGTCCTAATTATTTTTACTTCTCATTGCAGTCCCAATTCAGTCCATTATAGATACTTTAAATTACTACATATATACTCTAAATTACTACTACATTAATTACTCTACATCAAAGTTACTCTAAATTATTTACTATACTTACTCATAGTTACTCAATATTATTTACTCATAGTTACTCAATATTATTTACTCAAAGATACTCTATATTATTCACCTTATTGTTTCACCATATTTACTTAACCTACTAATCTCATTGTACATTCGTTGATTTTATGAATATATTTATATTTGTGTAATTGTCTTTCTTAAAGCCCATGTCATTATTCCAAAATTTATTTCGCTGTCGCCTTTAGGCCTAGAGCTAACGGCAGGCATCTTCGATCAAACAAAATTTATGGTTATGGTTTTCGAAACGCTATCTAGGCTGATTTATTAACCGAAGATAAATCACATTGATAACCATACACTATAGAAGGTAAATGTTGTGAGTATGGCCGGATGCGATTCTAGCTTATTTGGGGGGCTACTTTACAGTGTTTTTCTGCTATCGCACTGTCCAATCACAGATCTGTATTCAGTTTCATCAATGACCAATCAGAAAGCTCTATTTGTTTCAAGGCTTTTTGTGCTTTTTATATTTACCTTGAATTTACCTTGAATCCCGGTCGATAGGTACCCTCTTGGGTAATGAGACCGTACTGTTGTTTTTAGTTGATGTATGCAGAACGGATTTTTCAATATGTGAATATATAACTGTGTAGGTCTTTGTGGTTTTTCCATTCTTTTTCTAATCTTGACTTAAAGATATTTACAGTTTTGCTGGTTACAGTTTCTGTTGAGAGTTTGTTCCATATTGAAGTGACTCTTGTCGGGAAGAAATTGGCTCTTGGACCAGACGAGCTCTGCACTTGGTACTTAAAGCAGTGTCCTCTTGTGTTAGTCGAGAGACCCGGAGCAAACATTGACCTGTCGCACAGCTTACAGTGGTTTCCTATTTGCAGTTTGTCATGTCCATGTGAAATCTTATATAGTTGCATAACATCTGACCTCTGTCTTCTAAAGTACAGGGTAGGTAGATTAAGGGCTTTTAGTCTCTCTGAATAGGAGAGATGAGAGATACTGTGAACCATGCGTGTTGCTCTACGCTGTACCCTCTCCACCATATCTCTGTCTCTTTTAGTTTTTGGAGACCAGATTACTGATGCATACTCCAGATGGGGTCGAATAAGACTCTTGTACAGGGGGAGGAAGGCATCTTTGTCTAGATATTGGAATGTATGCTTAATTGCCCCAAGTATCTTGTTGGCTTTGTTGACTTGAGCTTGGACGTGGTTACTAAAGCTTAGATTGCAATCAATAAGGACTCCCAGGTCCTTCTCTTCCGTGGTGTTCTGTAGTGTGTGATCTGTTCCATCATCTCTTGTCATTTTGTACTTGTGCTGGGGGTTGCTATTTCCCATGTGCATTACTTTGCATTTATCAGGGTGGAACTTCATTTGCATTTTAACTGACCATTCTTGTAGCATTTTCAAGTCTGCCTGTAAACAGTTAGTATGGGAGTTGCCTTCACAGTTTTGGACAGCTGCATATATCTTTGTGTCATCTGCAAAGAGCGATATGAAGTTTTGTAGTTTGTCAGGTATATCACTGACAAATATCATAAAGAGAAGGGGGCCCATCACAGATCCCTGTGGTACGCCACTTGTAACTGGTTTCCAACATGATGCTGTACCACTTACTACCACTCTTTGCCTACGCTCCATCAAAAAACCACGGATCCACTGCAGGAGGTCACCGACGATACCAAGTGACTTCACTTTTCTAAGTAGTCTTTCATGTGGGACTGTGTCAAATGCTTTTGCATAGTCTAGGAAAATGATATCCACTGGTAAGCAGTGACTGAGAGCCTCTGTCCATATATCCAGCGCTTCTAAGAGATTTGTTACTGTGGATTTTCCCTTAGAGAAACCATGTTGTTGGACACATCTAAGATTATTGGCTTTGATATGTTGTATCATTGCCTCCGAGATAATTCTCTCTAGCATCTTGCACATTATTGAGGTTAGAGATACTGGGCGATAGTTGGCTGGGTCAGCCTTATTTCCCTTCTTGTAAATGGGAGTGATGTTCGCTTCCCTCCACTGTTCTGGAAGCTCGGAGTTGGT
Source organism: Ceratothoa steindachneri (assembly GCA_963969495.1). Lineage (NCBI taxonomy): Eukaryota > Metazoa > Arthropoda > Malacostraca > Isopoda > Cymothoidae > Ceratothoa > Ceratothoa steindachneri. The sequence continues at coordinate 58,441,399 of OZ018333.1, forward strand.
GATGCTGGATTGGAATATTGCTGTCAGAGGTTTGGTTATTTCCTTTGCTACTTCTCTAAGAACTCTAGGGTGTAGGTCGTCGTTTCCTGGAGATTTATCAGTTCGAAGTGAATTCAGTTGCTTAAAAATCATGCTCTCTGTAATTTCTATTGTTCCTAGTGCCTCATACTGGAGAGGTTTAGGCTCAAAGTCTGGAATGTTAATTCTGTCCTCTTGTGTAAAGGTCTTAAAGTATTGCTCATTTAGTGTTTCGGCTTTATCTTTATCGTCACTTACAAAGTTACCATGTGTATCCTTAAGGTCACCTACGTCAGTTCGAGTTTTCCTGCGGTTGTTGACATAGTTCCAAAAGGCTTTGTTATTGGTCTTGGCCTCCTTTGCTAATTTTTTTTCAAATTCCCTACGGGCCTGCCTTGATGCATGTGTAGCTGAATTTCTAGCTTCCGTGTAAGCTTTCCAGTCAGGTTTGCTCTTTGTATTCAGATATCTTATCCATGCGTGGTACTTTCTCCTAGCTTTGTGGAAGGCATCCTTGTTCATCCATAGTGGTTTGTTCTTACTCTTTAAATTTTTTGTTGGTATATGATCCCTCACTGCCTTCATGATTCTTGATTGTAGTATATCAATGGCTTCTTGTGTCGACTTGCCTGCAAGCAATTCGTCCCATTCAATGCTTAGATCTTCTCTCATTTTTTCATAGTCTGCCTGCTCATAGTTCCATATTGTCCTCTTCTTTTCCTGAGGTGTTGTGCAGAAGATGAATTTGAAGTCCAATCTGGCATGATCACTTGCTCCTAGTGGCTCATGATGTACTAGTTGTTCAATCATTTCTTGCTCATTACTAAACACAAGATCATCCAATGTTGGAGTCTGCTCATTTCTATATCTGGTTGGCTGGGTGACGTGCTGATGTAAATATATATCTCGTACACATTCAACGAATCTGGATGCAGGATTGTCTGGATTTTCTATGTTCGGCGTTTGAGGTGATGGGTTCCAGGTGATGCTCGGATGATTAAAATCTCCTGTGATGAGTAGATGAGTTTTCCGTTTGTTAGTTGCCCACCTGAGAGTATCATGTAACGCTGTGTCTCGTGTAGTTACAAGTAGAGGCGAACCAGATCTATAGATGACCCCTAAAAGCAAGTTGTTGTTGTGACTTCCCTGTATAGTTACCCATGTGCAGTCCTGGAATGAGTCCATTGGTGGCTTGATCTGTTTAGCATTAAGTGTAGATCTTACATATATAAGTGTCCCTCTGGTATTTTCTGCATATAAATCACTGGTGAATATATCGTATCCCTGAATTTGCATAACAGATAACTCTGGCACTTCCCCATGTTTGGGTTTAATTTCTGTTATTAGTATTACATCATATTGCTTGTCATTTACTAAAGCACAGAGCTCGTCATATTTGTTCATAAGTGAGTTATCTGTATTGGTATAGGATATTCTTAGTTCTGTTCGCTTGTTTCCACCACTTTTCTCTTTCTTATTATCCACCTTTTGTTTGGTTGTTTTACTCGTTGGTCCTTCAGTTGTTCCCTCAAGTTTTTTGACTCCTCCAATTGTTTCTTGGTTAGGTCAGGACGTATATAAATCTGGTTGTGGATAGCGTGCGAGCTATTACGTAATTCTTTGGCCTTGATCAATATCTGCTTCCTCTCACTTAAGCTGGCCATTGTTATCCTGAGTAGTCGGGCACGTTCACAGTTTGGCTTTCCCATCCTTTGTGCATTATTGATGTTGATCTTAAGTTTAAACTCTTCCTGAATAAGTTTGGTTACCCTGTTTATGTCACCCTCCTTCGAGTTTGTCTCAGGTAGATTATGTATGATAAGGTTGAATTTCCTAGCTTCTTGGTCTTCCTTCTCATTCAATTTCAGATCTACTTTGTCAGTCAATGATTTTGTTACTGTGTCAGTTGTTTTGCTGACTATTTGCTCAATTAGCTGTTCTTCAGTTAATCTCCCAAGCCCTGTCTGTTGCGGGTTTACCTCTAAGCACTGCTGTGTTTCCTCTAGTCGAAGAATTCTGGCTTCTAAAGAGATGTTGTTGTCACTCAGTTCCCCCACTTTCTCTCCTAGGTTCATCTTCACATCGCTTAGTTCTTGGCTCACTTGGTTTATTTTCTCATTTACCTTCTGTATTTCACCTGTCATTGCTACTATACTCTGGTAGAGCTTTTTCGCCCCCCTTTTGCAGTTTTGGCAGTACCAGTGGCATTCGTCTGGTTCATCTGTTAATACTTGGTACAGGCTGTCAGAAACTTTTGCGCATTTTGTGTGGAACCAGAGTACACATATTTCACATTCTATGGCCTTGTCACTCTCTTTTACCAACTCACCACATTCACCGCACTTATATGCTTCCCCTTTAGGGATAGTGTTATCTTTATCCATGTCCTTCTGATTATTTGTGGCATTTCTTTTGCCATTACATTCAGTTTTAAGCGTACTCACGTTAGCGCGACGGCGTCCACCTTCCGCCATCTTGAGTCTTTGTTTACCTTTTGTTTCAACGTCGCCGTGGCGGTGTTATTTTTTAAAGGGGGCAAAAATTTGGGTCTTCGTGGGGAAATATGGATTATGGATTATGTTACTAAACAATTAGATAAAGAAGAGAGTGTTGATGTAATTTACTTAGATTTTAGCAAAGCTTTTGATAAGGTTCCACATAGGAGACTAGTTCATAAATTAAAAATGTATGGGATATGTGGTAAAGCTTTGAATTGGATAACTGGATGGTTTGTTAAAATAATTTTATATTGATCAAAACTATGTTTTTCTTTTATTTTAGATTTTTTTTCCCCTTATTTCTTTTCTATATATCCTACCTACCATATGCCTGACATTATTTAGTCTTTTTAATTACCTGTTACTTAATTTTCCATTGTTTAATGCTCGATTAAATCATATTTCTGTGTTGTTAACGAAGCCTCACTTCTTAATTCTGACGAAAAAACGACTTTTTCATTTTTTTGCTTCCGTATTGATTTCTCATCTTTGATTTTTTTAAAAGGATATTTTACGATCTTCATTTTGATTATTGTTTCCAAAAGAATGCATTCAGTATTAGTGTTTTTATTACTATATATATGTAGTTCAAGAAACACAAATTCTCAATTTCGGTAAAAAAAAGTCAATACTTTTCCGGCCGTGCGTGTTGTATTTAAATGCCCACTCACGTATTTTTTGGGCCATTTGTCAAAATGTCATTTTCTTGGTAGTGTTTGTTAAATTTTCACCGTTTTGGTGCTGTTTTAACTGATAACGATAAATGTTTTGCGTTTCTCGAAGCCCATGAGCTATTAAAATCTACACGCGAGTGTCCTAATTATAAGGCAGATCTCAGAATGAACAAAAATTGGGTGTTTCAGTGCGATAAATCGTGTATTGACGCTGACAGCGAAAGCCAACCCTGTAAATACATATCCACAACTCGGAAAGGCACTTTTTTCGCTGGGTCGTGTCTCGCAATCAAGAAAATTGTCGTGGTCGTTTTTTGGTTCATTGTGAATAGGGTACCTATGGCAGTAGTAACCTCACATACAGGCGTTTGTCGTAAGTATTACTGATTATTTTGAGCGTCGGCTCGTTTTTTGGGATGGCTCATCGCGGAGATGTGGCTACGATGACCCTGAGTTTCAATCCTTTGGGGGGAGGTCTGGGGGGCACAGCCCCCAGTATAGAAGCGAAAATCGCCATAAACTTCATCCATTTCATCTCAGAAAAAGTAGCCAAAATAAGCTCGTTCTCGGATCCAGCCGTACTCTACACAATTACCGAATGGAATCCTTCGTTCCTAAGAACTGCTCCAATTATATTTTTGAAAATCTTTCTGAAGTTCAGATAGAGTTACTCTAGGATTCTTCTTTACTTTATAGACTATATGTTTAGCTGCACGGTCTGAAATTTTAGATGGACGCCCTAAATGTGGTAGACTTGCAGTTGAGTGATATGACGTTGTGGTGGAGCGAATGTGAGTGTGTTTGTAGGACCATTCTCCCACCCCTTTTCCAATACCCTCAATCTCCCTCTGTAAGAATGTGTGTGTGAATGGGAGATGTTTATTTATATATAGATATTTGATTTCATGTTTTGTTTAAAATGTTTTTTATCTCTTTGCAGAAGCCACTCTATTATTTTGATAAGAATTCAAAAATTTAATCTTGCAATTTGTAAAGAATGGCTGAGAGTGTAGGATTTGCAGTAATAACATAATTGTCCATACTCTGTATTTTGTTAGCCAGAGAGTTTTATATAGCCTCAATACCGCGACCAGATTGCATTATTATATCGAGCTCAGAGGCGCGTTGGAACCTTAAGACGCGCGCACCCAATTTTGCTCACAAGAGTGACTGCTGGCAAGATTCTCCCCCGGGGGGGCCCCCAAATCGTAAGATAAAAAAAGGGCCTCTTTTGTTTCTTATTTGTATTTTTGGTTGCTCATTCGTTTAGTTATATTTATAAATATTTTGTTTGGTGATAGGTTTTTTGTATATATTTATGTGTTTGTATAGTAAATTTAATTATCCATACTTGTGTAAATAAAGGACTGTATATACAAGCCGTTTCATTTCTACCTCAATTTCTCACGTCCGGCTTAGTGTAGGAAACGGGTTGGATAGATTGTGGTTAGAGTGTATGTTCGGTGCCTGAATAAGGACGCGAGATCTCGAAACCAGGAGCATGACAGGATTGGATTGCAGTCCATCATTGGATTGGACGTAGTTGATTATTTTTTTTTTTACCTTCTTCTGTCCTTTATTACTAAACTGGGACGATGGATTCTGTGGAACAGGCCCTCCATGATGAGATTGTGAGACTGAGGCTGGAGTTGAGGCAGAAAGAGGAGGGATGTACAATATTGAGTGTGATTGAGGGATTGAGGAGTGATATGGTGGGTATGAAGGAAGAGACTGATTGGATTAAGGTAGAGATAGATGATAGGCAAAAGGAGGTTGAGAGAAGGATGCAGGACCTCTATGACTTGGTGAAGAGGTCAGGACCGGCCCCAGGACCCTCGACTTTGAACCCCTACCCCCAACTGAAGGTGATAAGTTTAATGGGATCAATGGGAGTGTGTGGGAGTCTAGAGAGGACAGGATGATTGTGAGTGATAGGAAGGACGGATAATGGAAGAGAGTGGAACGCAAGAGAGGAAGGAAGGGGAGAGGGAAGAGTGTGGACTTGTTGTATTCAGATGGAGAAGAGAGTGAATGTATGATTGGCATGAGTGAGAGTGAGAGCAGTGAGAATGAAGTGAATGTGGGGAAAGGTATTTTGATAAGGGAAGTGCCAAAGGTTGATAAGTTTAGGTTGCATGGTGGAAAGAGTGTGGAGGAATTCTTTCGGGAATTTGAGCGTTATTGTAAGCTTAAGTACCCGGGGAATTAGGGATATTGGTTGAATGTATTAGGCAAGTGCTTAGAAGGGAAGGTGCTAGTGTTTTTCTGCGTGATCACAAGTGTGGGTGAGCCAAGGTATGAAGTGGTGAAAAAGCGATTGATTGGTTAAGTGAAACGAATGAGAGTGTGAAGTATAAAAGGGTGAATGAATATGAGAAGGCTCGCAAGGTGAACAGTGAAAGTGTGATTATGTATGCGCATAGGCTTGAGACTATGGTGAGAAAGAGTAACAACAAGTAGTAACAACAAGGAGAGAAGGTACCCTAGGAGACCTTACGGTCCATTCAAGGAGGGTACCTTTGTACTAGCAATTGAGCGGGCACATGGCCGCTCAATTGTTTTGCGTCCGTAAACGGCAACTTTTCAAGACCTTGTCTAGTCTTGACTTGAACTGGTCAACAGATTCACTGTTGACAACTTCCACTTACCGCAGATACTGTAAGTGAAAAAAATTCCACACATATTGCGGTTGTAACGCTTCAGTTCAAGTTTGAAGCCGTGATTGCGCATTCTGTTCTCACCGAAAATATCCCAGTAGTCAACATTGTCGAACCCTCAAAGTATTTTGAAAACTTTGATGAGCTGACCACGCAGTCTACGGGTTTCCAGCAACAACAGATCTAATTCCCTTAGTCTATCCTCATAACTTTTATGTCGGATAGAGGGAATCAGCTTGGTTGCCCTGGCTTGTATGCGTTCCAATCTCGCGATGTCCTTTTGCAATGAAGGACTCCAAAATTGTACGGCATACTCCAGGTGCGGTCGGACAAGTGAGTTGTACAAGCACAGTACAATCTCCTGGTTCTGATATCCAAACTGGCGCTAAATACAGCCTAGCATCCCTTGGGCCTTTTTCTCCACCTCAATGCACTGTTTTGAGAACTTGAGGTCACTAGTGATTGTTACACCCAAGTCCTCAGTGTCAGTGAATTCAATAGCAGTGCCCTTAAGGATATACTGAGATTGGGGGTTTCTGAGGCCGATATGCATCCCTTTGCATTCTTTCACGTTAAAAGGCATTTGCCACGTGTCCTACCACTCACCAATCTACCCAAGATCTTCCTGCAGGCGGGCAGTATTCCCATCCTTTGCAACGTTCATAACAAGCTTGGTATCGTTGGCAAATTTGGAAATCTTTCAACCATGTCACCGTCCATGTCGTTGACGTAGATGATTAATAGTAGTGGTCCCAGGACAGAACCTTGAGGCACCCCGCTAGTAACGGGCACCCACTCAGAAGCCTGTCCATTCACTACCACCCGTTGCTGTCTGCCACTTAGCCAGTTCTCAATCCAGCCAGCTACTTTTCCATCTGCCCAGCGCTTGCACTTTCCGTAGAAGGCGGCAGTGTGGTACCTTATCAAAGGCTTTCTGAAAGTCTAAGTACACCACATCCACCGCCTGGTCCCGATCGTGCTCACTGAAAACGAAGTGGAAGAATTCCACAAGGTTCATCAGGCATGACCGTTGCCTTCGGAAGCCGTGCTAGGAACTCCTCAGTAGCAGGTTTGACTCTATATACGACGTCATTTTGTCCACCATCATGCTTTCCAGGAGTTTTCTGACTATCGAAGTCAGGCTCAAAGGTCGGTTGTTCGATGGTTGGCTACGGTCTCCTTTCTTGAAGATAGGAGTCACCTCCACCTCACGCCAGTCTCTAGGAATGCATTCGGTCCGGATTGACATGTTGAAGATTGCGCTCAGGTGTTGTGACACTTGATCGCGCACTTTTAACACTTTAGGTAGAAACCCATCCGGGCCAGGTGACTTATTCATCATTAGGTCAGTGATTTTTTTTATTTCCCCTTCGGTGAAGTCCATATCCTCCAGCTTTTCCCCCGAGTAGGAATCCATTGGCTGGGGGATGGGACCTCACTCTTTAGTAAACACTGAAGAGAAGTAGTTGTTGAGGAGGTTAGCATTTTCTGCATCTGAATGCTTTAATGCCCCCTCCTCATTTCTCAAAGGGCCAATCGTTCGACGGATTGGTTTACGGCTGTTTACATATCCAAAGAATTCTTTGGGATTCTCTTTACAAAGTTTTGCCACTCGGAGTTCCTCAGACTGCTTAGCTGCCCTTATGCTGGACTTCACTCTCCTGGCTAGCCTCTGGTATTCGTCAAAGTCACCCGAGATCTTCAATTGCCAGTACACAGTTCTCTTCTCCCTAAGCAGTTGGCCGATTTCTCGATTAAACTGTTGGGGAAGTTCCTGGACACGATCCCACGAAGGTGAGTGAATGGTTCAATGGGAAGAGAAAGTAGAGGATGAGGCTGACAGGTGAACAGTTGGTGTTGGAGGATGTGTTGGAGCTTCTGGAAGATGGGCGATTTGATGAGGATGGATGATATAATGTGAATGTTGGGGGTAAGAAGCCCAGGAGCTTTCCTCCACCCCAGCAGTTTGTCAGCTATCAGGATGCCTTGAGGGCTGCGCCAGCTGGGGGGAAGTCAAGCTTCCTGGGCATGCAGACTGGATAGCCGAATGGGGGATGGACAAGTGGTAGGGGACAGATGGCTGGCGTACGACCGAATGGGGGTATGAAAGACCAAACAGAGATATGTCCTGGCAAGTGAATGGTCAATGGTGTGAAAAAGATTGTGGAAGGAAGGGGCATATGTTGGCAGAATGTAGATAGATGTCTGGCGCATGTTCTGGGTGTGGTAAGAAGGGGTATATTGTAAAGGACTGTAAAGAGAGTGTGAAAGAATGTTTCAAATGTAAAGAGAAGGGACATTTGAAGAGAGACTCTAAAGTTGACTGCTGGGATGAATATATATATGCTTGTGGTAATTGCGAAAGGCTGGTCTTTATGCAAGGATGTGTCATGCCCAGAGGAATGTATATAGTTATTGTGCGATAGAAGGACATTCAAGTGAAGGGTTGGATTAGACTGAGAACACAAGGTGTGAATGCAAAGTCTGAAGCGGGAAACTAAATTGTAAGAGGGTACCTGGTGAAATATCCTCTGGGTGCATGAGTGCGAGTAATGTGTTGGTAAGTCTGTCTAGTGTGAAAGTGCTGTCTGGTAGGAAGTGTGAGTGTGAAGATTGAATTGAACAGGATTGAGTGTTTGGCTTTGATAGAGTCTGGGTGCAAGATGAGCTTGGTATATAAGGACATGTATGACAAGTTGAGTGATAAAGCCCTCCTGTCAGTGTAAAGGTAGCTTGGTAGGAATTGATGTTATGAAAGTACCTGTGATTGGAATGATAAGGTCAGCTGTTCGAATGCATGATATTTTGATGAATGAGTGTGAATTCTCTGTGATTGATAAGGTGAGTAGTGAGTATGGTATGATTTTATGAAAGTGAACCGTATGGTTGGGCATCCTGCAAGTGATCAAATTGAGAGAATAATTGGTAAAAATAAAAATAGGGTGTTTTAAGGAGTGTGTTTAGCGGTATTGAGGTGACTGCTATGGAGACTGTAAAGCTTGTGAAGGGTGAAAGGGTGTCTGTTAAGAGTGAGTTGGAGTAAGGATGTGAGTTTGAATGTGAGTCAGAACCCTGTGTTATTGGATGGAAAGGGTGCATATTATAAGGAAGGCTTGTTGCTTGTGCGTTTGATGGCTTGATGAGAATGAATGATCCTTTTGTATGTGTGCAGGCGGACCCCAGAGTGAAAGGGCAGGTGAGAGATCCAAGGTGGCGATGTGCTGGGTCACTTCTCCACTGTCAGTGAGGGAGGTGTGGATGATTGTACTAATGTCAAGGTGAATGTTGTGAATGAAAAAACTTGTGAATGGAAGTATGATGAAGTGAAAAGGATGGTGAAATTGGGTGAATGTTTGACTGAGTATGAAAGGGAGGATATGTATCGAATGCTGCTTGAATGAAAGGGGGTCTTCAGTAAGGGCGATCTGAATTTCAGGGTTGCGAAGCTTCCGGAATTCAAGATTGTCCGGAAGGAGAACACCCCGATCTATCATCGGCTGAGACATTTCCTGCATCCGGTTGCTGATGAGATTGAGGAGCAGTGTGTGGAGTTGGAACAATTGGGGGTGATTGAAGAAAGTGAGAGTGCATGGAATAGTCTGATTGTGCCTGTACGTAAGCCGGATGGAAGATTGCTTCTGTCTGTGGATTATCGAAAGGTAAGCGAAAGGAATGTGAAAGAGGGGTTTCCGATGTGTGTGGTATCTGAGTGTATATATAATATGCATGGGATGAAGTGGTTTACCTAGCTGGATCTGGTACGGGGGTATTACCAGATGCCCATTGCTGAGGCGAGCCGGCCGGTTCTGGAACCTCAGTTTTGGGTTGGCTAATTCTACTGGTGCCTTCCAGCGGGCAATGAATGTTGTATTGAATAAGTTTGAAAGTAAGAATGTGATTGTGTTTATAGATGGTATTTTGATTATGACTGAGAGTTTTGAGGTGCATATGAGATTGGTGAATGATGTGTTAACGTTGGAGACTGTTGGTGTGAAGGGGAAGTAGCGAAGTATGAATAGTTTGCATATGGTGACTGAGAATGGGTTTCGAAAGTCACTGAAGTATGTATGTTGAAGGTGCGAATGTTTCTGGAACCAGTGACTGTGAAGCAACTGAAGTCGTTCCTGGGTTTGATTGAGTTTCAACGAAAGTTTATATGTGATTGTTCAGGTGTGAGTAAGCCTCTGAGTAGATGGGCAAGAAAGGTAGTACAATTTTCAGGTGGAATGATAAGATGAATGAAACGTATGAGGGACTGAATATGTCAAATTGTCATACCCAGAATATAGTGTGAATGCTACGATGCTTGAATTGTATATGGATGCGGGTGGGTATTGTATTGGAGGTTTTCTGATGCAAGAGCAGCATTAGAATGGAGAGAATGTCAGACGAGTAATTGGGTATGTATCCAATGCTATGAATGCTGCAGAGTAAAAGTATTCAATTGTGGAGCGAGAGTTGGCTGCAATAAGGTATTGTTTGAAAGTGTTGCATCTATTTTTGTATGGTGTGATGCTCGTGATTAAAACAGATCACCAAACTCTTGTGTATTTGCAATATATGAAATAGGCTGATAGTAGGATTATGAGGAGGAAGATTTGAGTGATTTTGAGTATGCGTACCTGGGAAATGGAATGGAGTGGCTGATTTGATGTCAAGGTATCCTTGTACGAATGATGAAAATGTGTGTAGAGTGAGTGAGCATGAGTATTTGCTTAAAGGGATTATGAATGGAAAGGAGAGTAAGGATGGTGGTGATTCCTTGTTTGAGAGCGTATGGAATGGTTTGCAAGATTTGAAGAGTGATGGGGTAGAGGTGGGAGTGCCCAGTAGTGTTTATAACTTAAGGAAGGAGGTAATCAGTGAAGTAGGTAGGAATCCTGAAAGTATTGATATGGGGAGGGTGCAAAACTTTATAAAAGTATTGAGAGCGATGTGTATGCCAGGGGTCCCGCCATTTCAGTAATGTTGATTGTAGTGAGTCGTTTGTATGGAGTGATTGTTTATGTGCACTTTGGTAGTGAGAGGCTGATTGTGTACAAGGATAAGAAAGTGAAGGGTTCGAATGCTAATGTGGTGCATTTGCAGTGTGCATTACAATTAGGTAATTGAAAAGGGAGAAGAATGATTGTCTGGATGAAGATGAGTGTGTGGTGAGTGATCATGTGGGAGTTCATGATGGTGTGGATGTCACTGTTAATGTTGGTGTGATTGCTCCTTTTGCGTATTGCGAACATGGATAACCTGATATGATGGAAGCGAGAGTGAAAGTTGGTGAAAGGTTCTTCTTTTGTTTGTTTGATACTGGAGCGCAGGTGTCATTAGTGAATGAGAGGGTTCTGAGTAAGTACAATGAGTTTAGATGTTTTGAACTGAAGCCTGTGAAATTACGGATAAGTGGATTGGGGAATGGAATGATAGTGGCATGGGAACAGGTTAGTCTGAGAGTGAGTTTGGGTAGTGGTGTGTATGTGATGCATGACTTTGTGATTCTGAAAGATGAGTAAATGCTGTGTTGTTTCTTGCTTGGTGGGGACTTTATAAGATTGAATGATTTGTCTTTGATGCTGATAAGGATTATGTTATGAAAAGTGAATGTGAGGTGATGAGGTTGAATGAGTGTGCAAAGAATGTTGTCAAATTTTGTGGGATGATCAAATTGGTCATGGATAATGAGAATAAGATTTAAGTGATGGTGATATTCTAGAGATGCAAGAGATGTGTCCTTTTGCAGTGATTTGAAGAATTGTGGGATCATTCATGTTGATTTGATGCTAAGGATTTTGTTTGTATGGATATTGTATATTTTGTGAGGCATATGAAGGATGGGGATATGTATGTACCTGTGATGCCCTTAGTTGGAAAGCTTGGTCTGGTGAAACTTGTGCATGATAATTATGGGTAAGTTTAACTTGTAGGAGTGTATGAAGGAGCGTGTGTTCCATCCATTTCTGAAGACTGTTGTGACTATGTGTGCGAGTGAAGCCGCCGATGTTGAAAGTTGATGCGAAAGAACCGTTTCAGTTGGTAATAATTGATTGTGCGTCTCTACCATTTACGAGTGCTGGGAATGTTGGTATGGTTGTGGTGGTTGATCATAAAAGTAAGTTTGTGTATGCGGCACCTGTGAGAGATAAAAGGAGTGTGACTATTACACATGTTGTCGAGCAGGTGTTTCTTCCTATGTGTTTATGGAAACCTAAGAGATTACTGAGTGATAATTGGCTGAGTTTGTGGGTGAAGTTGTAGCGGGCCACAAATTTACGCTCAACTTCCAAATGATCCAACCCGCTTCCTACACTAAATTGGACTTTAAAACCCGAGGGAGAATGAAACGATTGGATATACAGTCCTGTATTCACAAAAAAAAACAATAATATTTACAAGAGATATGGGGTAAATAAATTTGAGATCTCGTTACTTATAAGAAAAAATCCTATCACTAAACAATATTTTATATACAAACGAGAAAATCACTCAAGCACCCCCCCCCCCTAAAATAGGCCTTTTTTTATCTTACGATTTGGGAATTCCCCTGGGCAAAATCTTGCTTACAGTCACTCATGTGACCAAAATTGGGTGCATGCATCTTAAGGGTCTGGTGCCTCGAGCTCGATATAATAATGCGATCCGGTCATGCTTTCTAGCCTATAAAAGCCCTCCTTCTTTCAAATGGGACGTACAATAACTTTGTATGGCGTACCTCAAACCCTACAGTCTCTGCCACTCTTTTTTCAAATTGTAGGATTATCTTGTAATTTAATAGAGTGAGTGGCCTTTCACAAAATAACAAACAATTCGCTGACAAAGAGAAAAAAACATTTTAGACAAAACATGAAATCCAAAATTTATATATTATATATATATATATATATATATATATATATATATATATATATATATATATATATATATATATATATATATATCTCCCATTCACACACACATTCTTACAGAGGGAGGAAGTGGGTATTGGAAAAAAGGGGGGGGGGAGTGGCCCTTCAAACACTCAAATTCGCTCCACCACACTCCTCCTTCCTTAGGCCATTCGACCACAGTCATTCACAATACTCTCTCAATCTTTGCAGTACCTTTTATACTCAATTGCACCCTTCTGTACCCATTCACACTCATCTACTGGTTGGTCCCTGGCTATGCGTAGCAATCTGTTGGGGTTGTTCGTCCGTCATCCTGTCTGTCTACTTACATCAGTCAAATCACCCACCTGCTTATGCAAACACTCAACCTCTCCTCTCAAGCTCCCCCATACCAGAAAGACTGCTCAGAATTACTTTCATTAGTACTTGCATTCTTCCTTTCACTCTTCTTTGCACGCTTTCTTTTCCTCGAGACCAAGACAAGCTCTTTCCCAGACAGATCCATACCATCACACTCCATCTCATAATCATACAGCTTATCTCTGTCTCTGCACAGTTCATAAACTGGATGGCTCGCCAGGTAGTCAGGAGGTTCTCTCCACCTCTTCAACTGACTGATGAGCCCGCACTCTCTCTGTCACACCTTCATTCAAACTCTCCAAAACATACGTCACACCATTCTCCCAGACTCTCACAACTCTGTACGGTCCTTCAAACCTTTCACTCATCTTTGACACATTCAACCTACCTTTTATTTCAATACCTTTGCACCTATTTCAAACGATCGAAACCTTTCATGTGACTCATGCCATACTCTCTTCTCACATTCACTCAAATGAAACCTATCTTTCCCTCGCCTTCAAAATTCATAACAAACTGACACAGGGACACCCCAGTTGCACTATGCCCCGTCAAATTATATGCCCATAACACACTACCCAACCATAGATCCCAGTCATTCAAAGTCATGCTCAACATCTCACAATAGGTTCTAATTGTACGCTCATCCAACTCATTTGAAGACGGTAAATACAGAGTCTTCCTCACATGCTCCACTCTATTCTCTCTCAACATTCACTCAAACACTTCACTCGCAAACTCAGGCCTATTATCACTCAGACATCTCCTAGGCTTCCATACACATATAGGAAAAAACAACTGTTCAACCACACACGCAACATTCACACTTCTTTTATCTCTCACAGGCGCCGCATACGCAAACTTACTTTTATGATCAACCATCACAACTATACTGATATTCCCAGCACTCGTACATGGTAGAGACGCACAATCAATTACTACCAATTCAAACGGTTCTTTCGCATCAACTTTCAACATCAGCAGCTTCACTTGCGCACCTTGCACCTTTCGATTCTGATACCTTTCACACGTAGTTGCAATATCATTCAAACAATTCTCAGAAAGAGATGGAACACACACTCCTTCATACACTCCCACAACTTATACTCACCCATATTCCCATAATCATCATGCACAACTTTCATGAGACCAATCATACCAACCAAGGACATCACAGGTACATACATATCATCCCCATCCTTCATATGCCTCACAAAATATACAACATCCATACAAACAACAAAATTCTTAGCATACCACACACTCATCTTCATCCAGACAATCATTCTTTTCCCTCATATATGAACACTTTTTAATCACCCAATTGTAATGAACACTGCAGATGCACCACATTAGCATTCAAACTCTTCACTTTCTTATCCTTGTACACAATCGGCCTCTCACTACCAAACTGCACATAAACAATCACTCCATACAAATGACTCACGACAATCAACACTTCCTGAAACGGCAGCCCCCTGGCATACATATCGCTCTCAATTCTTTCATAAAGTTATGCCCCCTCGCCATACCAATACTTTCAGGCTTCCTACATGCTTCACTCATTACCTCCTTCCTTAAGTCATCCACACTATTGGGCACTCTCACATCAACCCAATCACTCTTCAAATCTTGCAAACCATTCCATACGCTCTCAAACAAGGAATCACCACCACCCTTACTCTCCTTTCCATTCATAATCCCTTTCGGCAAATACTCATGATCACTCACTCTACACACATTTTCATCAATCGTACAAGGATATCTTGACATCAAATCAGCCACTCCATTCCATTCATCAGACACCTATTCAATCATATAGTCAAAATCACTCAAATCTTCCAAAGTCCTTGCAATCCTACTATCAGCCCATTTCATACGTTGCAAATGCACAAGAGGTTGTTGATCTGTTTTAATCACTAACCTCACACCATACAAAAACAGACGCAACACTTTTAAACAATACCTTATCGCAGCCAACTCTCGCTCCACAGTCGAATACTTTCGCCATGGTGCATTCATAGCCTTAGATACATACCCAATTACTCACCTGACATTCTCTCCATTCAAATGCTGCTCTTGCATCAGAAGACCTCCCATACAGTAACCACTCGCATCCGTATATAATTCAAGCATCTTAGCATTCACACTCTAGTCCAGGCATGCCAATTCAACATCTTCAGCCACTGCCTCTTTCAGTCTCTCATGCACTTCATTCATCTTATCATTTCACCTGACAATCATACTACCTTTCTTGCCCATCCACTCAGAGGCTTACTCACACTCTTTTTGTGATTTATTGAAAAAAAAATTTCCTACTTTGCCATCAACAGATTATTAATGTCAATGGACAAGCTCTCCCCCAAATTTGTCCATAGATGAAAACTTCATCTATATAACCTTTAAGGTCAACTTCAAAAATATTAAATTTAATTGCCCATGATTCTTTTACATATACATTATCTAGATCTTCATCATTAATATAACTAAATAACTCATCCTTCCTGTTTATAGGCCTATGAGCATTGGTATAGAGACAACCCACCCATACCTGGAGAACTTATCATTGTGCATCTATGCCACTCTATTATGACCCAGCCTACATAACCTTAAATAAACTGCCAAGTCATTCGTATCTTGTAAATTATAAGTGTAGCCAAAAATATCCTGAGGCAAGTGGCTAGGTATAATAGTTACTATCTACATTACTCTTTTATTTTAGGGGGATAGTTTCTTAAACCTAAATACTGTCACAGAAGCCATTTAGCTCATAAATTGAACTCATCTTCAGGTCACCCTAGTTTATTGCAGCTTCTATAAGTTGATATGAATTGGGACACCATATATATAGCAAATAACTCATTTTCCTCTCTCTCCCCAACTTTATTTTAGAAGACAGCAAAGCTAAATCAATATTGAAACTTCTGAAGAGTCTGGTATATGAAAGAAGTTTAACTAACCACAAACTTTAAGTCGCTCTATAAAACATCCCGATAAAACTCTTGAATCAAACAGGAAATAAACATGAATAATGAAAAGAATTTATTGGATGATGAAACAATGGGTAATAAAAGGGTGAGTTACTTGAGATCTTTGAGGTAATTTGTGTAATTAAGCAAGGCTGATTATCCATTCCTTGGTTTTATGAGTTTAGTTATCTTTATTGTGAAATGAAGTTTTCTCTTTAGTATTCCTCCATCTTCTGCTATCAATTAACTCCATGGATTCCATTAAATGATGCAAATAATTAATAAACCAAGAAAACTTTAAGGGCTAATGCCCAATTTAGTTTTATTGATGCCTCATTTTTATTTTCTGATGGTGCAAAAGAGCCTGAAATATTGATGATGTGCACCACTCAAGGAGGTACCCTGTGTAGATTGCTTGTACTTGGTACCTGGAGGAGCTGCCTTTGTCCGAGCCCAAGTGCAAATAGGGAAGGCCTCATCACTGGGTTGACTTGAACTCTGATGAGACAAGGTGAAGCTGCAAGAAGATGGATGGTGTAGCTCGGGGCAAAACCCCCGGCTACCAGTGAAACCTGGAGGAGAAACATATTCTGCCATTGCCAGTGTGGCCCTTTGCACACTTATGCATCACTGCACAAGAACCAGTTCGTTTTCCTGCCTCAATCTCTCACTCTGCTCTTCGAATGTAGAGCGGGATTTTGGGTGGTAGGTGGTTGATGACCTTCATAGTAGTGACCACTTTCCTATTAAATTATCATTTTCTGGGAGAGTCTCCCTGAAAAACATCTGTGGTGCTTGGCACAGGTGTGGTGGCTCTCATTTCAGGAAATGAGTGATTTCTCTGCATCTCACTGCAAAGACCACTCCAGACTGGTTGGCACATTATTGTTTAATGTCCCAGTACTGGGATGGGAGGGGTCCCTACCATTTGTCCTTTGTACTCAGGATGGATTTGTGCACATAGACTTCTTGTGGACTATTTAACTTCTTGGAAGAGGGGCTGGCCTCCATTTTATTCAACTCTGGTGTTTTAATGTTACCTCACTGGGGGTGGGAGCCAACTCCCCTGATGCTAATGCAAGCTTTGTCATGCTTTTTGTTTTTATTTTTTGGTCACTTGATTTTAATGTAGCCAAAAAATAATTTGGAAATCTAATTATGATGACATATGGTGGCAGTTGCCAGATGAGGAAACAGAATTGTGACTCCCTCAACATCCTAGAATGTGAGTCAGGTCGGAGGATGCGCGATTTACACCTTGCATGATATCTCTATCCACTATAAATAGCACCTTTCGTACAGTGGTAATGCACCTATCTCTGAATAAGAAGTATTCTGTTAATTCTTTCTGTATACATTACTCTGCAGGCAACTTCAAAGTGGTTGACTTCTGCCATGTCATACCATGGTTGCTGAAGCTCTCTCTCCTTCCTAGGTGATCTGAAATGGTAGATGCATGATCACTCCCATGGGTCAGGTCCTTGCTGACCTGGTCAATGAAATGGCACCCCCCTCCCTTTTTGGACCTTTTCTTTCTTCAGGGGTTGGTCCCAGAGAGGTTCTGCCTTTTTGTGGTGAGGGGGGATCAGCCCTAGGGCCCTTGGGGTCCCCTAGTTCTGCAAACTAGACTTTTTATATTCCCCCCCCCCCCCATATTACTTTCTTTTACTGTCCTTTATTTCCCCCTCTTCTTTCTCCTATCTAGTGGCCCTGATGGTTACCTGACTCTGCTTTGTTTTGTTTTTTTACCGATTCTGAATTGTTCTTTTATGAAGGTTGGAGGAGGTTGGGCATCTCCACTGCCTTGGTCTGCTGATGCCCAAGGAGAAACCCATCATTGCCCCCTTTTCTCAGCGCGTAGGAGAACTCGGGCAGCCTCTTCGGTCTATAAAGATAGTGTTGTGGATCCGTAACCATTCCCCAAGAGGATATGCTGGACGTAACCAAATCTAGAGTTGCACTAGCTCTGGACCCTTGTAGGCCTCCATTATGGGGAATCCCGAGGGAGAATGTGAAGTTATTTCTATTTTCAATGGCTAGCCATAAACCTACAACTTGCCCTTCTCATCAGGGTTCTCGTGCCAAACATTCTTCAGCCTTCCATTAATTTTTGCATCACTATGCCAATGATGTTGACCCATATTTAAACTATCCCCACCTTCTGGTCTCAGTTTCTCATCTGAAACCCCACTTTCAAAGTGGATATGTTTGACTTAAATGAGTCATTTGAGTCCCACTGTGGTGAATCCTGCCAGATGTGGTCAAGAGGTAGTGGTGATATCGTGGTTGAGGTGTCCTCTCACTCTTAACATAATCTTGTTCGAAATCTGTCATTGATTGCTGAAGTTTCAGTAACTGTTTTGCCCTATCCATGTCTGAATTTTGCCAAAGGTGTCATCCCTTCAAATGAATTAAGGAACTACGACCTCACTCATCTTCAGAGCAAGCTTAGTACCCAATGTGTCACACATGTACACAGAATGACTAAAACTGTAGGCTCTACTAGAATCCCAACTGTTCGAACATCAGGAACTGCTGCAGTTTATTAAAGCTGGGTACCTTTGCATCCTGGTAAGCTCCTTCATCAAACTACCCAGATGGTGCTTGAATTGTAATCAATTTGGACATGTTGGTCATGCCTGTCTGCATCCTGTTTCTGCGTGAATTGCAGTTCTGACTACCATGGCCCTGAATGCACTAAAACACCATGCTGTGCCCACTGTGGTGGTGCCCACAGTGCTGTGTCAAAAATCTGCCCAATATTCTTATATGAAAACGGAGGTCCTTACTTTGCACGACTTGCAATGTGCTTGAGCACAAGCATTACCTCTTGGCTGGACGAAACTGACCATCACGTTCGAGTTCCGACATGCCTGAAACATCTCATCACACATCTACCGTTAGTGTCAGAAGCATTCACGATATACCATCAAAGCATCAATCTTGCAATGAGATACCTAATGTTGCCTCGCTCTCTTCGGCAGCTTTAGCCGGGACTGACACTCAGTGTGAGACACTTGAAGACATCAGACATCTGAAAGGATATTTATATCGACGAGTGAAGGTTGTTCTAACTGGCCCCTGGAACCAAAGCCCTGTGGTAAGAGGAAGGATTCCTCACCTGGGTCATCAGCCACCAATAAGTGGGCAGCCTCTGAAGTTTACTCGGCCGAGCCTCAAGAATCTTCAATGGTCTCTTCTTCTGTTGCTGAATATTCTCTGCCCTTCACAGGACTAAGGCCTCTTACTGGTCCAAACAGTAGCAGAAATCTACCTAGTTTCTTGTACTTTGTCCAGATTGCTTGCCTCACCCACTCAACCTCCTACTCATGATCAGATAAAAGCTGATGATATTCCAACATCAACAGCCGCGGTTGTTGGATCAACTCCTCAACATTGAAAGCACCCTCGGCCCATCAATCTGGATCTACTGTCCAAAAATCTCTTCTCCATCTTCTATTTCCACCTGGCTGTGCACCCCAATTACAGGCTGGGGCCTTGGCCATTTCTTCGAAACCCTCAGACATATCCCATGTCACTTCTCTTTCCAGAATCTCAGCCCTACAATAGCAGGCTCTTCAAAATCTGCTCTTTGGGATTCACTTCAAACATAACATCAGCCACAAAGGAGAAAAAGATATCTACTGTGGTATCTATCTAACCATCCAACATAATATCCTCCATTTTGCTCTAATGGAATTGTCAAGGTGTTCTTCCCAAGTGGGAAGAACTCAAAGATCTTTTGACGACTCTCCACCCCGCCGTTATTTGTCTTCAATAGAACAAACTGTGTACACAGCCTTTTCCGGTGGTATCCAGTTTTCATATTTTCAACTCTATTGCCCCTGTCGGGGGCTCGTGTCATGGCAGGGTGTCAGTTATGGTTTTGTCATCTCACTATGTATCTTCCCTCCACACTACCTCCCAAGTTGTTGCTGTGAGGGTTTTTCTTACAAAGCTTTTTACCATTTGCTCTATATACCTCACTCCTCTTGACCATTGTCAAGACCTGACCTTTTAGAACTTGTAGATCAGTTGCCTTCCCCCTTTTTATTACTCAGAGATTTTAATGCCTGTCTCCAATATTGGGGTGACATCACTCAGAATGCCAAAGGCAGTGTTTTAGAATCTTTTATTATCTGACTTTCTTTGTATTTCAACACCAGCAATTCTACCTCTTATCATGTCCATACGTATTCCTTTAGTTGTGTTGAGCTGTCTCTCTGTTTCCCAGATTGCCTCGCTGATTTCCGATGGTCAACCCTTGATTACCTCCATGGGAGTGACCAGTTCCATATTGTCTTGTTGGCCGTTCATCCTAGCTCTCATACAACCATTCCTCTCAAGAGGGACTTAGGCCATACCGATTGGGAAGGCTTCCGAGGGGTATCTTTCACTAGTGCCTCCTTGGGGATATAAAATGGTGTTGCTGTTGCCGTAGCGTACTTAACATCGATTATCTAGAATGTGGCCACACAGACCATTCCACAGAGGTGACCCATAATGGGTCACTCAACTGTTTCTGGGTGAAACTCGGAGTGTGCGACAGCCATCAAAATCTACAAGTTAGCTCATGCTGATTCTGCCAGAAGATTGACCGAAACTGAGCTTGAGCGCTTCATCATGCTCACTGAACTTCATGGCGCTGCTACGTTTCATCAATTTCCTCTATGACCCCTACCACAAAATCTGGAAGAGGATTAACAAGATCTGAGGTTGTTGTGCTGGCCATAAAACCCCGACACTCAACTTACAGGGATCCTTAGTGAATGACAGCTTGGTAGTCAGCAATGCCTTGGCCAACCACCTATGTGCTGTCAGCAGTATCAGCTGTTACAATAATGCTTTTCTAGCCTATACCAAAAGAAGTCTCATCTCAATTTTACAACAAAATCTAACCTCTTTTCTCCATCCATGGGTTGTATGCTGCATTGTCCATTTGTAGATCCACTTCTCCTGGCCTTGATGGGATCCATTTTGATATGATTCAGCTCCTCCATCCACATTGTCATTTCATAACATACATAACATAACATAATTACACGGATGACAAAAGCCACAAGGGCCTATCAAAGGTCATCCACCTCCGTCAAAACCCACCCACAAAAAGCACCATCACCAGGGGAAGACAAAATCAAAGTCCCCCACAATATAATATAACAGATGACAAGAGCCACAAGGGCTCATCATAGGTCTTATGACTACAGACAGCAACGTCAGATGTGAACAATTACAGGATTATATTTTTTATATACAAGTATATACTGGGGGGGACCATCCCCAATTGATTGAAACTCAGGATCATCGCAGTGTGGTCCATCCACAGTGATATCTTCGCCATAAGCAGTCCCCTTGAATTTACCAGGTTTTTTCTCCTTAACAACTTTTTACTGGTAGAAAAACCTAACCTGTACAACCTTATATGATTGTAGGGTTTTTACCCATTATCATGGTGCATCAAAATTGTCCTTCCCTTTGTCAAACCAGAGGGATGGGTTGGACACAGATCACTACCGCCCTATAGCTCCTACCAGCTGTCTGAGTAAATTGATAGAGAAGATGGTGTTTTTGTGCCTGAACTGGTTCCTAGAAACCAATCACTTACTGTCTCCATTTCCATGTGGTATTTGCAAGGGTCATAGTACCCTTAACCTCTTAGTATGTTTTGAGTGATCAGTCCAGAAAGCTTTCTCATTAAAGCACCAAGTTTCGGCCATATTTTTTGACATTGAGAAAGCCTATGATACAACATGGAGATACGATGTCCTAAAGCAGCTATACATTGGGGGGATAAGTGGTCTTTTAGCATCTTTTATTCTAAGTTTCTTAGCATCTTGATCCATTATGGTACGTGTTGGAGACACCTACTCTGACCTGCAACCCCAAGAGGAGGGAATTCCTCAGGGCAGCGTTTTAAGTGTTTTATGTTTCATAATTGTGATCAATGATATCATTTCCTCTCTCCCAGAGGTTGTATCGGTGACCCTGTTCATTGATGACTTGGCACTATACTGTTCCTCGCCTCACCTTCCATCAGCAGTGCATCAGCTGCAACTGGTAGTCGATGCAGTCTCAAAAGTGCACAACTCAGATGAGTCCGCTTTTCTACAAGTAAAACTAAGGCAATGAATTTCCACCAGGGTAGAGGGGCTCTTGTTCTGCCACCTATCTCCCTACAAGGTTTAGAGATAGAGTTCGTTTCGGTTTCTGGGCATAACTCTTGATACCAATTTATCCTGGTTACCATACCTACGGCGCCTTCTACTAGGCTGTCTGAGGGCTCTAGACATTTTGAAAGTCCTCTCCCACACGTCGTGGGGCAGTGATCATTAAACACTGGTCACTGTATACTGCCCTCGTCCACAGCAAATTGGCCTATGGATGCCAAATTTATTCCTTGGCTTTCCCCTCAGCCCTTAAAATGCTGAACCCAATTCGCAACCTCGGAGTTCATCTCTCCAATGGAGCCTTCTGCACTTCTCCTGTCAACAGCCTTTACTGTGAGAGTGGGGGTGCTCCAGATCTGCATGTGATACCTCTGCCCCTGTATCAGAGGTTTACAGATGCCTGTATACTCTTGAGTCAACAGCGGCATTCAATAGGTTGCCGTCCATACCCCACCCCCTGAACCTCTGGTTAAATCATCTTTCCAACCTGTGTGCTCTAAGGGTCCTTGCCCTTCTGCTGTCCTTGCTCCACATCCCACAGTTTGTATCAGCATGTGCAGCCTTAAGATCCTGTTTCTAGATTATGTGTGACCTCACATATACAACACTGCCTAATATAGACAGATGGTTCCAAATCAGACTGTGGCATGGGTGCCGCAGCCACTTACTCAGGAGAGTTTTTAACCTTGTCTTTGCCACTGGTAGCTTCTATTTTTACCACTGAACTCTCAACCATTCTTTTAGCTTTTAGACTGATCCAAATTTTACCTTTTAAAGATTTCATTATTTTCTCTGATTCTAGGAGTGTTTTATACACAATTTGCTCTTTTAATCTGCAACTGACTGGTCCAGAATGCATCCCGATATCAAGTTATATTTTGTTGGGTCCCTGGGCGATGAGAGGGCTGCTCAGCTGGCCTGTTCAGCCTACTCTGTGTTCCCAGATAATTCTGCATTGCCTCTTTGAGATTTCTTTCCCTCCATAAGATAATATATTTTTCCGTTGTGGCAGGACGAATGGGATGGTTGTTCATCATTTAAATTATATAAAATAACAAAGTCTGTTCGCTCTTTGACCTTGAGGATTCAGACACTATAGATGGTCCTTAGAGGTGGCCATTTGCTGCATTCGCATTGGCCACACAAGACTTACCCACATTAATCTTGTTTCAGCTGATGCTCAAATCAGTCCTTGCTGCCCTTTTTGTGGTGGAGACCAATTGGTCACCCATCTTATACTAGAATGCCCTCATTTTTGCCACTCCAGTTATCCTGTTTCCTGACCCTTTTAACTATCCCTCGCCTGTTCCACCTTTTGTTTCATTCCGGTAGAATCTTTTAAACCCTCATTTAATTTTTTTTTTTATCACAGTGGACATCTCCCTCTTTTATACCTAATTTGCTTCTTTTTATTTCTGCGCCACTTAGAATTTACTTGGTGTGGGCAGTAACCCAACTGGTTCCTTACCTTAAACCAATCAATGATGGGGAGATAGGTGTGCTAAATGTGGATGAGTTTACACATCATTGCCTGAGAAGCGCTTCTATTTCCTTTCTTGATCTGTCCCTGTACTTTTCAGACACACAGTCTGATTTTTATTCTGAGGAGCATTTTCTAGGCTACTGCCACCTCAGAAACTGCCTCAGTGGTGCTTGGAGTGACAGTGTTGTCTGCCGGAACTACTATTCCTATAATGTATGTCCATATTGTATGTTGTTTGCTTCATTGATGATCAGCTTCATTGGTGATCAGCTTCATTGGTGATCAGCTTCATTGATGATCAGCTTCATTAGTGATCAGCTTCATTGGTGATCAGCTTCATTGATGATCAGCTTTATTGGTGATCAGCTTCATTGATGATCAGCTTTATTGATGATCAGCTTCACTGGTGATCAGCTTCATTGGTGATCAGCTTGGCAGCAGGATGTGAAACAACCTCAAGTAGAAGAGATATATATGCCTACATGCAGTATAACCAATGTTGGAACAATTTCACCATCAGTGAATTTTGTGAGCTAGGGCTAGATTCTGCCATGTCTCAAAGCACATCCAGTGCACTTCACTTGCAGGCATATGTCTTCACTTAATAGAAAAATCCCGCTTGCAGAGGTGCGGAAGAGAGTAAAGGATTCAGAGCAAGTTCTCTCAAGACCTGCATCTGTGTTAGGATCATTTGAGAACACTTTCTCCAAATGCTCTACAATGCACATTTTGATGTCACTGAAGGCTACTGACTGGAATTTAACTCCTTGCTTCATGCACAGACACCACTCCTGTTCTAGATGATGTCCCATATACCATGCTTCCACACCTAGGTGTGCGTGATTGAAGCATGACCTATTTACTAGATTTTTTAACATGATCTGGATAGAGGGTATCCTCCCAGACTCCGGTGAATGGCTACTCTGCTCACTTTTCACAACCTGGGAAGAGATAAATTGGAGGGACAGTACACTGTGACTGTTCTTACAGATATACTCCTAATGTTGTGGCAGCTTCAGGTCCCTGTTGTCTTTGCACACTCATGGGATGTACCACCATTTGATGGAGCACTCCTCCGCACCTTACTGCGATGACAATGTTGTCTTCCAGAGTGTTCTTGTTGAATGTCCCAGTCTGGCTGATCTTCCCACACAACACCTATTTGAGTACCAGGACAGTCATAGTTGCTACCACTTCTCATTTACTTGGGACTAAATTTTGCAAAGAGACATATGGTCTTTCTGGAATATGCTGGTCTCCATTTTATATGAGTCTCTTTGGTGTTGGTTGCAAGCTCCACGCTGGAGGGAGGTAGGACCTCCCCCATCCATGCTGGAGCATGCTTGGTTTTTCATTTTACTGTTGTTTCTTGGTTCACTTTGGTTTGTTTACAAACCAACTTCACTAGGCTGTCTCTCAAATCCCTTGAAATCTCTCTGCAACACAGTCAGACCAGAGGTTCTTCCAGGCTGAGTTCAAGGTCCTGCAAGTCAGTTGCTACCAAACATTGTCAATAAGGCCTAAGCAATGCAGGATATTGAAGTAGTTCTTCCAAAAGTCACAGAGTTAACTCTGTGTCAGAAGTAACTTTGAAGCATCTTTGAAAAAGTGCTTTGGTGTATAACTTCTTAAAGTTAGAAATGACCTTTTGGGCCATTGGCTGAATCAGTGGAGTTGTATTAGCAGGCATAAACTTCATGGTGATGAAGTCAAACTCTTCCAGTAACTCAGACACCATGTCTGGGGAGTGGGCAGGAGCATTCCCATTTAACAGCAGGCACTTCACTGGCAAGTTATTTTTATTAAGGTAATCCCTCACACTAGGAGCAAAAACTTTATGATCCATTCCAAGAAAAACTATCTGGCTACCCAGGCCTTACTGTTAGCCTTCCACATGATGTGCAACCTGCTTTTCATAATGTTGTTTTTCTTAAACACATGGGGGTTCTCCGAATGATACATGAGCATTGGCTTCACCTTAAAATCACCGCTAGCATTGCCACAAAGCAAAAGAGTTAGCCTATCCTTCATAGGCTTGTTTCCGGGCAAAGCCTTTTCCTCCTGGGTTATGTATATTCTTTTAGGCATTTTCTTCCAAAACAGTCCAGTTTCATCACAACTAAACACTTGCTGGGGGATAAAACCCTCACCACTCACATATACACCAAACTCTTCCGCATCTTTTTTGTTAGCACTTGTAGCCTCTCCATCATGAACCACACTGTGTATGCCACTTCCTTCTTAAACTTTCCAAACCAGCCTCGACTAGCCTTAAACACATCACTCTCAGAACTTGTACCTGGGGTTTTCTTGAGCAAATCCTGATGCAAATGCTTCGCTTTATCACAAATTATTGTCTCTGAAATACTGTCACCTGCCAACTACTTTTCATTGATCCAAATCACTAGCAACTTTTCCACTTCTTCTAATGTCTGAGATCTTTGCTTGGTGATCACAGTCACTCCTTTGGCAACCTTAGCTTCTTTTATTGCTTCCTTGTTCTTAAGGATGGTACAAATCAATGACTTTGCTAAGCCATACTGTAAAGCCAGATCTGAAACACGAACGCCATTCTTATGCTTTTGTATAATCTCTTTCTTCACTTTTATTGTTGTTCTCACTATTTTTTTTCTACCTTTCCACTTTCACTAGCTTTCTTAGGTCCCATGGTGGTTTATGGAATAAAATAAATAGAAGAAATAATGCACAACACAAGAAATACCGGCAAAATCAGACAACAGTTATTAGCGTATATACTCTGAGCGCGGCCTGAGGCAAGACTGCCGCCATATGCTCAGTCACTCAGTGGTCATGTGCTGCCTGCATGGTATTGTTTGCTTGTTTGGCAACCAAGTTATGGTATGACAAGTGGAGAAATTTTTAGTTCAAAATTTTGTTTGAAAAGGGAGCCGTTCGACAACTTGAAAAGAATTATTCTATTGATATAATTCACAAATTATTAATAACCTTCTACCTATATATAATTATGATTGATAATTCTCAGTTCTTCCACAAATTTTCATCGAAACCCATGGTTAGTTTAAGCTTTTAAAATCAGTTATGCCTTGAAACCTGTTTCTAATTATAGAAAACAGAGATATAAAATAGTCTCCCATAAATAGCACTACTTAGTGCTATTCATGGGAGACTATTTTATATCTTAACTTCTATGAAAACTTTGCTCAGAGCCTATTTTTAACCTATAAAGCTATATTTTCCAGACAAAATAGGCTTGCTTGTTTGTGTGCCTTCAATAACATACTACTTAAGGCATTTTGTCATTTTAATTAGATAACAAAATGAAAAATATAAGTATTTAACCAAAAGGAGGGGTAGAGTCATCAAAAACTGTGTGTTTATACAGATGTGAGCAATAAATCAGCTTCTTTTCATGGCTGTGTTGTGATGAGGCCTAGAACCGAGTAGAGTTATGCTCATTTATAAATCTTGGTTTAAAAATAAAGGACTGATCTTAGTGATTTATGTATTTTAATTTGATGATTACTCACTAACATAAGTTTGACAAAAAAAATGAAGAATTATAATAATCAGGGTGAATACAAGTCTAAAAGTGAAAGCCCACAAAAGGCCCTCGGGCGTCTAATGGGTTAATAAAGGGACCTATCCCCTTGGGGTCAGTTGCCAGATGTGCACCTTCCCCCCCAAATTTTAGCCTAGTTTTAGGGTAAAAATGATTACAGTGCCTTTTGCCCTTGGCACCTGTAGTTCGATTGGTGCTAAAAAACATGTATAGAACTGATAAATCTATCATTACATTCTGGTAGAGGCTCGGATCAAGACAAGGACCAAGTACTTTGCATGGAAGTTCTTCATGAAACTACATGAGAATCATTGTGCTCTGGTGAAAAGCAAAGGATGAGAAGTAATCCTGGAGGAAGAAAGAGGAGCATTTGTGTTAGAATTGGGCAGCCTGTTCTATATTGGAACTCCAGATGCTATCCAGGAAATACAGAATAATAGACATATCCAGAGAGAAGAAAGATGAGGATATCGAATTCTATGAAGACCAAAAGACAGAGGAACAAGTCATATGTCTGGTGATGACAAGATTTTTGAGACAGGATCTTTGCACCAAATAGTAAGGAATGAAAGACTGCAGCAGAGACAAGAACAATGTAAAACAAATTACTCTGAATGTCATTAAACCTTTTAAGTTTTACTGTGTCACATGTACTCTTTTCCAGGTATAGCAGAATAAGTTCAAGTGGATGACATTTCTTGGGGGTGACTCAACTGACATGTCAAAGTTTAGTGAAAGCTTCCTCCTCTATGCCTCCTTACACATGGATGTAATGTTGCTCAAAGATCTCTTACCCAGTGAAATCTCAGAGACTTTAGCTGTGCTAGTGTTTGGTCCATCTTCATACACTGAAGGAAAGTTATTGGAAGTAACTATCCTTGACTCTTGGGATCATATGGATAATGTTACTGGCCTTGTTGAAACTGCATCTACTAACAGTGGGTTTCATAGAGTACCTGCCAAACTGCTAGAGAAAATACTGAACAAAAATTGTTTTATCTGGCTTGTTGACACACCTCCTAGAAATCCTAGTAGGAGTGTTATGTCGTCGAGATAGGCATAAGTGTTACATAGTTTGTTATTGGTTATAAAATGATTCATAAAGTGTTGAAAAGGGGAAACCCCATTTGTAACATCCATAGGTATGCACCTGAATTGATAAAGACTGTTACCAGGTTGAAAAGCAGTGTAAGTTCAGTCCTCTGAGCATATTTCTATCTGATGATATGCATTGGATAGATCAATAATGCTGAAATAGTGATTCTTAGCGATATTTGCAACTATATCTTCAATCCTGGGTAGCCAGT
The DNA here is from genome assembly GCA_963969495.1 of Ceratothoa steindachneri. Taxonomy (NCBI): domain Eukaryota; kingdom Metazoa; phylum Arthropoda; class Malacostraca; order Isopoda; family Cymothoidae; genus Ceratothoa; species Ceratothoa steindachneri. Next base: position 58,469,951 of record OZ018333.1, read on the forward strand.
AAGCATTCAAAGGGGTGTACTTATTTATTGTTCTCAAAGTCTACAACCATTTGTTTTTTCCTATTTGCATTTGATGTCACTATCACTTTTGCACACCCCAGGGAATTACTATGTTCAATAACTAGCATCTTTGGAGCTGTAATGACAAGACTTGGTAGCAATGGGAGTGCAATCTGAGGATAAGTTTCTAAACAGTTTAAGAACATAAGAAAAAAAGGAGACTGCAAAAGACCATTCATGGCCTACACTTGGCAGCTCCTGGGTGAATCTTTAGTTTAGAGTCCACACACAGTTAAGGATGGTTCTGTACCCCCATAATTTAAGCTAACGATTTTATGCACTCTTAAAAATGGTAAGCCAAGAATAATATCAGTACAAGCGTTTGGAATTACAGTAGTTCGACATTTTAATAAGTGCGACCATTCATCGAAATGTTAACAATACAGTAAGCTTTAAGATTTACTGAGGAAGGAGAAGATGCCATCGAAACAACGGACCATCGTTCATGAAGTGGGAGATGCATAGCTTGTACTACAGCCTCATTTATAAAATTCTCTGAACTTTTACTAATCAATCAAACCTTGAAGTAACCGAGGATCTCTCATTCAATTAAACACGAACAGTAGGCAACAGCAAGCGACTGGTAGTGCAGGTGGAAGCAAACATAGCAGAAGATAGTGAAACAGGACATTTGGATTTTGACTTACAAACTTTGCAAAATTCCCATGCTTCCCACATTCATGACAAATTATGTCATGAGCTAGACAAAGTATTGGGTCATCCTCAAGATGGCAATGGCCACGACAATTGTAGCATGTTTGCTTCATTTTAGAAATATTTTTAAATGGCTGCTGTAAGTGGAAGGCTATCCCTTCATTACTAGTGGTCATAGATGTACCAGGAACAGCCCCATACTAGCAGGTGCATGACTGGGAGTAACTAAGTATGATTCAGATCTCAGAAATGCTTGCTCTAATGCTCGAGCTTGTTGAGTAGCATTGGTTAATGTAAGCTTTTGATTCTCAACAAGTCATGCATGAATGTTCAAAGATTTTAACCCTCGTTTGAAGGAATCCCTGATGCTCTTATTATGGTAGACTGCAGCAGTAACATTGTGAAATTTTCAATCCACAGCAAGACAATTTAGAGCTTGAAGGTACTGGTCAATTGATTCTTCTGAAAGTTGAATTCAAGTAGAAAGCAAATGTCTGGCATGAATTTCACTGGGAGCCTTAATATAGGTAGCTTGCAACAATTCAATAGCTTTTGAATAATCTGCACAGCCCTCTCTTACATTCGTGCTATGAGGACCAATGTACAAGTAGAGTACTTCTAACTTATCTGGAGAATGATCAGATAATGTAGAAAGGAAGTAGCATAAATTTCTTACCAAAGCTTCAATAATTTGCTTGTGTGAGCATCCGAAGTAGGTACATCAAACTTCTCAAGTCGTATGACTTTATCCATAATAGTTGATTAAATTGTTATGATAGTTAAATGGTAGTGATGAGCATAGCTGCCTTACAAGCTTTTATTGTAATGATAGAACTAAGTAATAAAGTATATTCAAACTTCCCCTTTTTATAGTGTTTAATCAGCTATATTCATAATACATCTAGAAAAGAAACAAAACAAAATATTAGTAACATGAATACATATGAATAAATATAAATGAGGAAGGGGGAACATATAACAAGGAGAATTTGGGGGAAGGTGGAGCCAGACGTGTCTAAGGAAAATGCACAGATGCTGGTTATCAACAGCAAATGACTTAAGGAAAAGAAGAAGAAGAGTGAAGAATTATATTCTAACAGCATAAAGTTTTCCAAGATCTGGCTACAAAAAAATAGCTGAACTGCCAATCATTGTTCTTAGAGGAATTTCTTTTAGAAGTCCATCAGATGCTATTCATCGGGCCAGATGTATTCCAGGAATGTGTACTCTGAATATGAGTCAATGTTTCTCAACATCCTTGGTCAAAAGCTATGAAAATAAGAAAAATTGGATTTTTCAACTAACCTAACAGGTCTTCACCTAATGGGAAGATTCCTTCTGCAAAGGTGCAGCAGCAAGTCAAAATGATTTAATAAATTCTCGCAGAACTCCCCCCTCCCATTTTCCAGGAAAATGAGACTGCTTACTCTCATGCTGCCTCTGTGGTGGAGTCTTTTGTGACTGCATGACTGCATTCTACACTTTGTCTAGCCTCCATGCTGCTCCACCAGCATTCAATAAATCTTGTGATCTACTATAGCTTTGTGTGGACACTGCCCCTTGTACAAACAATGTCCCATGTCATTCAGCAACACCTAGATTAGTGAGGCATCTCATCTATAGATTTATTCAACTGGATCTGGACAGAAGAATACCCTCCCAGACTCCTCTCAAATGACTAACCTGCTCGCTTTTACAAACTGGAGAGACATCACTCTACCACAGCCAGTTTCTGCCCAATTTTTCTAATTTGCTGCTTCTGCAATTTAACGTACATATTACTAACTATTAGATTAGCTTACTTCATGGACAGTGGAATCCAGTCTTCTGTACAGTGGTGCAAAATGCTAACTGAGAGACATTCCTCCTTACATAGCACTATGCCACTGTGTTTTTTGATCTGTAGAAGGTCTATCGTAGGTATCATAGAGACCCTTTACAAGATGGGTCAAGTGGATGCCTCAATTTTCATATCTGAATTTCTACGAGATTATTGATTGTGTGTACAGCCGGGGGCTTCTATCACCTAATTGGGGAGGGAAGAAGGCAATCACACTGGGATGTATCCTGTGTTACTCTCTTCCCCCTGCTGGGCATATATCATGCTTCCACACCTAGGTGTGCGTGATTGAAGCATGACCTATTTACTAGATTTTTTTAACATGATCTGGATAGAGGGTATCCTCCCAGACTCCTGGTGAATGGCTACTCTGCTCACTTTTCACAACCTGGGAAGAGATAAATTGGGGGGACAGTACACTGTGACTGTTCTTACAGATATACTCCTAATGTTGTGGCAGCTTCAGGTCCCTGTTGTCTTTGCACACTCATGGGATATAACACCATTTCATGGAGCACTCCTCCGCACCTTACTGCGATGACAATGTTGTCTTCCAGAGTGTTCTTGTTGAATGTCCCAGTCTGGCTGATCAAAACAAAATTGGACATCACCTTGGTGATGTCCAAAGATGTTCGAGCTATTCTCTAAGTAGATGACCTTTCAATTTCTTTTGCTCCTGCCCAGAGGGCAACTCAGGAACATTAACTCCAACAAGCATTGAACTGCATTTCTCACTATGCAGAAGTGCATAAGTTTTCTTGTCCCAGCTTCAGGTAGTGCACTTCTGCTACAATCCATGGCTCCACCTTCCAGGGTTTTCCTGGAAGTGTTGGATTCACACCTTTCCTTGATCTTGTTTTCAACCACTACTTATATTGACAGCTTTAAGGGCTCTTGTACCTGTGCCATCCATATTCTTCAGCATTGGTGTGCTGATAAGGCAAATGCTTTAATTTATCATTCTTTTGTTCGCATGAATTGTGAAAGGTAAATGCAATCCACCACACCACTTTCCATCTGGTGACTTGTGCCTTCTACATGTCCCCTTTTGACAGTGTGCTTGTCAAGGCTGGGAAGATGCCATTTCTGCTGCACTGTGCATTATGCGGTTGTCTTTTCAGGCCTCGACTTCTTCCACAGCCACTAGCAGCTTTCATCGCACGTGACTGATTTTGATGATGCTTATAAGCTTGAGAGACACAAGTCATACTCTAAGCCAGGGGGGAGCAGCAAGAATAGTTTTCAGGGCTGCAAAATATTTTCTTCATTTTCTATGAAAGTACCTTGAGATACTAGTATAATTCATTTCTGGATCGAACTTGTAACTCAAAATGCTCGTATCTCAAATCAATTTTCCTATTATAAATACAGAAAAACATTTAATCCGTTCCAGCCCCCAAAAACACCCAAATCAACCCCAATTAATTGGAAGGAACATGTTTTTAATTGCTATAAACAAACTCATATTTTACTTGTACATTAAATAATATAATAAATGATATTAATAAAATAAAATGTGGTTTTATTATGAATTCTTACCTTGGATGCCCATTCGTTTCTTAAAATTATCAAACTAGCTACAACTATCTTTGAGCTCCTCCGCTGAAAGAAATCCTGTTCCTGATAACTTATTACCAAAGGTAGATCAAGCCATTACTGATGCTGATTTGTTAGCCATAAAATTAGATACCATGATATCATTCTTACTGAATATGAAGACAACAGAGCTATGAAACTAGCTGAAGAACATCAACATCTCATTCTGTAGCGGGCCAAAAATATATCTCTAACCCCAATCAATCCAACCCGCTTCCTATACTAATCCAGACGTGAGAAATCGAGGGAGAATGAAACGGATTGTATATACAGTCCCTTTACTTACAAAAAAAGTACAATTATAGTTACAGTTATATTTACAGCAATTTATATTTTCAAGGGAAGTGTGCACACTTCAAAATGAGGCCAAATTCCCCCTACAAAATACGATACCAAAAGAGAATTTTATAACAGGCGAATACAACAAATTTACTTATATATCTACACAAAACATAAAAAAACACAACAACAACCGAACGAAAAGGGGCAGGCGCTATCACTTGTGTGCTGGAGGTGGGTGGTAGTAGGCTAACTTAGAAGGAGGCAGGATTGTCAACGAAGGCGGGTATGGTGGTTCAGGTGGTTAGCGAGGTATGAAAGCCCTCCGTCTCAGGGCTGGGCGGAGCACTCGTCTAGAGAACCCTTCCTGCTGTCAGTCCACGCTTCCACTCTCTCTTTCCAGAATATGGCGCTTTGCTAAAAGAATATTATAAACAAAGGACAATTTTGATAAAAGATTATTTTAAGCAAAGTACAATTTTGATAAAAGATTATTTTAAACAAAGTACAATCTGAGAAAGAGAAAACAATTAATACATGAAATCAAATACATATATATACAAAGAGAAAATATAAAAAACCTCATTCCCACTCACACACACATTCTTACAGAGGGAGGGAGAGGGTACTGAGAAAAGGGGTGGGAGAATGGCCCTTTTACACACACTCACATTCGCTCCACCACAATTCCAATAATAATGCAACTTAGAGGAAAATCAGCACCTTTCAATAGGTCATATTTTATTCAGAAAACTCCTATCTACAATAACTCCATGCGCTTGGTGGAAATCACTAGAAGACAAAGTTGAAAAGCAGGATCTAAAAGATATATTGGGCTTTTTAACAGCTTCTGAATCCAGTGCGAGGGTAGAGAGGGTGTTTTCTGCTTTTGGATCAGTACATTCCAAGTTAAGAAACATTAGGTACAGAAAAATGTAGCTAAACTTGTATTTATTCATAAAATGTTCAATTTAAATATGCCTTTAGATTCAGATGATATCTAAAGGTCATTTATCGACAATATGTCAAATGTACTTTTTTAGGCTTAATTTTACTGGCTAATTTAGATATTCTTATTTTTTATTTAAGTGTTGTTATTAATGGAACTGATACATTTTATTTATTTTTTTATTTTTTATTTTTTTTAATCCTAAAGGGTAGTTTTATATGGAACATTCTAAGTTAAGAAACAGATTAGGTACAGAAAAAGTACCTAAAATTGTTTATTCATAAAATGTTCAAATTAAATATGCCTTTAAATTCAGATAATATGTAACGGTCATTTGTTAACAATATATCAAATGCATATTTTTAGGTTTGATTTCATAGGTTAATTTAGCTATTCTTATTTTTTTTTTATTTAAGTTTTGTTAACTTGTTGTTAATGGAACGGTGATACATTTTTTTTCAAATCCAAAGGATAGTATTATATGGAGCTTTGCATGTGATATGTTTTTATTTTATTTTAGTCAGGATTCTCAGGAATATAATACAATCATAAATAAATAAATGGAAAATATAAATTTGTGTAACTATTTAGTATTATTTGCAACTTTAAATATATTTAAAATTTAAACCTGTAAAATTCTATATATTTTTACAGTTTGGGGATCTAGAACCAGTCTTTAGGTATATTAGTTAGCCAATATGTGTGCTATACATGTAAAATGACTATAAATTAGTTAGAATAAATTAATTTACTATTACAACCAATTTAAACCATAAAACCCCCCAAAAAACATTGTGTTTTGTTTTTTTTAAATCATGGTTTTTGCCAACCCTGACAGCATGGGATATTTGTATCATAGGCAGTGAACACATGAATTGAGCGGCACAAGCGCTCTTGCACCTAGTGTTAGCATCGTGAAACTTGCTCCTATCTCAATTTTCTGCTTGCATCTCAATGCAAAATATTGCTTGAAAGCTGGCTTGTATCTCAGACCCCGTAAGAGGCGCGTTGATTTGTTATCCTGGCAGCCGTGATGACGGGACTCAGCACCCCGTGCGACCCCAGCTTAGCCTCTTCTTCTTCCTTCATAACACTTGTTTCCTCGCTTTTCATACAACCTCTCCCACAACTTTCTCTGGTCAGCCTTTAATTTCACAGGGTAGATGCTGACCTTCCTCTCAGCCAACCGTTCCGCGTCGGGGCTGAGGGGGTGGGGGACAATGTTCCCTAACCCCTGAGCTCCGGTCTGGGGTGGCTGGTTTTTAACAACCTGCTTCATCCCCACCCATACCTTCCTCACATCCCTATTCCTCTCCTCTTCACAATCTATATATTTTACGCTGTGTCTAAGATGGAGCCACCATGCTGATGGACTGCCAGGCCACCAGGCGGGAGGGGTGGTCCCAAATGGCGGCGCTTGGCTCTGCCGGGCTTGTAAGCACCTCTCGTAGTGCGGGCTACTGCGAGAGGTGTGCGCGATTGCATCCTGTGTAAAAAAGAGGGTCACCATGCCCAATGATGATAAAAAAAAAAATACTCAACCCCCAACATCCCCTGAAACATCGACGGAGCTGCCCTCAGGCAGCTCCAGCAAAAAAATGGAGGTCCATCGCCCTGTGCTTGCACAGGGGACCCTCCATATTTCTCTACCCGGAGAGGAGGCTTACTCCTCTCCTTCGCCTACGGGTGCAGGGGACTCCCCTTCACCCCATTTTCTGGAGGTGCTTTCGGGCACCTCCCTATCTACAGCGGCAGTCCCTCCTTTGCTTTCTAAGGGGACTGCTAAGAAAGCCAGCAGGCAGCCCATTGCTGACCGCTCCTCGTGTAAGCGGCTCAGTAGGGCAAACCCCCTTAAGGGGGAGAGGGAAGCCAGGCCCCTTCAGTCGCTTCCCTCAAAAGACCTGCTGGCAAGAATATTAAACCTTGCCGGGGTCAAGGCCTGTGCCTCCCCACTAAAGACTCATGACGCTGCTAAGGGGACCTGCGATGTCCTGGGAAGGGATGGCCAACTGGAGGCCCCTCCTGTGATAGACATGGTCCTTGAGGAAAACCAGCCTCAGACGGTAGGGCCTTCCATGGGGGGGGAATCCGGGTTCGGTGCTTGGTCCTCCTCAAACGGCTGGGGATTCTCAAGCAGTACAAGGAGGGGAGGGATCTCCTTCGGATGATGCCCCTACGACCACCAGGACCTTCTCCATTTCGGAGAAGGACCTGGCTGAGGCTAGTACATCTGGCCTGGGGGCTTCTACCAGCGGAGGTGAGAAGCGGGTTCATTCCCCGCCCTTCTCTCCAAAAAAGAAAAAGACGAAGAAGACTCGGGGCTCCTCTCAACACGCGGGGGCTACGGGGACGGATGGGTCTGCTGCCACTTTGGCAAGCGACCAAGCCAAGCTCGGCACATCTGGCCCCTCTTCATCCCCCGGGTACGGAGCTCCTGACCATGACAAATACCAAAAGTGCACAGGGCGGAGCCTTGATGACATCGGGGCCCCTGATTCAGAGGTTACCTGGCGTTTTCGAGCCCGCTGGCTTCAAACGCTTCCTCGTTATTCGCTCCACTGATGGCAGCATGTTGTCCAAGGGCAACATGATCCATCAGAGGAGAGGATTAGCTAGTGCAATTGGTAGAGAGCCGAAGGTAACCCGTTTCTTTGATGGGAGCCTTCTGGCGAATGCGGCGAATCCCGCTGAGGCGGCCAAGATATGTGCTCTTCGGACACTTCATGGCACCCCGGTGAGTGTGACGCCGCACTCTACCATGAACTTTGTGAAAGGAGTAGTTTATGCGAGGGAACTCGTTGACTACTCCATTGAGGACATCACCCTAAAGCTGGCCGACCATGGGGCGGTCGAGGTCGAACGTGTGATGAGAAAACAGGTAGGGGCCTCGAGACCCACCCCTACACTCTTCGTCACGTTCGACTGTGACAAGCTCCCTGAGTCAGTGCGTGCTGGTTGGTACCGCTACCGCGTGAAGGCATTCTTGCCACTGCCGCGGCGGTGCTATTACTGTCACCGCTTCGGCCATACGAATCGCTTATGTAGACGTGCAAAGTCGGGGTCACCCGAAGTCTGTGTAAATTGCTCCAAAGTCGCACATGATAAGTCCAAATCGTGTGTGGCCAAGTGTGTCAATTGCGGAGAGCCGCACCCTGCTTCTTCGAAGCAATGTGGTGCATATCTCGTTGAGAAAGAAATCCTGGCAAATCAGGCCCAGGATCGACTCTCATTCCGCGAGGCAAAGGACTTAGTCCTGGCGCGCCCGGCTCTGCCTGGGACGTCATATGCCTCAATAGTTAGAAAGGCACCCTCTGCTCCTGGCCCATCCAGGCCAACGAGCACGGTTGTTTCCGCGCCCATTCGGAGCTATTCTGCGGGCTCTACCCAACCCGGGCGCTTCCCTGGTAAAGCTGGTGGCAAAAAGGGTTCATACCCTGCCCCGGCTAAAACCAGGGCCCCCCCCTCTTCCCCCAGTGTGACCGTTTCCCGTAAAGCGAAACGGCCACGCGCCTCCACCGAGTCGTTAGACTCACAGGAGGCAACACCCCTGAAGATGGTCGCTAGGCCATCTTCGGGGGTTCCTAAAGCTGTCCCCCGAAAGGAGGACAGTAACAAAGGAGCTTCGGCCCCTTCGCCCACGCCCCGAGGTGGAGCGAGTGGCTCGGAGACGGTGGTTACTCGAAAAGAGGGCCCCCCGCCTCTGAAGCCGCAACGCCCGCCTAAGGTTTCGAGGCGGAGGGAGGAAAAGACACGCATGGCGAGCCCAACCTCCCCCAATAAGTCCTCGAAGGAGACAGCGCCTTCAGCAATTTGTCCGGCCAACAGCGCCCGGGGTTCTGTCCCCGGGAAGCGTACGGCCATTCCCGTGAGGGTCTTCAGTTCGAGGAGGGCCCCCGCGTCTCCTCCGAGCTAGGCCTGGAGGGCATATTCCTTCAATGGAATTGCTGTGGACTTCGGGCCAACTGGGAGGAGCTGCGGAGGCTCATCTCATCCCGTTTCACGTTAACTATCGTTTTCCCTCCACCGAGTCGTTAGACTCACAGGAGGCAACACCCCTGAAGATGGTTGCTAGGCCATCTTCGGGGGTTCCTAAAGCTGTTGCCCGAAAGGAGGACGGCAACAAAGGAGCTTCGGTTCCTTCGCCCACGCCCTGAGGTGGAGCGAGTGGCTCGGAGACGGTGGTTCCTCGAAAAGAGGGCCCCCCGCCTCCGAAGCCGCAACGCCCGCCTAAGGTTTCGAGTCGGAGGGAGGAAAAGACACATGGCGAGCCCAACCTCCCCCAATAAGTCCTCGAAGGGGACAGCGGCTTCAGCGCTTTGTCCGGCCAACAGCGCCCGGGGTTCTGCCCCCGGGAAGCTTACGGAGATTCCCGTGAGGGTCTTCAGTTCTAGGAGGGCCCCCGCGCCACCTCCGAGCTAGGCCTGGAGGGCATATTCCTTCAATGGAATTGCCGTGGACTCCGGGCCAACTGGGAGGAGCTGCGGAGGCTCGTCTCATCCCGTTTCCCGTTAGCTATCGTTCTGCAGGAGCCTATGCTAGGCGCGTTCCCCCTGCCCGCCATTCCGGGGTATAAGGGTCTTGCGACCCCACCACCGTGGGATGGCCGGGCTGGGGGATGCGCGTTTTACACCCGGCATGATGTCTCCGTTCTTCCTTTCTCTTTAGATACCTCCTTTCACGCAGTGGTTGTGCAGCTGCACCTGGATAGGAGGTATATTCTGATTTCTGCGTACATTCCACCGTCAGCTGACTTCGACGCGGGGAACTTCCGCCGCGTCGTGGCACGGTTGCCGAGGCCCTATCTCTTGCTTGGAGATCTGAACGGCAGGCATCCTCTCTGGGGAGATTACTCCATAAATCCCAGGGGACAAGTCCTTGCCGATCTGATCGAAGAGCTTGAGATGGGTGTCCTAAACGTGGATGAGTTTAAGCATCACTGTCCGAGAACCGCTTCATTTTCTTGCCTCAACCTATCTTTGTGCTCCTCGGATGCACAGCCTGATTTTGATTAAGAGGTGGTTGATGACCTCCACGGTAGTGATCACTTTCCCATTCAAATATCATTTTCCGGGCAACTGCCGCCTGAGAGACCACCTCGGTGGTGCTTGGCGTGGGCGCGGTGGCATGCATTTCAGGAAATGACTGTATTCTCTCGCAGTCGAGGAGTTTAGGTCGGTAGATGAGGCCGTTGAGTTCTCCGGCAGCCTCATTTCCGTGGGCCTGACTACTATTCCTAGGACGTCTGGCCGTTTTGCACGCCGACCACTCCCATGGTGGTCGGCCGAGTGTGAGTCGCCCCTCAAAAAGAAGCGTTATGCCTACATGCGCTATAAGCGCCGCCCGAACGATTTCACTGTCGCGGAATTTCGTCGGGCTAGGGCTAGGTTCCGGTATATTTTGAAGCACGCCCGCCGCTCTTCTTAGCGTGCATACGTGTCTTCACTTAACGGGAAGACCCCTTTAGCTGAGGTGTGGAAGCGAGTCAAAAGGATTCGGGGCAAGTTCTCGCAGGACCCCCCCTCCCGTTCTCCAGGAGAATGGGACCGCAATCTCGGACCTCGCATCCGTGTCGTTATCCTTAGCGACCGCTTTTTCCGCATTCTCTAGCCGTGATGCTTCTCCGCCAGCATTCAATGCACGTCGTGATGTCGCGGAAGGCCGCCGGCTGGACTTTACCTCCAGAGGCGGAGAACCCTTCAACGACAAGTTTACTGTGAGTGAGTTGCATTCCGCTCTCGCTTCGTGCGCGGACACCGCCCATGGTCCGGACGATGTCCCGTACGCTATGCTTCGACACCTGGGTGAGCGAGGCATGGCCTTTCTGTTAGATTTGTTCAACAGGATCTGGGTGGAAGGGCTTCTCCCAGACTCCTGGCGAATCGCTACTGTGCTTGCCTTTGGCAAGCCGGGGAGACATCACTCTACTCCGACCGGTTTTCGCCCAATCTCTCTAACCTTTCGCGTGTGCAAGTTGATGGAGAAATTGGTAAATGTTAGATTAGCCTATTTCCTGGACAGCGGAGGCCATCTGTCTTCTGCACAGCGCGGCTTCCGTAAGTTCCACTCCACGTCGGATGCTCTGCTCCGACCGGAAAATGCCGTCTGCGAGGCTTTCCTTCGTAGACAGCACTACGCCACGGTGTTTTTTGATCTGGAGAAGGCCTATGATACCGCATGGCGATACGGTATCATGGAGACTCTCCACATGATGGGGGCGAGGGGACGCCTCCCAATGTTTATATCTGAATTTTTGCAAGATCGTCGATTCCACGTACGGGTGGGGGGAGCCGTCTTCGGCTTAAAGGAGCAGGAAGAGGGTGTCACACTCTTTGCCCTGAGCATCAACGGCATCACCTCGGTGCTGCCGGAAGATGTTCTCGCTACGCTCTACGTGGACGACCTTTCGATCTCTTTTGTCGCGGCTCAGATGCCAACTCTGGAGCGTCGACTCCAACAGGCATTGAACCGCGTCTCTCGCTATGCCGAAGCGCACAGGTTTCGGTTTTCTTTGGCCAAGACTAAGGTGGTGGACTTCTGCCGCCATCCACGGCTTCCAAGACCCAGATTTGTTTCTTAATGGGGTGCGCCTGTATGTGGTTGAGTCGCACCGTTTCCTTGGTCTTGTATTCGACCGACGCCTCACCTAGGAGGCTCGTATTTGCAGCCTTAGGGTCTCTTGTACCCGCGCCATGGACATTCTCCGTTCCGTGACGTTCAGCGCTTGGGGCGCTCATAGGGCTACTGCCTTACTTTTTTATCGATCCTTTGTTCGCTCGAAGCTCGACTACGGATGCGAGTTTTATGCATCCGCAGCCGAGCGTTTATTGCGGAAGGTGGATTCGATCTACTACACCGGCCTTCGCCTTGCGACAGGTGCCTTCCGCACTTCCCCTATTGAGAGCCTGTTGGTCGATGCTGGGGAGATGCCACTCACTCTGCGCCGCGTGCAGTGCATCGCGAGCCCGGCGCCTCCCTCAGTCGCCAACAGCTCTCACTGCATCCGCAGCTAATCTCGATGGTGCCTATGCCGCCGAGAGACGCCAGTCATACCCTAAGCCCTCTGGGTTTAGGGCCAGGAAACTCCTTCGAGAGGTAGATATAGCTCTCGGACCGGTGGCGCCCCTGGTTCTGCCCAAGACGCCACCCTGGATGGTACCACATTTGGCTATTTGTCGCCACGCCTCTGCTCCCAAAGCTTGTACTGCGCCGGGAGTATTGCGTTCGACCTTTTTGGAGCACACATCGTGTCACGCTGGTACCGTGCCAGTGTATACGGATGGCTCCAAGTCCCAAGAGGGGGTCGGCTTCCACGCCGTATGCCCTCTGTTTGAAGTCAGCGGGGCTCTACTAGGCGCTGCGACGTGCCCGGTTCGGAGACCGGATTGTGATCTATAGCGACTCACAAAGCGCCCTGAGTGCTCTCGGGGCATTGGAATCTCCCCATCCCCTGGTTCGCGATATCCGTGAGGCCACGGTTTTGGCGAGCCGGGCAGATGTAGAGATTTTATTCTGCTGGGTTCCTGGACATGTAAGAATTGCGGGGAATGAGCGCGCCAAAGAGTCCGCGAGGACTCTGCGACCGGACCAGCATTTTGCTCTTCCTCTCACTGACTACATGGCAGGAATACGGGCAGCTCTTCGGACTGCTTGGCAAAGAACATGGGAGACGGTCGAAGGGAACTTAAAGTTGCGTGCCATTGTGCCGCGACTGTTCCCATGGACCTATTCCGCAATGCCGCGGCGGCTTCAGGTTGCTTTCTGTCGTCTCCGAATCGGGCACACTCGTGCTATTTGATGGAGCACTCGCCTGCGCCCTATTGCAACGACTGCGTCGTCCCCCAGACTGTTCGGCACATTCTTGTCGAATGTCCCAGTCTGGGTGATCTTCGCGCACGACACCTGTTCCGTTCCCTGGATGGGCGGGGTCGCTACCGCCTGTCTCTTGTACTCGGGACGAGTGCGTGCACTTTGACTGGTGGACTTGTTGTCTTTTGGGGGGAGGCCGGCCTTCTTCCTTTCATTTAACCAGGTTTAATTGTTGTTGTTTTTGTTATTGTTTTTGTTATTGCTTTGTTATTGTTATTTCGTTTTATTGTTGTTTCCTGTTCAATTTTTTAAAGTAGCCTAGAACTAGGCTGTTTGTTTACGGCAACTTATGCCTAAGTCGGCAGTCGCCAGATAGCCCCTTAAATAAAAAAAATTGTATCTCGGAATACTTGTATGTTGATGTATTACTGTATAATTTAAGGGGAATACTAATTTTTTTCTGTTCATTATTTTCATTCCAAATATAAACATAGATATTATAAGGAAAAATGGAAAGTAAAATAGCTTTAATAAACTGAATTAGCTTTAAAACTAAATGATGTTTTTTCATAAATTGACACTAAATCAGAACTAATAGTACTCGTAACTTGAAAAAATATAATTTAAACGAAAGTAATTATATATAAGAAAATGTTTAATCAGTAAATTACTTCAGATTCAATGAGGTGATGTTTCTTTATGATTTTTCAATATGGAAGATATGCTGAAGGGAGCTAAGCCTTTTTTGGTTTAGGGTTAGGAAATTCAAAAAGCTTAGTTTACCCCTCAGGCCTGTTGTGCCTCTGGATCTGCCCCGGACATCACCATGTATGGTACCACCTTTGACTCACCACACAATCTCCTCAGGCTTCTAGAGCTCCAGGAGTATTGCAATAGACATTTATGGAGCACACTTCATTTCATGTTAGAGCCATGTCAGTATATACAGATGGCTACAAGTCTGAAGATGGGGTCAGCTTCCATGTCCTCAACCCACTGTTTGAAGTCAGCAGGGTTCTACTTGAAGCTGTGTCCATCTTCACTGCTGAGCTGGTTGACCTCTACACCTGGTATGAAAGATAACACATTGTGCTAGGTTCAGAGACTTGATTGTGATATAACTCTCAAATTACTTTGATGCTCTCCAAACACTGGTTTGAGGTCTCCATGATGCACTGACCTGGGCAGAGGTTGGGATTACCGACCTGGGCAGAGGTTGGGATTACTGACCTGGGTAGAGGTTGGGATTACCGACCTGGGCAGAGGTTGGGATTATCTTCTACTTGGTTCCGGGACAAGTGGAGATTGCAGGGAACGAGGGCACCAAAGAGTCAGCAAAGATTGCATGACTAGACAAGCATTTTTCTCTTCCTCACATTGCCTACATGGTTGGGATGTGGTTACCCCTCTGGGCTGCCTGTAAATAATACGGGAGATGGCCAATGGGAGCTTAAAGTTGCGTGCCAGCTTGCCATGACTGTTCCCATTGCCTCAGCAGCTTCAAGTTGATGTCTGTTATCTTGCAATTGGGCTTACTGACTTTATGCACCGCCATTTGATGGCGAATTTCCCTCTGCCTCACTGCGATGACTGTTTTAACATATTCTTGTTGAGTCTGGGTGATCATCACACACACTACCAGACAGAGTGGCTTAGTTACCACTTTCCTTTCTACTCCATTTTGAGTCTTTGTGTTGGGAGGGAGACACTACTTTGCCCCACTATCAGAAAATACTTGTTTGTGCAATCGCCAGAGAGACCTTTAAAAAAAATCTTGATGTGGAATCAATTTGTTACGCAAATCAGGGTAATTTGGAAGGCACTCACAGGAGGGGCTGCTTTTACCTGAATTTTAAAAGGGGTATTCAAGTGACCTATGCTGTTGGTAGCTGTCGCCAGATGGGCCACCTTTTAAAAAAAAACCCTCCTCTAATGAGAAGTGGGATATTTTATACAATTGTTGGTGCTTATATTCAAATGGCTAAGGGGATGTATCTCTGATGTCAAGAGACCTTTAACCCTTTCAAGATGAATTTCTTTTTATGGCTAAAAAAATAAATATTTACCTTTTCAACAGTTTTCCATCAAATTTTAAAAAATCTTGCTTTTCTAGTGTTAATTATAGCAATGGAACAAATAGATCCTAACAGACTTTTATTGAACATTGAAATAAAGAAAATATATTGAACAAAACTAATTTTTAGAAAATGATTCTTAACCATGCAAACTACATATGACATGGTGCAAACCATTTTTAACAATATTGCAGTTCATATTCCCTACATATTATTTTAGTATAAGTTTCTTGTTCTTTACAGCACATCCTACACATCTTCTTTGTCTTTGTTGTCCATCGTCAGATGAGTTCCTACATTAACCATAACAGAAACCTTGCTTGAATGCCTACCTGAATAAGATCTTTGAATTTGATTCCTTTCCATTCCTTTTGCAATAAGACTTACTGATAGTTTGTAAAGGATGTCCAAGAAAGTTTTACTATTTCTCTCTAGCTCTTTGTATATTACCCATAAATTTACCACGCTAGTAAGATCTACTCCCCCCATTATCTTCCTATAAAAAAAACTATTGCATCAGAATAATCAGCAACAATTGTATTTTGATATTTTTGCTTTTTGATTATTGTAACAAATGTGTTTGCATTGCATGACAGTTGCTCGACAAACTCAATTCTTTTGTGTCATGCCAAGTTACATCGAGAGAGCCAGTGTTATTTCCTTTCACTGCAGCTTCCTCAGGACTCTTGGGAAGTTTTTTCTTAAAGATTGACAAGTTCTTACTGATGTATCCTCAATGCTATCTATCAAATGCACTGAAGTAAAAAATTTATCAAATGCAAGTGTAGCATCCTTCTCCATGATTGTAGATCTTAACTTTTTAACAACTCTCTCCTTCTCTCTGTGCTACCTCTCTTCCTACATACACATTCATGTCCTATGTATAGCCTGTTAGTGCATCACATCTCATCCGTACCTTGATTCCACTCTTTACAGGCTTCATAGGTAGATAATATTTCAGGCTTGATATACCCTTGAACTTTGTCATATTCGCAGCCTTAGGGTCTCTTGTACCCGTGCCATGGACATTCTCCGTTCCGTGACGTTCAGCGCTTGGAGCGCTGATAGGGCTACTGCCTTACTTTTTTATCGATCCTTTGTTCGCTCGAAGCTCGACTACGGATGCGAGTTTTATGCATCCGCAGCCGAGCGTTTATTGCGGAAGGTGGATTCGATCCACCACACCGGCCTTCGCCTTGCGACCGGTGCCTTCCGCACTTCCCCCATTGAGAGCCTGTTGGTCGATGCTGGGGAGATGCCACTCGCTCTGCGACGCGTGCAGTGCATCACTCGCCTGTACGCGCGAGCCCGGCGCCTCCCTCAGTCGCCAACAGCTCTCACTGCATCCGAAGCTGATCTCGATGGTGCCTATGCCGCCGAGAGACGCCAGTCATACGCTAAGCCCTTTGGGTTTAGGGCCAGGAAACTCCTTCGAGAGGTAGATAAAACCCTCGGGCCGGTGGCGCCTCTGGTTCTGCCCAGGACGCCACCCTGGAGGGTACCACATTTGGCTATTTGTCGCCATGCCTCTGCTCCCAAAGCTTGTACTGCGCCGGGAGTATTGCGTTCAACCTTTTTGGAGCACACATCGTGTCACGCTGGAACCGTGCTAGTGTATACGGATGGCTCCAAGTCCCAAGAGGGGGTCGGCTTCCACGCTGTATTCCCTCTGTTTGAAGTCAGCGGGGCTCTACCAGGCGCTGCGTCTGTCTTCACGGCCGAGCTGGTGGCAATACACCACTCGGTACGGGAGATTACGCGACGTGCCCGGTTCGGAGACCGGATTGTGATCTATAGCGACTCACAAAGCGCTCTGAGTGCTCTCGGGGCATTGGAATCTCCGCATCCCCTGGTTCGCGATATCCGTGAGGTCACGGTTTTGGCGAGCCGGGCAGATGTCGACATTATGTTCTGCTGGGTTCCTGGACATGTAGGAATTGCGGGGAATGAGGGCGCCAAAGAGTCCGCGACGACTCTGCGACCGGACCAGCGTTTTGCTCTTCCTCACACCGACTACATGGCTGGAATACGGGCAGCTCTTCGGACTGCTTGGCAAACAAGATGGGAGACGGTCGAAGGGAACTTAAAGTTGCGTGCCATTTCGCCGCGACTGTTCCCATGGACCTATCCCCCAATGCCGCGACGGCTTCAGGTCGCTTTCGGTCGTCTTCGAATCGGACACACACGTGTGACGTATCGCTATTTGATGGAGCGCTCGCTTGCGCCGTATTGCGACGACTGTGTCGTCCCCCAGACTGTTCGGCACATTCTTGTCGAATGTCCCAGTCTGGGTGATCTTTTAGCATGTTATCTGTCCCGGTACCGGGATGGGCGGGGTCGCTACTGCCTGTCCTTTATACTTGGAGCGAGTGTGTGCACATTGACTGGTGGACTTGTTGACTATTTGGGGGAGGCCGGCCTTCTCCCTTTCATTTAACTAGGTTTTGTTGTTGTTTTTGTTATTCTTTAGTTATTGTTATTTCTTTTTATTGATGTTTCCTGTTCAAATTTTTTAAAGTAGCCTAGAACTAGGCTGTTTGTTTACGGCGACTTATGCCTAAGTGGGCAGTCGCCGGATAGCCCCTTAAAAAAAAAAAATCCAGCACTATCAGGCTATACTGGATTGGTGACATATAATTTTGAAAGTATTAGTTTGAACCTATCCTGTGCAATTGTTGATTTTATCAACTCTTTTCCCATCCCTTTCTTTGATGGCCAGTAACAATTTAGCGATGAAAGCCTGTTGAAACACATTACAAATATAACCTCAAATAACACTCATCTCATAAGGGTTGTTTTTTTAACTACAATCTTTTTTTCTTTTTCAAGAATTTATAATCTTTTATTTGTACAGTCAGCAATATGAAGGAAAAAACTAAAAGGATATTGCTTGATTAATATATCATAATAATACTACACAAACATTCCTGAGTTACCTTCATTCGAGGTCTGAAATTTGGTGGGTTGAAACACATTGCAGGTGAGTCCCGGGTATTTGCATTGTCAGTGGATGTTACTGCAGCAGGATCATCATCTTGTGATGAATATTCAGCATCATCTTCTTCTGATGAATATACATATATAAAGAAGGAATACAAGATAGAGGAAGATATGAAAAAAATAGGCCTAGCTTTTTCAAAGCTGATTGGGATTTACTGATCCCACTGAAAGTGTCTTCTTGGACATAGAAGTCCCATATGCTAATTATATTTAAATTAATTGTAAAATATGACCCATACAAATCATTTAGTCACTTATTTTTAATTACTATTCATATAAATATGTACATGATATAACAAACATAGAATAATCTACTTACCTTAAAGCTTAAAAATCACACACATATAGGGAAAACATACACAGCCATCCACACTCCTTGATAAGTAAGCCAACTCTAAAACTCATGTGGTTGTAAAACGAATTGTGACACCATGTAGAAATTCTAAGAGGTCTGAAATCAAACTGTTTCTTTCAAATCTTGGACAATAGAGACCCAGCAATCACCAAAGAGTTAAACCATTGCTCCCATTACCAAATTAAACTTTTGAGTGTAATGTATCATCTTTTTAATCCATCCTGCTTGAATATCAATACATTTCCTGTGTAATGAGCTTTTTGAAATTTATAAGATTTATCATAAAGTGTGAAAGTTTCTTTTAAACCATGACAGGATGCTTCTGAAGAGATTAAACAAATAAATCACAAATCCTGTGAAGATCCACTTGGTGGCAATTTTGATGATAAAAAGGTGAGAGAAGATACAACACTAAAATTGTTTCCATTTGTTTTGTTTTTAACCATCATTAGCAGAAAATTGAATTAAGTTTTAAATATATCAATTTAATTTTATTTAAGGAGGATTGCAGTGCTAGCCCAGCCAAAAAGATGAAAGATGAGTTTTTTGATTCATTTGATGAAAATCAACATGGATTGAGAGGTCAAGAACAAGCATTTGGTGGTGCTTATGAAAGAGGCCAAATTGGCTCAGTCAAAGCGGTAATTTTATTGATTTTTTTTCCCTCTGCATTCTATTTGTTTGCACTGTATCTTTGGTAGCTATTTTGCATTCCCCACTAGATTGGACTCTTCACTTAAATATGATTTAACTTTGTACCTCTAGAGATAAGGACCTCTTTGTGCATTTCTAAAGAAAAATCTGGCATTTTTTTATAAATTATATACAAAAAGCAAGGAATGTTCCTATACTTGAAAGCATTTTAAAAAAGGTTCCTAAATAAAGCTGTGGTGAAAATATGTGGCTGCTACATGCTTAATCATCATTGATGGGTCTCTGGGGCCACAGTAGGACTCTTAAGAGAGAACTTTTGTCTTGAAGAGAAAACTAAAAATGTGTGGAAAGCTCATTCAGTCTTTTTCAACTAGTAGGACCTGGTGAGAAAACATGAATCTGAGTACCCTTTTGGTCCTTCTTTTGCCTCCATTTTAAATTAATCAAAATATTTTTTGTTGTTGGGTATTTAAATTGAATTCACTTTGTGTTTACTTCAGGAGCTATTTTATGAAATTTTAATGAAGGAGGAGATTAAAGAAGAACCCCTGGAAGATGAAATTCCTCTCCTTGATGGAGAGCGACTTGATTCGCAAGAGGAAGACTCTAGCCCCAAATCCTCTACTGAAATGGCCCTACAAAACTGCCTTCAAGAAAAGGTAATTTTGCCCACTTTAAAATTAATACCAAATTTATTGGTAAATTTGAATGCAGTGAAAGACTTGGTAATTTGGGTGAAAGTTTACCCCGTAATGGGCGCGGCAATTTTCCATCCTGGCCGCCATGCTGACGGGACTCAGCACCCCGTCCGACCCCAGCTTAGCCTCTTCTCCTTCCTTCAAAACACTTGTTTCCTTGCTTTTCATACAACCTCCCCAAAACATTCTCTGGTCAGCCTCTAATTTCACAGGGTAGATGCTGACCTTCTTCTCAAGCCAACCGTCCCAGATCGGGGCTGAAGGGGGCGGGGACAACGTTCCCTAACCCCTGAGCTCCTGTTTGGGGTGGCTGGTTTTTAACAACCTGCTTCATCCCCACCCATACCTTCCTCACATCCCTTACAGGCTCTGCCAGGCCTATAAGCACCTCTTGCAGTGCGGGCAACTGCAAGAGGTGATGAGCTATTGCATCTTGCAGAAAATTTAGGGTCACCATGCCCAATGATGTTAAAAACAAAATCTCTCCCTAATTCCTCCTTGCTCATCGACTGAGCCGCCCTCGGGCAGCTCCACTAAAAAAATGGAGGTCCCCCACCCTGTGCTTGCGCAGGAGACCCTCCATATTTCTTTAACCGGAGAGGAGGCTTACTCCTCCCCTATGCCTACGGGTGAAGGAGACACCCCCTCACCCCTTTCTCTAAAGGTGCTTTCCGGCACCTCCCTATTTCCAGCGGCAATCCGTCTTTTTCTTTCTAAGGGGACTGCTAAAAAACCCAGCAGGCAGCCCATTGCCGACCGACCCTCGTGTAAGCGGCTCGGTAGGGCAAACCCCCTTAGGGGGGAGAGGGAAGCCAGGCCCCTTCGGTCGCTTCCCTCAAAAGTCCTGCTGGCAAGGATATTAAACCTTGCCGGAGTCAAGGCCTGTGCTTCCCCCACCAGCTGACTAATGACAATACTGCCAACAGGACCTGCGATGTCTTGAGGGGGGGGGGATGGCCAGCTGGAGGCCCCTCCTGTGATAGACATGGTCCTTGAGGAGACCTAGCTTCAGACGGTAGGCCCTTCCATGGGGGGAAATCCGGGCTCGGCGCCAAGCACCGAACCCGAATCCGCCCCTATGCAAGGTCCTCCTCAAACGGCTGTGGGCTCGGAGGCAGTACAAGGAGGGGAGGGATCTCCTCCGACAGGTGCCCCTATAACTACCAGGACCTTCTCCATTTCGGAGATGGACCTGGCTGAGGCCGGTCCATCTGGCATGGGGGCTTCTGCCGGTGGAGGTGAGAAGCGGGTTCATTCCTCGCCCTCCTCTCCAAGCAAGAAAAAGACTAAAAAGACCAAGAAGAATCGGGGCTCCTCTCCATCCGCGGGGGCTGCGGGGATGGATGGGTCTGCTGCCACTTTGATAGGCGACCAAGCCAAGATCGGCACATCTGGCCCTTCTACCCCCTCATGTGTGGAGCCCCTGACTAAGACCAAGAGTGCACAGGGCGGAGCCTCGATGACTTCGGGGCCCCTGCTTCAGAGGTTACCTGGCGTTTTCGAGCCCGCTGGCTTCAAACGCTTGCTCGTTATTCGCTCCACTGATGGCACCATGTTATCCAAGGGCAACATGATCCATCAGAGGAGAGGATTAGCTACTGCAATTGGTAGAGAGCCGAAGGTGACCCGTTTCTCGGACGGGAGCCTTCTGGCGAATGCGGTGAATCCCGCCGAAGCGGACAGATATGTGCTCTTCGGACACTTCATGGCACCCCGGTGAGTATGACGCTGCACTCTACCATGAACTTTGTGAAAGGAGTAGTTTATGCGAGGGAACTCGTTGACTACTCCACTGAGGACATCACCCTAGACCTGGGCGACCATGGGGCGGTCAAGGTCGAACGTGTGATGAGAAAACAGGGAGGGGCCTCGAGACCCACCCCTACACTCTTCGTCACGTTCGACTGTTACAAGCTCCCTGAGTCGGTGTGTCCCGGTTGGTACTGCTACTGCGTGAAGGCATTCGTGCCACTGCCGCGGCGGTGCTATTACTGTCACCGCTTTGGCCATACGAATCGCTCATGTAGACGTGGAAAGTGGGGGTCACCAGAAGTCTGTGTAAATTGCTCCAAAGGCGCACACGATAAGTCCAAATCGTGTGTGGCCAAGTGTGTCAATTGCGGAGAGCCGCACCTTGCTTCTTCGAAGCAATGTGGTGCATATCTCCTTGAGAAAGAAATCCTGGCCGTTCAGGCCCAGGATCGACTCTCATTCCGCGAGGCTAAGGACTTGGTCCTGGCGCGCCCGGCTCTGCCTGGGACGTCATATGCCTCAATAGTTAGAAAGGTACCCTCTGCTCTGGCTCATCCAGGCCAACGAGCACGGTTGTTTCCGCTCCCCTGGTAGAGCTGGCGGCAAAAAGGGTTCATACCCAGCCCCGGCTAAAACCAGGGCTCCCCCCTCTTCCCCCAGCGTGACCATTTTCCGTAAGGCGAAACGGCCACGAGCCTCCACCGAGTCGTTAGACTCACAGAAGGCAACACCCCTGAAGATGGTCGCTAGGCCATCTTCCGGGGTTCCTAAAGCTGTTCCCCGAAAGGAGGACAGCAACAAATATGCTTTGGCCCCTTCGCCCACGCCCCGAGGTGGAGTGAGTAGCTCGGAGACGGTGGTTCCTCGAAAAGAGGGCCCCCCGCCTCCGAAGCCGCACTGCCCGCCTAAGGTTTCGTGGCGGAGGGAGGAAAAGACTCGCATGGCGAGCCCAACCTTCCCCAATAAGTCCTCGAAGGCGACAGCGCCTTCAGCGCTTTGCCCGGCCAACAGCGCCCGGGGTTCTGCCCCTGGGAAGCGTACGGCCATTTCCGTGAGGGTCTTTAGTTCGAGAAGGGCCCCCGCGTCTCCTCCGAGCTAGGCCTGGAGAGCCTATTCCTTCAATAGAATTGCCGTTGAATTCGGGCCAACTGGGAGGAGCTGCGGAGGCTCGTCTCGTCCCGTTCCCCGTTAGCTATCGTTTTGCAGGAGACCATGCTAGGCGTGTGCCACCTGCCCGCCCTTCCGGGATATAAGGGTCTTGCGACCCCACCACCGCGGGATGGCCGGGCTGGGGGATGCGCGGTTTACACCCGGCATGATGTCTCCGTTCTTCCTTTCTCTTTAGATACCTACTTTCAGGCAGTGGCTGTGCAGCTGCACCTGAATAGGAGGTATACTCTGATTTCTGCGTACATTCCACCGTCAGCTGACTTCGACGCGGGGGACTTCCGCCGCGTCGTGGAACGGTTGCCGAGGCCCTATCTCTTGCTTGGAGATCTGAACGGCAGGCATCCTCTCTAGGGAGATTACTCCATAAATCCCAGGGGACAAGTCCTTGCCGATCTGATCGAAGAGCTTGAGATGGGTGTCCTAAACGTGGATGAGTTTACGCATCACTGTCCGAGAACCGCTTCATTTTCTTGCCTTGACCTATCTTTGTGCTCTTCGGATGCACAGCCTGATTTTGATTGGGGGGTGGTCGATGACCTTCATGGTAGTGATCACTTTCCCATTCAAATATCATTTTCAGGGCAATTGCCGCCTGAGAGCCCACCTCGGTGCTGCTTGGCGCGGGTGCGGTGGCCTGCATTTCAGGAAATGACTGTATTCTCTCGCAGTCAAGGAGTTTAGGTCGGTAGATGAGGCTGTGGAGTTCTTCTTCGGCAACCTCATCGCCGTGGGCCTGACTACTATTCCTAGGACGTCTGGCCGTTTTGCACGCCGACCACTACCATGGTGGTCGGCCGAGTGTGAGACGGCCCTCAAACAGAAGCGTTATGCCTACATGCGCTATAAGCGCCGCCCGAACGATTTCACTGTCGCGGAATTTCGTCGGGCTAGGGCTAGGTCCCTGTTTTTCGAAGCACGCCCGCCGCTCTTCTTGGCGGGCATACGTGTCTTCACTTAACGGGAAGACCCCTTTAGCTGAGGTGTTGAAGCGAGTCAAAAGGATTCGGGGCAAGTTCTCGCAGGCCCCCCCTCCCGTTCTCCAGGAGAATGGGACCGCAATCTCGGACCCCGCGTCCCTGGCGGAATCCTTAGCGACCGCTTTTTCCGCATTCTCTAGCCGTGATGCTGCTCCGCCAGCATTCAATGCATGTCGTTATGTCGCTGAAGGCCGCCGGCTGGACTTTTCCTCCAGAGGCGGAGAACCCTTCAACGACAAGTTTACTGTGAGTGAGCTGCGTTCCGCTCTCGCTTCGGGCGCGGACACCGCCCATGGTCCGGACGATGTCCCGTACGCCATGCTTCGACACCTGGGTGATCGAGGCATGGCCTTTCTGTTAGATTTGTTCAACAGGATCTGGGTGGAAGGTCTTTTCCCAGACTCCTGGCAAATCGCTACTGTGCTCGCCTTTTGCAAACCGGGGAGAGATCACTCTACTCCGACCGGTTTCCGCCCAATCTCTCTAACCTTTTGCGTGTGCAAGTTGATGGAGAAATTGGTAAATGTTAGACTAGCCTTTTTCCTGCACAGCGGAGGCCATCTGTCTTCCGCAAGTTCCACTCCACGTCGGATGCTCTGCTCCGATTGGAAAATGCCGTCTGCGAGGCTTTCCTTCGTAGACAGCTCTACGCCACGGTGTTTTTCGATCTGGAGAAGACCTATGATACCGCATGGCGATACGGTATCATGGAGACTCTCCACACGATGGGAGCGAGGGGACGCCTCCCAATGTTTATATCTGGATTTTTGCGAGATCGTCGATTCCGCGTACGGGTGGGGGGAGCCGTCTCCGGCCCAAAGGAGCAGGAAGAGGGTGTCCCGCAGGGAAGTGTCCTCAGTGTCACACTCTTTGCCCTGAGTTTCAACGGCATCACCTTGGTGCTGCCTGAAGATGTTCTCGCTACGCTCTACGTGGACGACCTTTCGATCTCTTTTGGTGCGGCCCAGATGCCAACTCCGGAGCGTCGACTCCAACAGGCATTGAACCGCGTCTCTCGCTATTTCGAAGCGCACAAGTTTCGTTTTTCCCTAGCCAAGACCAAGGTAGTGCACTTCCACCGCCATCAACGGCTCCACCTTTACCTAGATTTATTTCTAAATGGGATTCGCCTGGAAGTGGTTGAAGTGGTTTATCGATCCATCCTCCGTTCGAAGCTCGACTACGGATGCGAGTTTTATGTATCCACAGCCGAATTGGACACACTCGCTGGTCGTACCGCCATTTGATGGAGCGCTCGCCAACTCCTTATTTAGACGACTACGTTGTCCCCCAGACTGTTCAGCACATTCGTGTTGAATGTCCCAATCATGCTGATCTTGGCACACGTGCCGCTTGTCCCTTGTACTCGGACGGATTCATGCACACTGTCTTGTGCACTATACGACTTTTTGGAGGAGGCTGGCCTCCTCTCCTTTATTTGATTGGGTTTTTTTTTAGGTCGCATGTTTCTGCACCAGGGGAAAGCAGGGCCTATACCAGAGCGTGCTTCATTCTTGCCTTTTTTCTTTTTTTCTTGTTATTTCTCTTGCCTTTGCCCGCTTTTATCATTTGTATTTTAATATAGCCTATTAGTATGTGGACGGCAACTTATGCCCGAGTAGGCAATCGCCAGATGTGCTCCTAAATTAAAATAAAAAATTGTGCCTGTTACTTGTCCAGCTGGAACGAACGGGGTCGCTCCTGCTTGTCCCTTGTACTTGGGACGAGTTCGTTCACACTGACTTGTGGACTTTACGACTTCTGTAGGAGGCTGGCCTCCTCACTATATTGTTGTGGGTCGCATGTTTCTGCGCCTGGGGGAGGTGGGCCTATCCCTGATGACAGAGCGAGCTTCCTTCTTGCCTTTTGTTAAACCCTGTAAGGGGCGCGGTGATTTGCCTTCCTGGCCGCCATGCTAACAGGACTCAGCGCCCTGTACGGCCCCAGCTTAGCCTCGTCTCCTTTCAGACAGCCTGTGTCTTTACCCTACTTCCTCACTCTCCCTACAACATCTCCCACAATTTTCTCTGGTCAGCCTCTAATTTCACAGAAAGCTTCAGGTTGCTTTCTGTCGTCTCCGAATTGGACACACTTTCGGGACGCACCGCCATATGATGGAGTGCTCGCCTGCGCCTCATTGCGATGTGTGCGTTGTTTCCCAGTGTGTTCGGCACGCTCTTGTAGAATGTTCCACTCTGGGTGCACGTTACTTAGTGGGGTCGCTACTATTTTCCCCTTGTACTCGGGACTGGTTCATGCACATAGACTTGATGACTATATGACTTTTTGGAAGAGGCTGGCCTCCACTTTATTTGACTCCCCCTGGCTCATGTTCCTACACCACGGGGAGGCGGGCATACACCATGTTGGAGCGCGCTTCCTTCTTGTTGCTTCTTTGCTTTTTCTTTCTTTATTTGTTGGTATTGTTGTTTTTGTTTTTTAACTTGTCTTTGCCTTTGTTCCTTTTTGATCTTTATTAATTGTTATCCTAATCAAGTCTATTATTTAGTTTTCCGTGAATTACTCCGACTTTTGCCCTAGTAGGCAGTCGCCAGTTCGCCTCTTAAAATTAAAAATAGACTTCATTGAGAAACCACTTGGAATGGGCAGCTCTCTATTTGTTTTTTTCTTAAATCCTTAAAATTTAATTAAAATTTGTTAATCTGTAATCATAATCGTGCTATTTTCTAACACAAATTCTATTTGCAGATTAAGTGTCCGTCTTCTAATGTCATTGTAGTTGGTTCCTTACAATCTAACTCTGATCTGCGTCTCTCTGATGGAAAAGGAACGCATAAAAAGAAGTCGCAAACTATTGTAAAGCATCTCAAATGCAATTCTTGTCCCTATCGAACAGCACGAAAGTACGATCTTTTAATACACACAAGAATCCACACGGATGCAAAGCCTTTCAAATGTAGTTACTGTCCATATCAAACAACAAATAGGGGTAATCTTCGGACACATAAAAGAATCCACACGAGTGAAAAGCCTTTCAAATGTAGTTCCTGTCCCTATCAAACGGCTTATATAGGGTATCTTAGGATACATGAAACAACCCACTTGGGTGAAAAGCATTTCAAATGCCATACCTGTCCCTATCGAACAGCACGAAAGTACGATCTTTTGAAACACACAAGAGTCCACACGGGTGAAAAACCTTTCAAATGTAGTTACTGTCCTTATCAAGCATCCCGAATGGGTGCTCTGTCGACACATGAAATAATCCACACGCGTGAAAAGCATTTCAAATGCAATTCCTGTCCCTATCGAACAGGACAAAAGTACGATCTTCTGATACACACAAGAATCCACAATGGTGCAAAGCCTTTCAAATGTAGGTACTGTCCTTATCAAACATCCCAAATGGAGTCTTTGTCAACTCATGAAAGAAACCACACAAGTGAAAAGCCTTTTAAATGTAGTTCCTGTCCATACCAAACAGCTTATATGGGGGCTCTTAAGAAACATAAAAGAATCCACACGGGTGAAAGGCCTTTCAAATGAAGGTACTGTCCATATAAAGCAATCCTTATGGGAAAAGTATGATTCAGAGCATTTAATCACGCACTCGAGTGCAAAACATTTTAAATGTTGTTCATGTCTTTTTAATCGAAGTCCATATCTTTTCTTCGAAGATCTTGCAGAAACCTCTTTAAAATTTTTTCACACCTAGGTAAATACCTGCAACTGGGTTCTTCAAGGTCCTTCCAACACCCACAATACCTTGCTAAATAGTAGTCTTTTCTGTATCTATGGTCGTACCACGACAAGTTTTTACCTTCGTTATCAAACTTGATTTGACTGCTGATCTCTGCGCATGCTCCACCCACCCAGGCCCAACTTGTTTTAGTAAATCCTGTCATTTGAGGTATTTCTTTTTCCTTGGGTAAGTTAGATGCAGCCGACACCCTGCGGGGTTCCAATCAAGAGTTTTGAGTAGCATTGTTCGTTGTGTGAATTCGTTTTGGAGCTTTACCTGGTGCCCTCCCACCCCTGGTGGATCAGTGTGTCAATTGCAACCCCGTAATGGGCACGGCGATTTACTTTCCCGCTCGCCGTGCTGACTGAACTCAGCGCCCCGTCAGGCCTTCCAGCTTATGCTCTTCTCCTTTCTGACAATCTGGCTTACTCTTCTTGCTCACTTTCCATACAACTTTCTCTGTTTGACCTATAATTTCACAGGGTAGACTCTGGATAGCTTTCTCTCTAACCATCCCGGATCAGGGCTGAGGAGAGAGGGGACAGCGCTCCCTCACTCCTGATCTCCGGTTTAAGGTAGTGGGTTTTTAACAACCTGTTTCATTCCTACCCTCACCTTCCTCACATACCCTTTCTCTCTCCTTTCACTATCAATCAAGTTTACGTCTAGCCCAAGGTGGAGCGGCCATGCCGAAAGGCTGCCGGGCCACTGGACGGTAGGAGTGGTCTTAAATGGCGGCAGCTGGCTCTGCTGGCACCGTGTTCACCCCTCGCAGAGCGGTCTACTGCGTGAGGTGATTAGCGTTTGCATCCCGTGATACTAATAGGGTCACCATGCCCAATTATAAGTTTCTTAAGAAAAATGCTCTCCCTTCTAACATCGTCGGGGCCGCCGTCTTGGGGTCAGTGTACTTAGCCCCCCCTCTTCCTCGACGGACCCCTCCATGAGGATCACCTTGTCGTGGTAGAGGGGCTTGCGTACTCGAATGATGCAGTGGGCTATGTCAGTGAAGACTGATCGAGATGGTCACTACTTCCCATCAGTCGGTCTTCAGGGGTCCAACCTTGCTGAACAGGCCACTGTAGAGGAGTCAGACTAACGATCCTCACCCCCTCGTGTTGAGTACCACTGTACGGGTTGCCGATTTGTTCGCCGGAGGTATCGCCATAGGCCGTACTCGTTCTGGAGCTGATAGCTGCCCACAGCTTGGGTCTTAGCCTAGCCGTCCTCAAACTTCCATTCATGACGCTGCATTGTTTTTAAAACGACAGATGTAGCGTGGGGGAGGGCTACCCCGAGGACGGTGTAAAGCGCCTTGTCTGGGGAAGCCACAGTAACATGTCCACTTCCCCAGGGTACATGTTCTTATTAACACAAATATATATGGGTTAAAACAATAAATCTTTTGCCAAAGGCCGCAGGCTTCTGGTCCCCGTGCCGTCAATGACCGTGTTCTCCGTATAGTCGATCCTTTTGGTTCTGAGGTCGACGATGACTGACTATGGAAAATTTGTACTACTGAAATCAGATAACGATAAGCCATTGAGTAAGGCTGATATTTTCAACGTTTATGAAGACTTGGTTGCTAAATGTGGCCTTGAAATAATGGCTGTCTGGTAGAGTAATTGACTTCGTTTGAACAACAACAAAAAATCAAAACACTCGGAATCTCTAGCTTCACTAAATATCTCCTCTTCAGCCCACCCTACCTTTAATACCTGCAAGGGAATTATCAGGTCAGGGGAGCTGATTGAATACGATGTGGACTGACTTGTTGATAAACTGACTCCCCAGAAAGTAATCGGCACATACCGCGTCACCCGCAATGTTAATAACACCAGAGTTCCTTCGGCGACCATTATACTAACCTTCAATCAGTTGGAACCTCCTAAAAATATCAAGGCTGGCTACTTGTGTATCCCCGTGAAGCCCTACGTTAAGAATCCACGTAGGTGCTTCCATTGTCAACATTTTGGGCATGTCGGCAAATATTACAGACAGATGAGGCTATGTATCAATTGTTCTTCCGACTTCCATGGAACACCAAGCTCACGTCCCCCTTGTTGTGCCAACTGTGGTAGTGACCACCCAGCCAGCTCTAACCAGTGCACCTTTTTCTTATATGAGAGAGGTTATTGCTCTCGGAAATAAATACAGAATTAGCATGAAGAATGCTAGAAGGAGAGCAAAAGAACTATACATCCAACCAGGAGTAAGTTTTGCAGACGCTCTTCGAGCAAATAGACCAGTCCATAACAAACAACAGAGAACATTCAGACCCTCACCTTTACAGCCACAGAATAGCCACCAAGTAGCTCCAACAGAACCTCTTCCCAAGAATGATGCTTCTTCCTCTCCAATCATCAGAGAAGCTCCTGCTTCACCGAAACCAAGACGCAAGAGGACTCGCCGTTCCTCAGATTCTCCTCCATCAGCATCAAACCAACCATTGCCATGTCCTGAATAAATGGAGGCTGATTCCGAGGAAGTTTGTGTAGTGTGCGTCTCACCTTTAGACATCCACCTTCCTCCCACTGAATCTGCCTTGACTCCATCTATCAAAACAAGTCGGCCTACTACACCCGCAGCACCAGCAACTTCAGAAAAAAAACTAAAGAGATGGTCACAGATTCAACATTGGCTGTGGCCTCCTTGGAGGAGGAGAAACAGCCTTCCGGGCTTCCCTTACCAACCACAGTTAATCCAACAACCAGTCCTCAGAATGACCCTGTACTATTCCTTTCGACACCACTAACCAGCATTACAGAGGACCCAATATCTTCAGAGGCACCCTTGCCAACAAAACCAACTAATACTACAGAGGACCCATTACCTTCAGAGGTATCTTTGCCAGCAAAACTAACCAGTACTACAGAGGACCCAATATCCTCAGAGACATCTTTGCCAGCAAAAACCACCTTGTCATATGCACAGCTGACAGATGGTTCTTTTCCCACTAACAAAAGTACCATCCCTAAAACCCTAAAGCTTCCAATGCCTCAAGTACTAATAACATCCAGAAACTTAAAAGGCTCAAAACCCCAGTTACCTTTACCAGATACAAAAAAAAACCCTAATTACTCTTAAAAGATGAATATGCCCCCAATTATACATTGGAATTTACAAGGGATCTTCCCCAAATGGGAAGAACTCAAAATACTGCTTCACGATTACAACCCTTGTTGTATAGCATTGCAAGAAAGACAATTTGGTAATCGTCAATTACCCAATATCCCTAACTATGTGGGATACTTTAAAAATCCACCAGAACCCATACGTGGTTCAGCTATTTTTGTCCACAAAGACTGTTCTCACTTAGTAATCCCATTGAGAACACATCTTCAAGCAGTAGCGATCCGTGTTTACACCAACCGTTTATACACAGTCTGCTCACTGTACCTTCCTCCTAGTGAAGGAGTAGTTGCCTCAGATCTGGCTAACAAATTAGCCAATCTCATCACCCAACTCCCAACCCCATTCCTACTGGTTGGAGACCTTAACGCAAGGCATCGACTTTGGGGAGACTATGATAACAACCATAAGGGAAACATGATCGTGAGATGTATAGAGACCATGGATGTGTTATTTTTAATGATGGCACTCCATCTTTTCATGTCCAGACTAACAGCTCTACCTGTGTAGATATATCACTTTGCTCATCAGACTGTAGAGCAGATTACAGCTCTACCTAGTTGTACTGACCTCATGCTTGACTGGCCCGCCCCCCCACCGAGTAATAGGTGGAAAGCCAACTGGCCAAAATTTAAACACCTCTCCCATCATTCTGCCCCGTAAGGGGCGCGGCGACTTGCCATTCTGGCCGCCGTGCTGACGGGACTCAGCACCCCGTCCGACCCCAGCTTAGCCTCTTCTTCTTCCTTCAAGACACTTGTTTCCTCGCTTTTCATACAACCTCTCCCACAACTTTCTCTGGTCAGCCTCTAATTCACAGGGTAGATGCTGACCTTCCTCTCAGCCAACCGTCCCGCATCGGGGGTGTGGGACAATGTTCCCTAACCCCTGAGCTCCGATCTGGGGTGGCTGGTTTTTAACAACCTGCTTCATCCCCACCCATACCTTCCTCACATCCCTTTTCCTCTCCTCTTCACAATCTATATTTTTTTACGCAGTGTTTAAGGTGGAGCCGCCATGCCGATGGACTGCCAGGCCACCAGGCAGGAGGGGTGGTCCGAAATGGCGGCGCCTGGCTCTGCCAGGCCTGTAAGCACCTCTTGCAGTGCGGGCAACTGCAAGAGGTGATGAGCTATTGCGTCCCGTGGCACAAATAGGGTCACCATCCCATGGATGAACTCATAAAACCTCAAACCCCTTTAACTTCCCCTTACTCATCGACGGAGCCGCCCTCGGGCAGCTCCAGCCAAAAAATGGAGGTCCCCTCCCCCCCTGTGCTTACGCAGGGGACCCTCCATATTTCTCTAACCGGAGAGGAGGCTTACTCCTCTGCTTCGCCTACGGGTGCAGGGACTCCCCCTCACCCCCTTCTCTGGAGGTGCTTTCGGGCACCTCCCCTTTTCCAGCGGCAGTCCCTTCTTTTCATTCCAAGGGGACTGCCAAGAAAGCCAGCAGGCAGCCCATTGCGACCGCCCCTCGTGTCAGCGGCTCGGTAGGGCAAACCCCCTTAGGAGGGAGAGGGAAGCCAGGCCCCTTCGGTCGCTTCCCTCAAAAGACCTGCTGGCAAGAATTTTAAACCTTGCTGGGGTCAAGGCCAGTGCCTCCCCACACAAGACTGGCGACACTGCCAAGGGGACCTGCGATGTCCTGGGAGGGGATGGCCAACTGGAGGCCTCTCCTGTGAAAGGCATGGTCCTTAAGGAAACCCAGCCTCAGACAGTAGGGTCTTCCATGGGGCGAATCCGAGCTCGGCGCCAAATACCGAACCCGAATCCGCCCCTATGCAAAGTCCTCCTCAAACGGCTGGGCATTCTGAGGCAGTACAAGGAGGGGAGGGATCTCCTCTAGATGGTGCCCCTGCGACGACCAGGACCTTCTCCATTTCGGAGAAGGACCTGGCTGAGGCCGGTACATCTGGCCTAGGGGCTTCTACCGGCGGAGGTGAGAAGCGGGTTCATTCCCCGCCCTCTTCTCCTAAAAAGAAAGACTAAGAAGACTCGGGGCTCCTCTCCATCTGCAGGGGGCTACTGGGACGGATGGGTCTGCTGCCACTTTGGCAAGCGACCAGGCCAAGATCGGCACATCCGGCCCCTCTGCCTCCCCAGGTACGGAGCTCCTGACCATGAAAAAGACCAAAAGTGCACAGGGCGGAGCCTCGATGACATCGGGGCCCCTGATTCAGAGGTTACCTGGCGTTTTTGAGCCTGCTGGTTTCAAACGCTTCCTCGTTATTCGCTCCACTGATGGCAGCATGTTGTCCAAGGGCAACATGATCCATCAGAGGAGAGGATTAGCTAGTGCAATTGGTAGAGAGCTGAAGGTAACCCGTTTCTCGGACGGGAGCCTCCTGGCGAATCCCGCCGAGGCGGCCAAGATAAGTGCTCTTCGGACACTTCATAGCACCCCGGTGAGTGTGACGCCGCACTCTACCATGAACTTTGTGAAAGGAGTAGTTTATGCGAGGGAACTCGTTGACTACTCTATTGAGGACATCACCCTAGAGCTGGCCGACCATGGGGCGGTCAAGGTCGAACATGTGATGAGAAAACAGTGAGGGGCCTCGAGGCCCACCCCTACACTCTTCGTCACGTTCGACTGTGACAAGCTCCCTGAGTCGGTGCGTGCTGGTTGGTACCGCGTGAAGGCATTCGTGCCACTGCCGTGGCCGTGCTATTACTGTCACCGCTTCGGCCATACGAATCGCTCATGTAGACGTGCAAAGTCGGGGTCACCCGAAGTCTGTGTAAATTGCTCCAAGGTCGCACACGATAAGTCCAAATCGTGTGTGGCCTAGTGTGTCAATTGCGCAGAGCCGCACCTTGCTTCTTCGAAGCAAAGTGGTGCATATCTCCTTGGGAAAGAAATCCTGGCCGTTCAGGCCCAGGATCGAGTCTCATTCCGCGAGGCTAAGGACTTGGTCCTGGCACGCCCGGCTCTGCCTGGGACGTCATATGCCTCAATAGTTAGAAAGGCGCCCTCTGCTGCTGGCCCATCCAGGCCAACAAGCATGGTTGTTTCCGCGCCCATTCAGAGCCCTTCTGCGGGCTCTACCCAACCCGGGCGCTCCCCTGGTAAAGCTGGCGGCAAAAAGGGTTCATACCCTGCCCCGGCTAAAACCAGGGCTCCCCCCTCTTCCCCAAGCGTGACCGTTTCCCGTAAGGCGAAACGGCCACGCGCCTCCACCGAGTCGTTAGACTCACAGGAGGCAACACCCCTGAAGATGGTTGCTAGTCCATCTTCCAGGGTTCCTAAAGCTGTTACCCGAAAGGAGGACAGCAACAAAGAGGCTTCGGCCCCTTCGCCCACGCCCCGAGGTGGAGCGAGTGGCTCGGAGACGGTGGTTTTTCGAAAAGAAGGCCCCCCCCGCCTCCAAAGCCGCAACGCCCGCCTAAGGTTTCGAGGCGGAGGGAGGAAAAGACTCGCATGGCGAGCCCAACCTCCCCCAATAAGTCCTCGAAGGCGACACCACCTTTAGCGCTTTGTCCGGCCAACAGCGCCCGGTTTCTGCCCCCGGGAAGCGTACGGCCATTCCCGTGAAGGTCTTCAGTTCGAGGAGGGCCCCCGCGTCTCCTCCGAGCTAGCCCTGGAGGGCATATTCCTTCAATGGAATTGCCGTGGACTCCG
The DNA here is from genome assembly GCA_963969495.1 of Ceratothoa steindachneri. Lineage (NCBI taxonomy): Eukaryota > Metazoa > Arthropoda > Malacostraca > Isopoda > Cymothoidae > Ceratothoa > Ceratothoa steindachneri. The sequence goes on from OZ018333.1 coordinate 58,504,275, forward strand.
GGCCAACTGGGAGGAGCTGCAGGGGCTCGTCTCATCCTGTTCCCCGTTAGCTATCGTTTTGCAGGAGACCATGCTAGGCGCGTGCCCCCTACCCGCCCTTCCGGGGTATAAGGGTCTTGCGACCCAACCACCGCGGGATGGCCGGGCTCGGGGATGCGCGGTTTACACTCGGCATGATGTCTCCGTTCTTCCTTTCTCTTTAGATACCTCCTTTCAGGCAGTGGCTGTGCAGCTGCACCTGGATAGGAGGTATACTCTGATTTCTGCGTCGTCGCACGGTTGCCGAGGCCCTATCTCTTGCTTGGAGATCTGAACGGCAGGCATCCTCTCTGGGGAGATTACTCCATAAATCTCAGTTGACAAGTCTTTACCGATCTGATCGAAGAGCTTAAGATGGGTATCCTAAACGTGGATGAGTTTACGCATAACTGACCGAGAACCGCTTCATTTTCTTGCCTCGACCTATCTTTGTGCTCTTCGGATGCACAGCCTGATTTTGATTGGGAGGTGTTCGATGACCTCCATGGTAGTGATCACTTTCCCATTTAAATATCATTTTCAGGGCAACTGCCGCCTGAGAGACCACCTCGGTGGTGCTTGGCGCGGGCGCGGTGGCCTGCATTTCAGGAATTACTGAATTCTCTATCTCAGTCGACGAGTTTAGGTCGGTAGATGAGGCCGTTGAGTTCTTCTACTATTCCTAGGACGTTTTGCAAGCCAACCACTCCCATGGTGGTCGGCTGAGTGTGAGACGGCCCTCAAACAGAAGCTTTATGCCTACATGCGCTATTAGCGCCGCCCGAACGATTTCACTGTCGCTGAATTTCGTTGGGCTAGGGCTAGGTTCTGGTATATTTTGAAGCACGCCCGCCGCTTTTCTTCGCGGGCATACGTGTCTTCACTTAACGGGAAGACCCCTTTAGCTGAGGTGTTGAAGCGAGTCAAAAGGATTCGGGGCAAGTTCTCGCAGGACCCCCCTCCCGTTCTCCAGGAGAATGGTACCGCAATCTCGGACCCCGCGTCTGTGGCGGAATCCTTAGCGACCGCTTTTTCCGCATTCTCTAGCCGTGATGCTGCTCCGCCAGCATTTAATGCACGTCCTGATGTCACGGAAGGCCGCCGAAGGGACGTTACCTCCAGAGGCGGAGAACCCTTCAACGACAAGTTTACTGTGAGTGAGTTGCGTTCCGCTCTGGTTTCGTGCGCGGACACCGTTCATGGTCCGGACGATGTCCCGTACGCCATGCTTCGACACCTGGTTGAGCGAGGCATGGCCTTTCTGTTAGATTTGTTCAACAGGATCTGGGTGGAAGGTCTTCTCCCAGACTCCTGGCGAATCGCTACCCTGCTTGCCTTTCACAAGTCGGGGAGAGATCACTCTACTCCGACCGGTTTTCGCATAATCTCTCTAACCTCTTTGCGTGTGCAAGTTGATGGAGAAATTGGTAAATGTTAGATTAGCCTTTTTCCTGGACAGCGGAGGCCATCTGTGTTCTGCACAGTGCGGCTTCCTAAGTTCCACTCCACGTCGGATGCTCTGCTCCGACTTGAAAATGCCGTCTGCGAGGCTTTCCTTCGTAGACAGCACTACACCACGGTGTTTTTCGATCTGGAGAAGGCCTATGATACCGCATGGCGATACGGTATCATGGAGACTCCCACACGATGGGGGCGAGGGGACGCCTCCCAATGTGTATATCTGGATTTTTGCGAGATCGTCGATTCCGCGTACGGGTGGGGGGAGCCCTCTCCGGCCCAAAGGAGCAGGAAGAGGGTGTCCCGCAGGGAAGTTTCCTCAGTGTCACACTCTTTGCCCTGAGCATCAAGTGCATCACCTCGGTGCTGCCGGAAGATGTTCTCGCTACGCTCTACGTGGACGACCTTTCGATTTCTTTTGGCGTGGCCCAGATGCCAACTCTGGAGCATCGACTCCAACAGGCCTTGAACCGCGTCTCTCGCTATGCCGAAGCGCACAGGTTTCGGTTTTCTTTGGCCAAGACTAAGGTGGCGCACTTCTGCCGCCATCCACGGCTAACCCCGACCCAGATTTGTTTCTTAATGGGGTGCGCCTGGTTGTGGTTGAGTCGCACCATTTCCTTGGTCTTGTATTTGACTGACGCCTCTTCTGGGAGGCTCATATTCGTAGCCTTAGGGTTCCTTGTACCCGTGCCATGGACATTCTCCGTTCCGTGACGTTCAGCGCTTGGGGCGCTGATAGGGCTACTGCCTTACTTTTTTATCGATCCTTTGTTCGCTCGAAGCTCGACTACAGATGCGAGTTTTGTGCATCCGCAGCCGAGCGTTTATTGCGGAAGGTGGATTCGATCCACCACTCCGGCCTTCGCCTTGCGACCGGTGCCTTCCGCACTTCCCCCATTGAGAGCCTGTTGGTCGATGCTGGGGAGATGCCACTCGCTCTGCGCCGCGTGCAGTGCTTCACTCGCCTGTACGCGCGAGCCCGGCCCCTCTCTCAGTCGCCAACAGCTCTCACTGCATCCGCAGCAAAGCCCGATGGTGCCTATGCCGCCGAGAGACGCCAGTCATACCCTAAGCCCTTTGGGTTTAGGGCCAGGAAACTCCTTCAAGAGCTAGATATAGCTCTCGGGCCGTTGGCGCCCCTGGTTCTGCCCAGAACGCCATCCCGGAGGGTACCAAATTTGGCTATTTGTGGCCACGCCTCTGCTCCCAAAGCTTGTACTGCACCGGTAGTATTGCGTTCGACCTTTTTGGAGCACACATCGTGTCACGCTGGAACCGTGCTAGTGTATACGGATGGCTTCAAGTCCCAAGAGGGGGTCGGCTTCCACGCCGTATCCCCTCTGTTTGAAGTCAGCGGGGCTTTACTAGGCCCTGCGTCTGTCTTCACGGCCAAGCTGGTGGCAATACACTACTCGGTACGGGAGATTACGCGACGTGCCCGGTTCGGAGACCGGATTGTGATCTATAGCGACTCACAAAGCGCCCTGAGTGCTCTCGGGGCATTGGAATCTCCGCATCCCCTGGTTCGCGAAATCCGTGACGCCACGGTTTTGGCGAGCCGGGCAGATGTTGAGATTATCTTCCGCTGGGTTCCTGGACATGTAGGAATTGCGGGGAATGAGGGCGCCAAAGAGTCCGCGTGAACTCTGCGACCGGACCAGCGTTTCGCTCTTCCTCACACCGACTACATGGCAGGAATACGGGCAGCTCTTCGGACTGCTTGGCAAAGAACATGGGAGACGGTCGAAGGGAACTTAAAGTTGCGTGCCATTGCGCCGCGACTGTTCCCATGGACCTATCCCCCAATGCCGCGGCGGCTTCAGGTTGCTTTCTGTCGTCTCCGAATCGGGCATACTCGTGTGACGCATCGCTATTTGATGGAGCGCTCGCCTGCGCCCTATTGCAACGACTGCGTCGTCCCCCAGACTGTTCGGCACATTCTTGTCGAATTTCCCAGTCTGGGTGATCTTCGCGCATGATACCTGTCCCGGTACCGGGATGGGCAGGGTCGCTACCGCCTGTCCCTTGTGCTCGGGATAGATTCGTGCACATTGACTTTTTGGGGGAGGCCGGGCTTCTCCCCTTTATTTAAGGTTCCTTTTTTTGTTATTGTTTTGTTTGTAGGTTGCACTGTCCTGCACCGGGGTGAGGGGGACCTCCCCCCGCGACCGGAGATTGCTTCCTGATTGTTAAGTTTTTCCAATTTATTTCAGTGTTAAGTTTTCATATTTTTACTTTAAAGTAGCCTAGTTCTAGGCTGTCGTGTTTTTCGGCGACTTATGCCCAAGTGGGTAGTTGCCAGATGGGCTCCATAAAAAAAAAATCGGGATGAGTGCGTGCACTTTGCCTGGTGGACTTGTTGACTTTTGGGGGGAGGCCGGCCTTCTCCCTTTCATTTAACTAGGTTTAATTGTTGTTTTTGTTATTGTTTTGTTATTGTTATTTCTTTTTATTGTTGTTTCCTGTTCAATTTTTTAAAGTAGCCTAGAACTAGGCTGTTTGTTTACGGCGACTTATGCCTAAGTCGGCAGTCGCCAGATAGCCCCTTAAATAAAAAAAATTAAAAAAACCCATCATTCTGGACACTTTCCTCAGGGTGTCGTTGACATGATCTTGGTGAACTTTCATGACCACCTCAACCAGGTGGCAAATTTATCTATGCCCCTCTCCAAAATTGATTCTCACAAGACCCATCTCCCATTTTGGTCTGAGGAATGCAGCAAAGCAGTGACAGAATGCAAACTAGCTTGTCGTCGCTACCACCGGAACCCTACTACTACCAATAAGTATGCCCGTAACCAATCCAGGGCAGTGCGACAGCGCACCCTCCGCCAGGCTCGCCGAATTTTCTTAAAATTGTGCATCAACTCTATCAACCACCAAACTCCACCAGACAAAGTCTGGAAAAGAGTGAATAAGCTCATTTGCAGAACAAGTGGCTTCTCTGCCCCCAATATTGTTGAAGCAGGTGAGCTTTTGGAAGACTTATTGAAAATTTCAAATGTCCTGGCAAAGACATTCGCTGACATCTCTAGCCCCAACAATTACCCTCTAGAATTCCAACGTGTCAGGAAAATGCAAGAACAGTGCATACTGAACTTCATGGATCTTTTTATGGATAATGAACCATATAACAAGCTGTTTTCCATCAATGAACTTCAAAGTGCTCTTAAGAAATGTAGATCTACCACACCTGGCCCTGATGGTATCTCTTATGATATGATTAGGAATATGCATTCAACACTCATATCACACCTTCTTGATATATTTAACTATATCTGGATTAAGGGCCATATCCCTTCCTATTGGAGGGAAGCAATTATACTTCCCTTTCGTAAACCGGGAAAGGATGGAACACTTCCGACCCACTATCGTCCAATTGCCCTTACTTGCTCCCCATGCAAGCTTTTTGAAAGAATGGTGAATGCCAGGCTGGTATGGTTTCTGGAGAGAAATAACCTTATTTCTCCCTCACAAGCAGGTTTTAGGAAAAAGCTATGCACCACAGACCTGCTGGTCACGATAGAGGATTGCATCCGACAAGCTTTCTCAAAAAGACAGCACTCCATCGCTGTATTTTTTGACATAGAAAAGGCCTATGATACCACTTGGAGGTGTGGTATCTTGAAGCAACTGCATGACTGGGGTATCAAGGGTCACCTCCCCAGATTCATACAACAATTTTTGGCTGGACGCACATTCCGAGTGAAAGTCGGAAATGTCATGTTGGAGGCAGTTGACCAGATAGAAGGCGTACCACAGGGAAGTGTTTTGAGCGTCACCTGCTTCTTTGTGGCCATCAACAGTATCATTACTGACCTTCCAGCAAAGACAATATCAACTCTCTATGTGGATGACTTGGTAATTGTCTCAACATCACCTCGGCTGCCCTTTGTCACCCGAAAATTGTAACAGGCCATTAATATCATTGCCAAGAATGCCACCGCAAAAGGCTTCCGACTATCATCCTCAAAAACAAAGGCAGTTCACTTCTACAACTTCAGGCGAGTTGAGTGAGAAGAGCCAACCCTATTTCTATATGATTCTCCCATCTCATTTGAGCCCCACTTCAAATTTCTAGGGGTTATCTTTGACTCAAAGCTCTCTTGGGTCCCCCATATAACTGCTTTGAAAAAATCCTGCCTGAAGAGAATGGACATTCTAAAACTCATATCACATGTTTCGTGGGCAAGTGACCGCCGCCGTACCCTGTGGCTATTGTATACAGCCTTGATCCAGTCTAAGCTGGACTACGGGTCACGGGTGTACTCCTCAGTATCATCCTCAAACCTGGATAAATTCAACTCCATCAGGAACCAGGGCCTACGTTTAGCTTTGGGAGCATTCAAGTCCTCCCCAATACCTAGTCTTTATGCAGAGAGTGGGATTCTCCCACTATCCTTTCACCGCCTTAACCTTAACCTGCAGTACCTCTTCAGACTGCAACAACTTCCCCAATCACCTGTATATGATTGCACCTACAATATTCACTCGGTAGCCTCATATGACAGGTTCCCTTCAATGACCCGCCCATTTGCCCTGCGCATGACTGAAGATACAGGTCAACTGAGGGAACTATCAGTAATCCCATATCAGATCCCAAAAGTACCTCCATGGCTATTACCACCAGTGAGGGTCTGCAAGGCATTGGCAGAGGAACCAAAGACCAAGTTCCTACCTTCCGTTCTACGATGCTTCTTCCACGAACATACTGTGCGTCACAAACCAAGCACCTTTATATACACAGACGGATTGAAATCCCCTGATGGGGTAGGAGCCTCTGCTATCCTTCCCTTCCATCAGTTATCTGTGTGCCTGCCTAGTGCAGCCTCTATCTTCACGGCTGAGCTTGTCGCGATACTGGCTGCACTGTATACCATCATTTATTCACCCTCAGGATCATATACAATATTCTCCGATTCCCTCAGCTCCTTAGAAGCCTTAGCAAATCCATTCCCAGATCACCCATTGGTTTCAAAGATACAGAAGTGGCTTTTTTTATGTCCTCGCTCCACAAAATCTTATTTTGCTGGGTACCGAGCCACATAGGTATAAAATGGAATGAGAGAGCAGACACTTGCTAAGACAGCAGCATCTCTATGAACCACCACCCCTGCTCCTCTTCCTTTCCGAGACACTGTGCCACATATCCATGAATATGTGGTCAACCAGTGGCAGAGGACGTGGGATGAACACCCCCTAACCAAACTGCATACCATCAAACAGTCAGTTCGCCCTTGGCCACCTACTACTAGAACCCGTACTCAGAATGTTATCCTATGCCGGCTGAGAATTGGGCATGTCGTTCGCCTAACACATGGCTTTCTAATGGAGGGCCTTCGACAGCCTCCAATGTGCACTCACTGTGGAGTACCAATATCCGTACTCCACCTATTCACCGAATGCACACGCTTCCAAACCCTAAGGCAAAGACTTTTCCCTTTGATTTGCCAAGGGATGCATTCTCAGTAGGCTCTGAGAAGTATCCTTTCTGAGCACCAGAACACCTTTAATAGGAACAAAGTGCTAAAATTTTTATCGGAAACGAATCTACTAAAGGAAATTTAGTATTTTATCATTTTTAGAATGAGATAGACATCTTATTACTATATTTTAGAGACATTTATTTTCTACGATTTTACTCCCTTTTATTTTCTACGGTTTTACTTGCTTTTATTCTAGATTTGTTACCATAGTCTGTTTTTTAACAAATATTTGAAATTTTAACGAACCCTTTTGGAAAATGGTTGCGGGTTTGTCCATTTGGACCTACGCAGCATTCGCCTTTTATGTACCGTTCTTCTTCTTCTTCCTCGACGGATGCCGGTTCGCCGGCATTAGAAGATAGAAAAAGACCATTGAATGGGATCTGTGATGTCTTAGGGAGGGGGGGCAAAAGGAGGCCTCCTTGAGATTGACTTGACCGCTGAGGTGACCCAGCCTGAGATGGTAGTGTGGCTGCAGGGTCACGACTCCCACACCAACAATTGCCGCCGCACTGATAAGACCAACCCAGTTAGAGGAGAGAGTTTAATCTTAATTTTATTATAACCTAATAAATAATGAAAATTAGCGAAAGTTTAAGCAATCACAGCCCGCTAAAACAAAAAATATATATAACCTTATATCCTAAATTCAAAATAATAAAAATATCTGTATATATTAATCTAATATGTATGTGGTCTTATCCCAACTTGGGACACACTGGTTCCAACCGCTGTGTTGGAGTGTCTGGCGCTAGCTCCAATTACGGCCTGGAGACCGGGAGGCGCTCTCCAGGGCCCACACTTGTAATCGGTCCCTTTCTCAGTTGATTCCACACGTGAGGGTCTCTACTGACTCCTACCACCTCTTAAAAGCCAGAGGACGATATCTTATCCCCGGCACCACAGAGCTGGAAAAGAGAAGGCCTTGTCAGTCACCGACTCACTGCAACACTCAACCATCCCTACACTTAACCCTCTCAACCACACTTTAACCTAGCTGTTACACTCACTTATTTTACGTCCAGTCGGCTCTTCTTTTCACTTCCAATACAACCATATTTATTGCACACAGTATTTCATTCTGTTATCGTAAGTGTCGTTATCTCGTCAATCACGCTTTCAAATATGGCTTTGTTTTAAATATATTGCCTGGGGGAAAACTGATATGAATGAGAGTCTATCGATTCTCCCCTATAGTATGAGTATTCAGACGTTATATGCCCATTTTATATAAAGTGGGAAAAGGGGAGCTGTTCTCGTGTAGCAGGATTGGTTAAGTGAGCAAACTAGCTTCCTTAGGATATAGGAAAATATTCAGCTGGATTCTTAATACCGTCGTAAATTGCGGGAACAGGTCTTGAAAAGGCGAACGGTAAGGATTATTTCTTGAATAATGACTGCTAATACTATTTCTAAACCATAAAATACAGTAATATAAATAGTCATTCCATCTAGTCAATTATACAAAATTCAACCAATCAGGATTAAGCAGATTTTTAATGACAATCTTATGTTTAATTTATTCATTCAGCTTTAAAACAAATTTTGTTTTACACATAAGCGCTGCAAAAATTGCCCAATCAGCAGCAAATAGATTTTTAGGAACAATTTAAGTTCAAACACAAACAAACGTAAGAGGCGCTGAAATTGAATAAAGATTTTTGGTTTGGAATTCTTGGACGAAATAAATTTGCTGTTTGCATGTCGCTACCGTGTAAAGGAGATAACGGTTAAGGAGAGTCCAAAAATGCTTTTGCTCAGTAAAGAACTGCGAGGACCGATTGACTGTGAACCAATTTGAGAACCCCATAAGACTTCAAAATGCTCGTCTTTGAGGAGATGGCTTTGAGCCGGATGCGATTCCATAATGTGGTTCCAACACCACACCCGTACCCGGAGCGACGACATCCCGACTTGCGATCTCCACAGCCTGAAATAGAAGGGGATTAGAGGAGAGGTGACGCGAACAACAATACACTACTACAGTAGGACCTTCCCAGGGGTCAAACCTGTGCTCGGTGCAAAGCACTGAACCCAAGTCCGCCACTTTGCAAGGACCTCCTCAGACGGCTCCGCACCCTGAGGCCTAACCACGAGAAGAGGGATCTCCTCCCCCTGTTGATGCACCCAAGACATCCAATACGTCCATTTCAGATAAGCTTCTTGCTGAGGTAGGTCCATCTGGCCTAGGGTATCCTACCGGCCGAGAAGAGAAGCGAGTTCGTTCACCACCCTACCTAAAAAGACGACGACTTGGAAGGGGGGATCTTTTCCCTCATCCGCGGGAGCCACGGGAACAAACGCGTCTGGTGCCGTTTCAGTAAGAGACCAAGACAAGATCGGGACGTCCGGCTCGTTGCTTCCCCGGCTGGGGAGTCCCAGACGAAAACGAGAACTACGCAGAGCGGAGCCTCGATTACGCCGGGGGCGCTAATTCAGAGACTACTTGGCACTTTCGAGCCAGCTGTCTTCAAACGCTTCCTTGTTATTCGCTCCACTGATGGCCTCATGTTGGCTAAAGGCAACATGATCCATCAGAGGAGAGTTCTATCTAGTATGATTGGTAGAGAGCCGAAAGTGACCCATTTATAGGGCGCGAGCCTTTTGGCGAATGCGTCGAATCCCTCCGAGGGTGGCCATACTTAGTGCTCTTCGGACACTTGATGGCACGCCTGTGAGTGTAGTCCCGCACTCTACCTTGAACTTCGGGAAAGGTGTAGTGTATGCAAGGGAACTCTTGAGATCACCTTAGAGCTGGCTGCCCATGGGGCGGTCAAGCTCGAATGTGTGATGAGAAAACGGGGAGTGGCCTCGGGACCCATCCCTACACTCTTCGTCACGTTCGACTCCGACAAGCTCCCCGAGTCTGTGCGTGCCGGTTAGTATAGCTAGCGCGTGAAGGCATTCGTTCCACTGCCGCGGAGCTGCTATTACTGTTACCGCTTCGGCCATACTAGTCAATCCTGTAGATGCGCAAAGTCGGGTTACCCTAAGTCGGTGTAAGTTGTTCCAAGGCCGCACACGATAAGTCCAAATCATGTGTGGTCAATTACGGAGAGCCGCACCCCGCTTCTTCGAAGCGATGTGGTGCGTATCTCCTTGAAAAGGAAATCCTGGCCGTTCAGGCCTAGGATCCTCTCTCATTTCGCGAGGCTAAGGACTTAGTCCTGGTGCGCCCGGTGCTGTTTGAGACGCCTTCTCCTGACTCCCGAAGGCCTACGAGCACTATCGTTTCCGCGCCCATTCGGAACCCTTCTACGGGTTCTAACCACCCGGGCGCTCTCCTGATTAGCGCCATAAAAAGTTCACATCCAGACCTCGCTAAAATCATGGCTTTCCCCAGCCTAACCCTTTCCCGTTCGGCGAACGGCCGCGCGCCTCCATCGAGTTATTAGACTAGCAGGAGGCAACGCCCCTGGAGTTAGTTGTGACGCCATCTTCCGGTGTTTCTAAAGCTGCCTCCCGAAAGGAGGACAGAACTAAATGAGCTTCGCCTCCTGCACCTACGTCTAGCACTAGGTTGGGGGACTCGAAGGTGGTTGATACTCCAAGGAGGGCCTCCTACCCCCGAAGCCTCCCTAAGGTTTCGAAGCAGAGGAGGGAAAAGATTCGCATGGCGAGCCCAACATGCCCCGATAGTTCCTCGAAGGCGACAGCACCACAAGTTCTGCCTCCGGGGATCTTCCTTTCGAAGAGGTCCCCTTCATCTCTGAGCTAGCCCTGGAGGGCATATACCTTCAATGGAATTGACGCGTACTCTGGGACAAGCTGCGGAAGCTCGTCTCCAGTTTTCCCATAGCTATCTGTGGCGTGCCCCTGTTCACCCGGGAGTGTATAAGGGTTTTGCGGCTCCACTAGCACGGGATGGTGGCCGGGCAAGAGGATGCGCCGTTTACACCCGGCATGATGTCTGTTCTATTTGCTTTATACACCACCTTTTAGGCAGAAGCTGTGCAGCTTCACCTGGATAGGTAGTATACTGTTACTTATGCATACATCCACCGTCAGCCGACCTTGACGTGGAGGACTTGCACAGCGTCGTGGTACGGTTACCGATGCACTTTCTCTTCCTCCGGGTCTTGAAATGGAGACTACTCGATCGATCCCACGGGTCAGGTCCTTGCTGACCTGATCTACGAGCTTGAGATAGGTGTCCTAAATCACTTCCAGAGAACCGCTTTATTTTCCTGTTTCGATCTAGCTTTGTGCTCTCCTGATGCATAGCCTAATTTTGACCCCGTCCGGCCCCAGCTTAGCCTCTCTTCCTTCCTTCAAAACACTTGTTTCCTCGATTTTCATACAACCTCTCCCACAACTTTCTCTGGTCAGCCTCTAATTTCACAGGGTAGATGCTGACCTCCTTCTCAAGCCAACTGTCCCGGATCGGGGCTGAGGGGGGAGGGGACAACGTTCCCTAACCCCTGAGCTGTGGTTTGGGATGGGGGTTTCTTAACAAACTGCTTCATCCCCACCCATACCTTCCTCACATCCCTTTTCCTCTCCTCTTCACAATTTATCCTTTCTCGCCGTGTTCAAGGTGGAGCCGCCATGCCGATGGACTGCCAGGACACCAGGCTGGAGGGGTGGTCCCAAATAGCGGCGCCTGGCTCTGCGAGGCCTGTAAGCACCTCTTGCAGTGCGGGCTACTGCGAGAGGTGATGCGCAATTGCGTCCCGTGATACAAATAGGGTCACCATGCCCAATGATGAATATAAAAAAAAACCCAACCCCAAACTGCCCCTGTAACATCAACGGAGCCGCCCTCGGGCAGCTCCACCGAAAAAATAGTGGTCTCCTTCCCAGTGCTTGCGCAGGGGACCCTCCATATTTCTTTAACCGGGGAGGAGGCATACTCCTCTGCTACGCCTACATGTAGGGGACTCCCCCTCACCCCCTTCTCTGGAGGTGCTTTCGGGCACCTCCCTATTTCCAGCGGCAGTCCCTCCTTTTCTTTCTAAGGGGACTGCCAAGAAAGCCAGCAGGCAGCCCACTGCCGACCGACCCTCGTGTAAGCGGCTCGGTAGGGCAAACCCCCTTAGGGGGGAGAGGAAAGCCAGGGCCCTTCGATCGCTTCCCTCAAAAGACCTGCTGGCAAGAATATTAAACCTTGCCGGGGTCAAGGCCTGTGCCTCCCCACAAAAGACTGGTGACGCTGCCAAAGGGACCTGCGATGTCCTGGGAAGAGATGGCCAACTGGAGGCCCCTCCTGTGATAGACATGGTCCTTGAGGAAACCCAGCGTTAGACGGTAGGGCCTTCCATGGGGGGCAATCCGGGCTCGGCGCCAAGCACCAAACCTGAATCCACCCCTATGCAAGGTCCTCCTGAAACGGCTGAGGGCTCCAAGGCAGTACAAGGAGGGGAGGGATCTCCTCTGACCGGTGCCCCTGCGACTACCAGGACCTTTTCTATTTCGGAGAAGGATCTGGCTGAGGCCGATCCATCTGGCCTAGGGGCTTCTGTCGGCGCAGGTGAGAAGCGGGTTTATTCCCCGCCCTCCTCTCGTAAAAAGACTAAAAAGACTCGGGGCTCCTCTCGATCCGTGGGGGCTACGGGGACGGATGGGTCTGCTGCTACTTTGGCAAGCGACCAAGCCAAGATCGGCACATACGGCCCCTTGCCGCCTTCCCGGGTGCGGAGCCCCTGACTATGACAAAGACGAAAAGTGCACGGGGCGGAGCCTCGATGACATCGGGGCCCCTCATTCAGAGGTTACCTGGCGTTATCGAACCCACTGGCGTCAAATGCTTACTCGTTATTCGCTCCATTGATGGCAGCATGTTGGCCAAAGGCAACATGATCCATCAAAGGAGAGGATTAGCTAGTGCAATTGGTAGAGAGCCGAAGGTGCCCCTTTTCTCGGACGGGAGCCTTCTGGCGAATGCGCAAATCCCGCCGAGGCGGCCAAGATAAGTGCTCTTCGGACACTTCATGGCACCCCGGTGAGTGTGACGCCGCACTCTACCATGAACTTTGTGAAAGGAGTAGTTTATGCGAGGGAACTCGTTGACTACTCCATTGAGGACATCACCCTAGAGCTGGCCGACCTGGGGTGGTCAAGGTCGAACATGTGATGAGAAAACAGAGAGGGGCCTCGAGACCCACCCCTACACTCTTCGTCCCGTTCGACTGTGACAAGCTCCCTGAGTCGGTGCGTGCCGGTTGGTACAGCTACCGCGTGAAGGCATTCGTGCCACTGCCGTGGCGGTGCTATTACTGTCATCGCTTCGGCCATACGAATCGTTCTTGTAGACTTGCAAAGTCGGTGTCACCCGAAGTTTGTGTAAATTGCTCCAAGGCCACACACTTATCGTGTGTGGCCAAGTGTGTCAATTGCGGAGAGCCGCACTCCGCATCTTCGAAGCAATGTGGTGCATATATCCTTGAGAAAGAAATCCTGGCCGTTCAGGCCCAGGATCGACTCTCATTCCGCGAGGCTAAGGTCTTGGTCCTGGCGGTCCCGGCTCTGCCTGGGACGTCATATGCCTCAATAGTTAGAAAGTCACCCTCTGCTCCTGGCCCATCCAGGCCAACGAGCACGGTTGTTTCCGCGCCCATTCGGAGCCTTTCTGCGGGCTCTTTTCAACCCGGGCGCTCCCCTGGTAAAGCTGGCGGCAAAAAGGGTTCACACCCAGCCCCGGCTAAAACCAGGGCTCCCCCCCTCTTCCCACAGCGTGACCGTTTCCCGTAAGGCGAAACAGCCACGCGCCTCCACCGAGTCGTTAGACTCACAGGAGGCAACACCCCTGAAGATGGTCGCTAGGCCATCTTCGGGGGTTCCTTTTGCTGTCCCTCGAAAGAAGGACAGCAACAAAGGAGCTTTGGCTCCTTCGCCCATGCCCTGAGGTGGAGCGAGTGGCTCGGAGACTGTGGTTCCTCAAAAAGAGGGCCCCAGCCCCGGAAACCGCAACGCCCGCTTAAGGTTTCGAGGCGGAGGGAGGAAAAAACTTGCATGGCGAGCCCAACCTCCCCCAATAAGTCCTCGAAGGCGACAGCGCCTTTAGCTCTTTGTCCGCCCAACAGCACCCGAGGTTCTGCCTGTGGAAAGCGTACGGCCATTCCCGTGAGGGTGTTCTGTTCGAGGAAGGCCCCCGCTTCTCCTCGGAGCTAGGCCTGGAGGGCATATTCCTTCAATGGGATTGCCGTGGACTCCGGGCCAACTGGGAGGAGCTGTGGAGGCTCGTCTCGTCCCGTTCCCCGTTAGCTATCTTTTTGCAGGAGACCATGCTAGGCGCGTGCCCCCTGCCCGCCCTCCCGGGGTTTAAGGGTCTTGCGACGCCACCACCGCGGGATGGCTGGGCTGGGGGATGCGTGGTTTACACCCGGCATGATGTCTCCGTTCTTCCATTCTCTTTAGATACCTACTTTCAGGCAGTAGCTGTGCAGCTGCACCTGGATAGGAGGTACACTATCATTTCTGCGTACATTCCACCGTCAGCTGACTTCGACGCGCGGGACTTCCGCCGCGTCGTGGCACGGTTGCCGAGGCCCTATCTCTTGCTTGGAGATATGAACGGCAGGCATCCTCTCTAGGGAGATTACTCCATAAATCCCAGGGGACAAGTCCTTGCCGATCTGATCGAAGAGCTTGAGATGGGGGTCCTAAACGTGAATGAGTTTACGCATCACTGTCCGAGAACCGCTTCATTTTCTGGCCTTGACCTATCTTTGTGGTCTTCGGATGCACAGCCTGATTTTGATTGGGGAGTGGTCGATGACCTCTATGGTAGTGATCACTTTCCCATTCAAATATCATTTTTAGGGCAACTGCCACCTGAGAGCCCACCTCGGTGGCGCTTGGCGCGGTGGCCTGCATTTCAGGAAATAACTGAATTCTCTATCTCAGTCGAGGAGTTTTGGTCGGTAGATGAGGCCATTGAGTTCCTCTCCGGCAACCTCTTCGCGTCGGGCCTGACTACTATTCCTAGGACGTCTAGCCGTTTTGCACGCCGAAAACTCCCATGGTGGTCGGCCGAGTGTGAGACGGCCCTCAAACAGAAGCGTTATACCTACATGCGCTATAAGCGCCGTCCGAACGATTTCACGGTCGCTGAATTTCGTCGGGCTAGGGCTAGGTTCCGGTATATTTCGAAGCACGCCCGCCGCTCTTTTTAGCGGGCATACGTGTCTTCACTTAACGGGAAGACTCCTTTAGCTCAGTTGTGGAGGCGAGTCAAAGGGATTCCGGGCAAGTTCTCGCAGGACCCCCCTCCCGTTCTTCAGGAGAATTGGACTGCAATCTCGGACCCCGTGTCCGTGGCGGTGTCTTTCGCGACCGCTTTTTCCGCATTCTCTAGCCGGGATGCGGCTCCGCCAGCATTCAATGCACGTCGTCATGTCGCGGAAGCCCGCCGGCTGGACTTTACCTCCAAAGGCGGAGAACCCTTTAACGACAGGTTTACTGGGAGCGAGTTGCGCTCCGATCTCGCTTCGTTTGCGGATACCGCCCATGGTTCAGACGATGTCCCGTAAGCCATGCTTCGACACCTGGCTGAGCGAGGCATGGCCTTTCTGTTAGATTTGTTCAACAGGATCTGGGTTGAGGGACTTCTCTCAGATTCTTGGCGAATCGCTCGTGTGCTCGCCTTTCGCAAACCGCGGAGAGATCACTCTACTCCGACTGGTTTCCGCCTAATCTCTCTAACCTCTTGCGTGTGCAAGTTGATGGAGAAATTGGTAAATGTTAGACTGGCCTTTTTCCTGGACAGTAGAGGCCATCTGTCTTCTGCACAGTGCGTCTTCCGCAAGTTCCACTCCACGTCGGATGCTCTGCTCCGACTGGAAAATACTGTCTGCGAGGCTTTTCTCCGTAGACAGCACTACGCCACGGTGTTTTTCGATCTGGAGAAGGCCTATGATACCGCATGGCGATACAGTATCATGGAGACTCTCCACACAATGGGGGCGAGGGGACGCCTCCCAGTCTTTATATCTGAATTTTTGAGAGATCTTTGATTCCGCGTATGGGTAGGGGAAGCTCTCTCCGGCCCAAAGGAGCAGGAAGAGGGTGTCCCACAGGAAAGTGTCCTCAGTGTCACACTATTTGCACTGAGCATCAACTGCATCACCTCGGTGCTGCCGGAAGATGTTCTCGCTACGCTCTACGTGGACGACCTTTCGATCTCTTTCTGCGCGGCCCAGATGCCAACTCTGGAGCGTCGACTCCAACAGGCATTGAACCGCGTCTCTCGCTATGCCGAAGCGCACAGGTTTCGGTTTTCTTTGGCCAAGACTAAGGTGGTGCACTTCTGCCGTCATCCACGGCTCCCCTCCGACCCAGATTTGTTTCTTAATGGGGTGCGCCTAGATGTGGTTGAGTCGCACCGTTTCCTTGGTCTTGTATTCGACCGACGCCTCACCTGGGAGGCTTATATTCGCAGCCTTAGGGTTTCTTGTACCCGTGCCATGGATATTCTCCGTTCAGTACCGTTCCGCGCTTGGGGCGCTGATAGGGCTACTGCCCTACTTTTTTATCGATCCTTTGTTCGCTCGAAGCTCGACTACGGATGCGAGTTTTATGCTTCCGAAGCCGACCATTTATTGCGGAAGGTGGATTCGATCCACCACACAGACCTCCGCCTTGTGACCGGTGCCTTCCGCACTTCCCCCATTGAGAGCCTGTTGGGAAGATGCCACTCGCTCGGCGTCGCGTGCAGTGCATCACTCGCCAGTACGTGCGAGCCCGGCGGCTCCCTCAGTCACCAACAGCTTTCACTGCATCTGCAGCTGATCTCGACGGTGCCTATGCCACCGAGAGACGCCAGTCATACCCTAAGCCCTTTGGGTTTAGGGCCTAGGAAACTCCTTCAAGAGCTAGATATAGCTCTCGAGCCGTTGGCGCCCCTGGTTCTGCCCAGAACGCCATCCCGGAGGGTACCAAATTTGGCTATATGTCGCCACGGCTCTGCTTCCAAAGCTTGTACGGCGCGGGGAGTATTGCGTTCGACCTTTTTGGAGCACACACCATGTCACGCTGGAACCGTACCAGTGTATACGAATGGCTCCAAGTCCCAAGAGGCGGTCGGCTTTCACGCCGTATCCCTTCTGTTTGAAGTCAGCGGGGCTCTGCCAGGCGCTGCGTCTGTCTTCACGGCCGAACTTGTGGCAATACACCACTTGGTATGGGAGATTACGCGACGTGCCCGGTTCGGAGACCGGATTAAGATCTATAACGACTCACAAAGCGCCCTGAGTGCTCTCGGGGCATTGGAATCTCCCCATCCCCTGGTTCGCGAAATCCGTGACGCCACGGTTTTGGCGAGCCGGGCAGATGTCGAGATTATCTTCTGCTGGGATCCTGGACATGTAGGAATCGCGGGGAATGAGCGTGCCAAAGAGTCCGCGAGGACTCTGCGACCAGACCAGCGTTTCGCTCTTCCTCACACCGACTACATGTCAGGAATACGGGCACGTCTGCGGACTGCTTGGCAAAGAAGATGGGAGACGGTCGAAGGGAACTTAAAGTTGCGTGCCATTGCGCCGCGACTGTTCCCATGGACCTATCCCCTAATGCCTCGGCGGCTTCAGGTTGCTTTCTGTCGTCTCCGAATCGGACACACTCGTGTGACGCATCGCTATCTGATGGAGCGCTCCCTGCGCCCTATTGCAACGACGGCGTCGTCCCCCAGACTGTTGGGCACATTCTTGTCGATTTTCCCAGTCTGGGTGATCTTCGCGCACGTTACCTGTACTGGTACCGGGATGGGCGGGGTTGCTACCGCCTGTCCTTTGTACTCGGGACGAGTGCGTGCACATTGACTGGTGGACTTGTTGACTATTTTGGGAGGCCGGCCTTCTCCCTTTCATTTAACTAGTTTTAGTTGTTATTGTTTTGTTATTGTTATTGTTATTTTTTTCTTTTTTATTTTCCTGTTGAAATTTTTTAAAGTAGCCTAGAACTAGGGTGTTTTTTACGGCGACGTATGCCTAAGTGGGCAGTCGCCAGATAACCCTTAAAAAAAAATAGCCTAATTTTGGGTGGGGTGGGGAGGGATAGTCGATGACCTCCAGAATAGTGATCACTTTCCCATTGAGGAAGGTTTCCAGAAGGCGTCCTTCACAAATGCATCCTTGGGGACCTTCAATGGAGTGGACGCGCCAGTAGAATACTTTACATCAACTATCTACAATGCAGCAACGCACACCATCCCACGGAGGCGATCTGCCACGGGTCGCTCAACCGTGCCCTGGTGGACCTCGACGTGTGCAACAGCTATCAAAAATTACAAGTTAGCCCATGCGTGATTCAGAAAGAACCCAACTTTGTGCAACAAGGTTGACCGAAACCGAACTCGTGCACTTCGCCAAAGAACCCTTCGTCAGGCTCGCCGAAATTCATGGCGCCGTTACGTTTCATCAATTTCCTCTATGACACCTACTGCTATGATCTGGAAGAGGATTAATAAGATCAGGGGCCGTTATGCTAATCATCATACCCCTACATTCAACTTAGACGGTTCCTTGGAGAATAACGGCCTGGTAGTCAGCAATGCATTTGTTGACCATTTCCGCACCGTCAGCAGTGTCAGCCGTTATGATAAGGCTTTTCAATCCTACAAATCAAAGGAAGAATCTCATTCTCTCAACTTCACAACAAAATCTAACCTTCCGTATAACGCTCTATTCAGGATCCATGAGCTACATAGCGCTTTCTCCTTTTGCATATCTACTTCCCCTGGCCTTGATGAGATCCATTTCGATATGATTCGGCACCTACATCCACACTACTCTCTTCTTACTTGATTTGTACAACCTTATATGGGTGAAGGGTTTTTACCCGTCATCATCCTTTCCTTTGTCAAACCGGGCAGGGACGGTTGGATGCAGATCACTACCGCCCTATAGCTTTCACCAGCTGTTTGAGTAAGTTGCTGGAAAAAAATATATTGGAGCGCCTAAACTGGTTCTAGAAACCAATCACCTTCTCTCTCCATTTCAATGTGGCTTCCGCAAAGGTCATAGTAACCTTGACCTCCAAGTACGTTTCGAGGGATCGATTCGGAAAGCTTTTTCATTAAAGCACCGAGTCCTGGCCATATTTTTCGATATTGAGAAAGCCTACGACACAACATGGATATACGGCATGTTGAAGCAGCTATACGTCTGGGGGATGAGAGGCCTTTTACCTTCGCTTATTCAATGTTTTTTAGCATCTCGATCCTTCAAGGTACGTGTTGGAGACGCATACTCTGACCTGCAAACCCCAAGAGGAGGGAGTTTCTCAGGGCAGGGTTTTAAGTGTCATGTTTTATAATTGCCATCAATGATATTATTTCGTCTCTCCCATAGGGTGTATCGGCAACTCTGTTTGTCGATGATTTAGCACTATACTGTTCCTCGCCTCGCCTTCCATTAGCAGCGCATCGGCTACAACTGGCGGTCGATGCTGTATCCAAAAGAGCACAACTTAAGGGATTCCGCTTTTCCGCGACCAAAACCAAAGCAATGTATTTCCACCGAGACAGAGGGGTTCTTGTTTCGCCATATATCTCCCTACAAGGCTAAGATATAGAGTTTGTCTCCGAGTTTCGGTTCCTTGGCGTAACTCTCGATCCAAAGTTATCCTGGTTACCACACCTACGCTGCCTTCGAACGGGCTGTATGCGAGCTCTAGACACTTTGAAAGTCCTCTCTCACACTTCGTGGGGCAGCGACCGACAAATATTGTGGACATTATACACAGCCCTCGGCCAATCCAAATTAGATTATGGCTGTCAAATTTACTCCTCGGCTTTCCCTTCAGCCCTTAAAATGCCTAACCCCATTCGAAACCTCGGAGTTCGCCTTTCCAGTGGAGCTTTCCGTACTTCTCCTGTCAACAGCCTTTACTGCGAGAGTGGGGTACTCCCTTTGCCTTACCATAGACTTCAAATCTGCATGCAATACCTCTGCCGAGTACAGCAAGCCCCTGTATCAGAGGTCTACATATGCCTGTATGCTGCCGAATCAACGGCGGCATATGATAAGTTGCCATCTTTACCCCGCCCTTTGAACCTTCGCATAGGAGATCATATCTCTAAACTGGGTGCTCCAAGGGTCCTTACTGACCCCTAGTTGGCGTATTCCTCTCCCCACAGTATGTACCAACATGTGGACCCTAGAGAAGTCCTCCATGGACACACGCATCATTAAGAGCCTGTTCTTAGAGCATTCGATCTCACACAAACAATGCTGCCCACTATACACGGATGGCTCTAAGTCGGACGGTGGCGTGGGTGCCGCAGCCATCTACTCAGAAAGAGAATTCCTAACTCTATCTTTGCAGCCAGCGGCATCCATTTTTACCGCTGAACTTTCAGCAATCCTTTTAGCCTTTAGCCTCATCCAAATTTTACCTTTTAGTGATTTTGTCATTTTTTCTGACTCAAGCAGTGTTTTACAGTCAATTAGATCTTTTAATGCGTCCCATCCCCTAGTCACAGAAATTTGCAACTGGCTGATCCAAAATGCATCCCGATATATAATTATTTTTTTTGCTGTGTCCCTTGGCATGTGGGGGTCCTGGGCAACGAGAAGGCTGATCGGCTGGCCCGCTCAGCACATTCTGTGTCCCCTGAGAACTCGACTCTGCCTTTTAGGGACTAATTTCCTTCAATAAGAAAATATATTTTTCAACTGTGGCAGAATAAATGGGATGACTGTTCATCATCCAAACTATACAAAATTAAAAATTCTATTCGCTCTTGGCCCTCGAGTCGTCATAGAATGCGGTCGTTGGAGGTGGCCCTTTCCCCGAGTTCGCATTGGCCACACGAGACTTACTCACGGCCATCTTGTTTCGGGTGATGCTCATATCAGCCCTTGCTGTCGTTTTTGTGGTGGGAACCATCGGTTGCCCACCTTTTATTGGATTGTAGCCATTTTGCCATTCTCCGGTTGTCCTCTTTCCAGACCCTTTTAAATATTCCTCAATACACCCATCTTCGATTCATATTGGCGGAGGAATCTTTTAACCCGTCGTTTTTTAAATTTTTGTCACAAAGTGGTCTCCTTCACCTTTTATAGATGATTTGTCTCGTTTCACCCTAGCTGCCATATAGAATCCACTTGGATTGGGCAGCAACCAACTGGTAAATTACCTTAAACTTTCCCATTGATATGTGATTCTCTGGGCCGTGGCCACCTGACAGCCCGCCCCGGTTGTGCTTGGCACTGGAGCGAGGCTCCGCATTTCAAGAAATGACATTTCTTTATCTCAATGTAGAGTTTAGGTTGTTAGATGAGGCCTTTGAGTTCTCCGGCAATCTCATCGCCCTCGGCCTAACTACTATTCCTAGAACATTGACCGTTTTGCCCGTCGACCGCTTCCGTAGTGCTTACCCAAGTGTGATGCGGCCCTTAGTCAGAAGCGTTATCCCTATAAGCGCCGACCGAACGACTTCACTGTCCTGAAATTTCGTCGAGCTAGGGCCAGGTTCTGGTATGTTTCGAAGCACGCCCGACGCTCTTACTGGCTGGCATACTTGTCTTCACTTAACTGAAAGATTCCTCTAGCAGAGGTGTGGAAGCGAGTCAAAAGGATTCTGAGCACGTTCTAGCAGGACTCTCATCCCGTTCTTTAGGTGAATAGGACCGCAATCTCGGACCCCACATCAGTGGCGGAATCCTTCGCAACCGCTTTCTCTTCATTCCGGAGCTGTGATGTTCCGTCAGCATTCACTGCGCGTGTGATGTCGCGGAGCGCCGCCAATTAGACGACCTCGAGAGGCGGACAACCCTTCAACGACAGGGTTACATCCGGTGAGTTGCGTTCCACTCTCACTTGGAGCACGGACACCGCCTCTAGTCCGGACGATATCCCGTACGCTATGCTTCGACGCCTAGGTGAGCGAGGCATGGCCTTTCTGTTAGATTTGTTCAACAGGACCTGATCAGAGGCTATTCTCCCAGATTCCTGGCGAATCGCTACTGTGCTCGCTTTTGGCAATCCGAGAAGAGATCACTCTACTCCGGCCGGTTTCCTCCAAATTTCTCTCCTGCGTGTGCAAGTTGATGGAGAAATTGGTAAATGTTGGATTACTTTTTTTTCTGGACAGCGGAGGCTATGTCTTCTGCACAGTGCAGCTTCCGCAAGATCCTCTCCACGTTGTATGCTCTGCTCCAACTGTAAAATTCCATCTACGTGTCTTTCCTTCTTAGGCAGCCCTACGCCACGGTGTTTTTCGATCTGGAGAAATCTTAAGATACTGCATGTCGATACAGAATCATGAAGACTCTCCACACGATGGCGGGGAAGGGATGCGTCTCAATCTTTATATCTTATTTTTTTGCGAGATCGTCGATTCCGCGTACGGGTGGTGGGGAGCCCTCTTTGCCCTGAGCATCATTTGCATCACCTCGGTGTTGCCGGAAGATGTTCTCGCTACACTTTACGTCGACGACCTTTCAATCTCTTATGCCACGGCCCAGATGCCAATTCTGGAGCGTCGACCCTAACAGACATTCAACCGCGTCTCTCTCTATGCTGAAGCGCACAGCCTTCTCTTTTCTTTGGCTTAGTCTAAGGTGGTGCACTTCAGCATTCATTCACGACTACACCATGACCCAGACTTTCTTCTAAATGAGACGCCTGGAAGTGTTAGACTCGCACAGTTTCCTCACATGGGAGGCTCATATTCTCAACGAGGACTGCGAGTTTTATGCAGCCGAATGTGTATTGCGCAAGGTTGCACTCAATCCGCCACACCGACCTTCGCCTGGTGACTGGTGCCTTCCGCACGTCCCCAATTGAGAGACTACTTGTCGATGCTGGAGATATGCCACTCGCTCTGTGCATCATTCACCTCTACCGCCGAGGCCGGTGCCTCCTTCAGTCGCCAACAGCTTTCACTGCATCCGCAGCTGATCTCGACGGTGCCTATGATGCCCAGAATTTCCATCCATACCCTAAGTTCCTTGGGCTTAGGAAACTCCTTCGTGAGCTCGGTTTAGCTCTCCGGTCCGTAGCGCTCATGGGTTTGCCTAGGACGCCAACCTGGAGGGTACCACCTTTGACTAACTCTCGCCACGCCTCTGCTCCGAAAGCTTTAACAGCGCCGAGAGTATTGTGTTCTGCCTCTTCGTAGCGCACTTCCTGTCACGCTGGAACCGTCCCAGTGTATACCGATGGCTCCAAATCTCAAGAGGGGGGCGGTTTCCCAGCTGTATGCCATCAAGTTGAAGTCAGCGATGCTCTGCCAGGTGCTGCGTCTGTCTTCACGGCCGAGTTGGTTTTAATACACCGCTCGGTACGGGAGATAACGCGACGTGCACGGTTCGGACAATGGATGGTGATTTATAGCGAGTCAAAATCGCCCTGAATGCTCTCGGGGCATTGGAATCTCGTCATTCCCTGGTTCGCGATATCCGTGACGTCACGGTTTTGGCTAGCCTGGCGGATGTCGAGATTATCTTCTGCTGGGTTCCTGGACATGTAGGAAAATCGGGGAATGAGGGCGCCAAAGAGTCCGCGAGGACTGGGCGACAAGACCAGCGTTTCGCTCTTCCTCACACCGATTACATGGCAAGACACGGGCAGCCCTGGCAATAAAGATGGGTGACTGCCTTTGCGGACTATCCCTGTCGTCTCCAAAGTGGACACACTCGCGGGCCGCACCGCCATTTGATGGAGCGCTTGCCTGCGCCTTATTTTGACGACTGCGCTTTCTACCAGACTTTTCGGCACATTCTTGTCGAATTTCCCAGTCTGGGTGATCTGCAGGTTCGCTAACGCTCGTGAGAAAAGAGATGAAGCGCTCTTTAAGATTTCTACTACCGACCACACCTATCTGACGATTAGGAGCGTGATGGCTTCTTGAAGGGACGTCTCTACGAATGAGGGGGAGTCGAGTCTTGAAGATCACGAGTGGGGCACGGCAACACTTGGCTTCAAGGGGCGTCTAAGATCCTCTTGCGCAGACAAGGGGGAGGGGCTTGAATAAGTCACTGAGGGGGATTCTTGAATATGTATCTGTAGAGGGGGGGGGCTGCGTCATTCATCTCCCCTGGGAAGGAAAGATGAGTAAACCTTGTTAGTGGCCGCTGACCTGCAATCCGAGTCAATGACTGTAATGGGTGAGTGTGTCGTTTCCAACCGACCTTCCATGATTTTTTGTCCTGTGAAAATAAAGAAGTGACGAGAAGACAAATTAGCGAGAGAATAGTGTTTTAATTATGCCCAGAGACGATTTTCACCACTGAAAAGATATTGATGGATAAATAGATAGATAATTGAAAAAGAAGATAAAAGGATATGAAAGAGAGTGAAAAGAAAAAGGAGAGCGAAGAGAGATATTGAAAGAGACTGAGTGATTGAGACAAACATAAAGAGAGAAATGGCTAGATAGACAGATATATGGAGTTGTACATCTTTCATCCATATACACATACACATAGTTACAACACCAATCTACACACATACACATAGAGGAAGAAAACAGAGAGGACAAAAGGGGGTAGAATAAAAAGAGGCAGAGAAAAGAGAGTTAGAGAAAGGACAAGGTAACAGATGCAGGGGAAAAGAAGAAAAGAGGGAGCGGGAAAATAAAAAATACAAACGAGAGAGAGGAACAGAAGGGGGTAATAAAAACAGGCAAAGAGAGAAAAAGAGGGAGCAGGAGAGAAGATAGTGATACATAAGAGAGAGAGAGTTAGTGAGAGGCAGAAAAGAGATGAGGAGAAAGACAAAAGGAGGCAAGGAGTAAAAAATAGAGCAGGAGAATAGAAAGAGACAAATGAGAGAGAGGGAGAGAGCGTGAGTGACATGGTGATAGATAGCTGGATAGAAAAAAAGAGATTGAGATAAGCAGAAAATGAGAGAGAGGAAGAAGGAGACAGATAATGGAAGAGGGAAGTAAATGTTAATAGTGAACGAGAAGCATATATAGGGAAATGGGAGGCGAGATAATAAAGAAATGAGGGTGGGAGGGAGGAAGAGGTGGAGAGACGAGGGATACCAAAGTAGAAGTAATATAAAGTGAGATGATAGGGAAAGTGAGTGAGAACAGGGGAGGTGGGTAAGAATGAGAGAACGAGGGAAGTCGAGTGAGATATAGGTAGCTCAAGTTGAATAAGTGGGGATGGGGGAGAGTGAGTGCTAGATCCACATAATGTAGTACACACATACGCACGTGTGTACCTCGACACAGATACTCATTTTCAATCTGCATCTTTGTATAGAAGGAGGTTCGGGTGGGAGGATGAGAACGACCGCAAGAGGAAGGGAGTAGTCGGAATGAAAGGAGAACAAAATAAAAGAGGAAGAGAGAAACGGAAAATGATAGAAGGATAAAAACCGAGAGAAATGTGAGAAGGTGCTAAAGAACGAGAGATAGCCAGCACAGGAGGTGAAAAATAGGGCGAGAAAGATGGGCATGTTGTCAGTGAAAGAGGAAGATGGAAAAAATGAGTGACGTGAGAAGGATAGAGGGGGGGAGAGAGAAAAAAGCGACAGAAAGTAAAAGAAAAAGTGCCATTGAGTAAGAAAACGAAAGACAGGAAAATGGAAAAGAAGAAAGAATAATAGAAGGAAACAAATAGAGAAGGTGAGGAATAAGGAAAGAGCTAAAGAAAGAAATAGATAAAGAAACAAAAAATTAAGAAAGGGTAGGGAAATAAATAGACAGATTTATAAGAGGTTGATGGTTGGGGTAAAACGGTGGTCATAAATATTGACGGGGAATTAACTTGTCTGCTGTACTTCTTCAGTCGGCTTTTGTCTACGATTTGGAACGAGTATTAATTTGGGATTTTCGGCATCGTACAAATTGTCGCACAGAGTAACATATAAAGAAATTGGTGTGGGGGGGTGGGAGATAGAAAATGAGAAGAGGAGATGTGAATGAATAGTTAAATAGATAGATAGTTGTAAATGAATAAGGTAAGACGGGTAACGGAAGGAAAGAGAGAGAGAAAGAGAGATGATAGAAAGGAAGCACAAGTATAGAAAGAAGAGAGACGGGGAACAGTAGGAAATAAGAAACAGATAGCTCATAGATAGAGAGAGTAAGGGGCAAAGTTATCCAAACAAGAGAAAAGGGGGGCGAGAAGAGAGAGAGATGGAAACAGAGAGGTGACGGATAGAGAGAAAAAGGGGCACAGATAGATATAGAAAAAGAAAGGTCGGATGAAAAAAGAGAGAGGGAACGGAGAGAGAAAGAGAGATGCTAGATATATAGAGGGAGACCACATTCAGATAAAGAAGAGAAAGATTGGGTGAATGAAGAGAGACATGGAACGGAAGGAGAGAAAGAAACATAGATAATACTGGTAGATTGATGTAGAAATGGAACTTATTTAGATAAAGAGAGGGGTGCACTAAGAGAGAATAGGACGAGGAAAGAAAAAAGAGATGACAAAGGGGAAAAGGGAGCACATATAGAAAGAGGAGGTGAAGGAAGAGAAACATGGAACGGATGAGGAAAGAGAGATGATAGATAGAGGGAGAAAGAGGAAAGAAAAAAGGAAGATCATAGATAGAGGGAGAAGGGAGCGGAGTTAGATAAAGAAGAGAAAGAGAGATATGATAATTAGAGAGAGGAGAGAACAAATAGATAAAGAAGAGAAAGAGACACAAGGAACGGAAAAAGAGAGAATAACAGAGAGATGGTAGATACAGGGAGAAATGGATGGGTCGAGAGTATCCCCCCCTTCCCTGAAAAATTATCAGAAGGTATAGATATAGGGCCGTCGTGGTATGAACCTGGATAGAAACTTCACAATAAACCTATATCTATAACTTTTTGAGGAGAGTTATTGAATCGTAAAAAAGGCTTGAGCGGCTAAGCTTATGGCAAAGTTAGGCTTAATGGTTGGACATGAAATCGTTAAGGAATGGATGAAATACAACGAGGATACAACAAAATATATATTATTATAGATTAACAAGAATGGAACATAGTTGAAATTATATTGGTTGAATTTAATTAAACAAAATGAACATGAGTTTAATACTGAATTTTTGTCGTGACTAAACTTTGCGTAAGGTAGAGGGGTAATTAATGAAAATGTAATCGTAACTAATTAAAATGTAATTAAAATAATTGAAATCACGAATTGTGGGTAAATGAAATTGATATCACGAATTGTGAGTAAATGTAATTGAAATCACGAATTGTGCGTAAATGTAATTGAAATAATGAGTTGTGGGTAAATGTAATTGAAATCACGAAGTGTAGGTAAATGTAATTGAAATCACGAATTGTGGGTAAATGTAAATGAAATCACGAATTGTAGGTAAATGTAATTGAAATCACGAATTATAGGTAAATGTAATTGAAATCACGAATTGTGGGTAAATGTAATTGAAATCACGAATTGTGGGTAAATGTAATTGAAATCACGATAGAATGTAATTGAAATCACAAATTTTGGGTAAATGTAATTGAAATAGTGAGTTGTGGGTTAATGTAATTGAAATCACGAATTGGGGGTAAATGCAATAGAAATCACGAATTGTGGGTAAATGTAATTGGAATAATCGAAATGGAATTAAAATGTAATTAAAATCATTGAAATGTAATTTTAACTATTAATATCACGATGGTTAAAGGGGCAAATATATGAGAGTCTATAAAAGGAAATATAATGAATTAGACGAGTGTTTTTATTTGTACAATCAGGATTATATGGGAAAGAATTCAACTGACCTTGGGTTGGCGATCGCGAGGGCACAAGTGAAAATTTTAGTCTCGCATGCGGAATATTTGGAAGCGTTAGTTGTGCGTGTAAATGTTACCAATTGTTTTTGAAGTCTTTTTTTACAAATATATAATATTTATGTATATATATATATATATATATATATATATATATATATATATATATATATATATATATATATATATATATATATTACATCTATAGAAGTGAGGGGAGAAAAAAAATGAGAGAGAGAGAGAGAGAGAGGGGCAAGAAAGGGCATTATGTGAAATAGCCCAGGGTCCTTATATAATGAAAAAGAGTTAGCTTTAAGTTTACTTAAACCTTGAGGTCAGTAGGGCTCGCTGCAAGATTGGAATATATTCTTGATTAGAGAAATGATTCGCTGTAATTATTGTTCGAGAGCAGCGCAATATAAGAATGTCAGGAAAATTGGAGTAAATTTCTTAAAATTAAACTGAGACACGAGTCCAATAATTTCCCAAATAAATTAAGATCAACAATGACCCTAAATAGTGAATAATAAGGCCACTAGGAAAACCTAAGTCCTCGCACATAATACGGTACAGAATAAAGGGAAGAACCCGCGCAGCACAACGTAACACGTCTTTCCTCGCCGAAGGTTGGCGCAAGATAAAGCGAGGGGGGGGGGGAGAGAAAGAGTTACAAGGAAAAGAAGTACTCTAGTAGACCTTACGATCCATTCAAAGGGGGTACCTTTGCCAGCGTTACAGTTGAGCAGGCGCAGTCCTCGAAAGTGTCAATTAACGCCCTCGAAAAACACTCGCACAACGGTTTAAGTCCTCAAACGGTGATTTTTCCAGACCTTATCTAGTCGACTTGAACTGTTCAACAGAATTGCTTTAGACAACTTCCACTGCAAGTGCGTTCCAGGTATCACAGATGCTGTATGTGAAAAATTTCCCACACAGATCACGGTAGTAACGCCCCAGTTCAAGTTTGTAGCCGTGACTTCTGGTTCTGCCCTCGCTAAGCTGGAAAATATCCCTGTAGTCTACATTGTCGAAGCCTCGAAGTATGTTAAACACTTCGATAAGCTGACCACGTAGACTCCGGGTCTCCAACGAGAACAAATCTAATTCCCGTAACCTATCTTTGTAACTCTTGTGTCTGATAAAGGGAATCAGTTTGGTTGCCCTGGCTTGCACACGTTCCAATCTCGCGATATCTTTTCGAAATGAAGGATTTCAAAATTATACGGCATACCCCAAGTGCGGTCGGACAAGGAAGTTGTACAAACAGAGTACTATCTCCTTGTTCCGATATACAAACTGTCGCTTTATATAACCTTTGGGCTTCTCCGCCTCAATACCCTTCCCTGAAGATCACCGTGTCGTGGTGGAAGGGATTCCGTGCTTCAATGACACAGTGGGATATGTCAGTGAAGACTATGATGGACATTGTTATCCATCAGTCTCTCTTCAGGGGTCCTACCTTGCTGAACAGGACACTGTGGAGGCGTCAGACTAAGGATCCCCACACCCTTGTGTTGAGTACCGCTGTACGGGTTGCCGATCATGTTCGCCGGAGGTATCGCCTTGAAGGTTGCACTTGTTCTGGGGCTAATAGCGGTTCACAGGTCTTAGCCTAGCCGTCGTCAAACTTCCATTCATGACGTTGCACTGTTTTTAAACGACAGCTGTAGCGTAGGGAAGGGCTACCCTAAGGACGGTGTAAAGCGCCTAGTCTGGGGCAGCTACAGTAACATGACTCCACTTACCCAGAGGATACGTGTTCTTTAAATACAACTATTTATGGGTAAAAATAATAAAAAAACTTTTTCCAGAGGCCCCAGGCTTCTGGTCCCCGTGCCACCAATGACCGTGATCTTCGTAGACTCGACCCTTTTGGTTCCGAGGTCGACGATGATCTTGATTATGATAGATTTGTAGTTTTAAAATCAGACAATTATACACCATTAAGTAAGGGTGACATTTTCAACGTCTATGAAGACTTTGTTGCCAATGTGGTGAACATGCCCAAATGTGGCCTAGGAATGATGGCTGCCTTGTTGTGGAGTCCTCTTCATTTGATCAGCATAAAAAAATCAAAGCACTGGATTGTCTTGCTTCCTTCAATATCTCTTCATCAGCCCATCCTACCTTTAACACCTGCAAGGGGGTTATCAGGTCGGAGAAGCTTATTGAATATGATGTGGACCGACTTGTTGCTAAACTGACTTCTCAGAAGGTAGTTGGTGCATACCATGTCACTCGTAATGTTAATGACATCAGAGTTCCTTCCGCTACTATCATATTAACTTTCAATAGGTTGGAAGTCCCTAAGAATATCAAGAGTGGTTATGTATTCCCGTGAAGCCCTACGTGGAGATCCCCGTAGGTGCTTTCATTGTCAACGTTTTGGACATGTCAGTAAGCACTGCAGACAGAAGGGGTATGTGTAAATTGTTCCTCTGATTCCCATGGAACACCGTGCCCCCGTCCCCCTTATTGTGCCAACTGTAGTGGCGACCACCTCGCCACCTCTAAGCAGTGCACCTTTTTCTTGTATGAGAGAAAGGTTGTTGCTCTTTGGAATAAATTCTGAATTAGCAGGAAGGAAGCTAGAAGGAGAGCTAAAGAATTATACATACAACCAGGAATGAGTTTTTCGGACGCTCTTAGAGCGACCAGACTAGTCCATAACAGACAGCAGAGACCATTCAGACCTCCACTTTTTGGGCCGCAGAATATCCATCAAGAAGCCCCAATAGAACCTCTGCCTCAGAATGATGTTCTTCCTACCTCTCCAATCATTAGGGAGGTTCCTGCTTCTCCTAAACCAAGGCGCAAGAGGACTCGCCGTTCCTCAGATTCCGCTCCATCAGCATCCACCCACCCATTGCATGTCCTGAAGACATGAAGGCAGATTCCGAGGATGTTCGGTTGGTGTTCGTTTCACCTTTGGCCATCCACCCTCCTCCCACTGAATCTGCCTTGAGTCCATCAGTTACAACTAGCCAGCTTATTACATCCATAGCATCAGTAATTCCAGAACAAGCTGAACAGATATTTTCGGATCCAGCTTTGGCTGTGGCCTTTTTGGAAGAGGAGAAACAACCTTCTGGGGTTTCTTCACCCACCCTAGCTAACCCACTAACCACCTCTCAGAATGACTCGGTACCATCTCTCTCGACATTACTACTTACCAGTACAGAAGACCCAATATCTTCGGAGGCATCTTAGCCAGCAAAAAACAACCTGTAATATACACAATTGACATATTATTCTTTGCCCTCTAATAAAAGTGCCATCCTAAAAACATTCAAACTACCTATACCTCAAATGTCAATTACACCTAAAAATCAAAAAGGTTCAAAACCCCAGTCACCTTCACCAGGTGCAAAGAAAAATTTAATTACCCTTAAACGATGAATATGTTTCCAATTGTTTATTGGAATCTACATGGGGTCTTCTCCAAATGGGAAGAATTCAAACTCCTGCCTCATGATTACAACCCTAGTCGTATAGTATTACAGGAGACCCAATTGGGTATTCGTCGATTGCACAATATTCCCCACTATGTGGGATATTTTAAGAATCCACCAGAACCCATTAATAGTTCGGCTATTTTTGTCCGTAAAAACTGTCCTCACTTAGCAATCCCGTTGAGAACAGACCTTCAAGCAGTGGCGATTCGTGTTTATACCAACCATTTATACTTCCCTCCTGGTGAAGGAGTAGTTTCTTCCGATTTGGCTAACAAATTAGCTAATCTCATCTTCCAACTCCCGACCCCATTCCTACTAGCTGGAGACTTTAATGCAAGACACCACCTTCGGGGAGACTATGATGACAACCCCAAGGGAAATCTGATTGTGAGACTTATAGAGACCTTGGATGTGTCATTATTTAATGATGGCACTCCAACATCCTTCCATATCCAGACCAACAGCTTTACCTGTGTAGATTTGTCACTTTGTTCCTCAGACTGTAGAGCAGATTACAGCTGGTCGTTGGATCCTGATCTAAGAGGAAGCGATCACTCCCCAGTTGTTCTGACCTCATGCCTGGGTGGCCCTCCTCCCCCACCGGGCAATAGGTGGAACACCAGGAAAGCCAATTGGCCAAAGTTTAAATATCTTTCTCACCATTCTGGACACTTCCCTCAGAGCGATATTAACATGGTCCTGGAGAACTTCCATGATCATGTCAACCAGGGGGCAAATTCTTCCATGCCCCTCTCCAAAACTCCTCCCACAAGACCCATCTCCCTTTTTGGTCTGAGGAATGCAGCAAAGTGGTGACAGAGTGTAAGCGAGCTTGTCGTCGCTACCAACGAAACCCTACTGCCATCAACAAGTATGCTCGTAGCCAAGCCAGGGCAGTACGACAGTGTACCCTCCGCCATGCTCGTCGAATTTCCTTAAAAGTGTACATTCAACTCTATCAACCACCAAACTCCACGAGACAAAGTCTGGAAAAGAGTGAAAAAGCTCATCGGCAGAGCAAGTGGTTTATCTGCCCCGAATATAGTTTAAGCAGGTGAGCTTTTGTGAGACTTGGCCAGAATTTCAAATGTCCTGGCAAAGACATTTGCTGACATTTCCAGCCCTAACAATTATTCCTTAGAATTTCAACATGTCGGGAAAATACAAGAGTGGTACCTCTTGAACTTCATGGATCCTTGTATGGATAATTAATAATACAATAAGCTCTTTTCCATTTATGAACTTCGAAGTGCTCTTAAAAGATGTGGATCCACCGCACCTGGTCCTGATGGTATCTCTTATGATATGATCATGAATATACATTCAACACTAATTTCACATCTTCTCGATATATTTAACTATATCTGGATTTAAGGGCTGTTTCCCTTCCAATTGGAGGGAAGCAATAATACTTCCCCTTCGTAAACCAAGAAAGGAAGGGACGCTTCTGACCCACTATCGCCCAATTGCTCTTATTTTTTTCCCATGCAAGCTTTTAAAAAGGATGATGAATGCTAGGTTGGTATGGTTTCTGGAGAAACACAACCTTATTTCTCCCTCGCAGTTGGGTTTTAGAAAGAGACAATACACCACAGACCTGCTGGTCAGGATAGAGGATTGCATTCGGCAAGCTTTTTCAAAGAGACAACACTCCATTGCTGTCTTTTTTGATATAGAAAAAACATATGATACCACCTGGAGGTATAGATTGGTCCCATGTAACCACTAACCTTCGCCCCAACCTTAACGCGACTTGTTTTAAGACCCGCGATAAGAAAGAAATTAACGTCCTTCTGTCCCTTTTTCCCTTTCGCAACAGCCTAGGTCGTGAGGATTACCATCGCATTCACCAGAGACTTCGACTATACCATACGGTCTGGGTACACGGTTGGCCAACCGCTATTATCGATAATCGCAAACAGACGGCCAACACGACAGGAAGAGTCATCAGTGAACGCTCCCTGCCCAGACCTTTCCAGCAGACGACCTATCCTCCTCCCACTTATGGATCATGGAACTCCGAACTTGGTCCGCGGGACCTTCTTCTCAAGTGTTCCCCAAATATCCTTTGTCTTCTCCACCAGAGGTTTCAAAAGGCGGCCCTTTACATTGCTTGGATTAGGAGCCAGAAGAATCCTGCGGATACGCCATCCAAAAGGTTAAAAAAACCTAATCTTGCCTTGATCATCGGCTGCGCCTTTCCTCTCCTGGGTATATAAGGAGCGGCCGTCCTGAATGGCGTCATGGTCGTTTTTGGATCGCGTCTTCAGGACATCCGCTCCCTCCCTCCTGCCCCAGTCTCCTCCTCTATTTCTGGTTCTCTGTTCCCATTTGCCTAGTTTCCTTCTGTTTTGTATAGCTTTCCCCCTTTTCTCTTGTGCATCCCTTTTTCTTTGTATAAATTTCAAAAATAAAGAGAAGTTCCTCCTCACCCTCCGGGGGCGGGGGACTCCCTCTTCTTGGGGTTGCAGGTCAGAGTATGCATCTCCAACACGTACCTTGAACGATCGAGATGCTAAAAAACTTTGAATAAGTGACGGTAAAAGGCCTATCATACCCCAGACGTATAGCTGCTTAAGATACCGTATCTCCATGTTGTGTCGTAGGCTTTCTCAACATCGAAAAATATGGCCAGGACTCGGTGCTTTAATGAAAAAGCTTTCCGGACCGATCCCTTGAAACGTACTTGGAGGTCAAGGGTACTATGACCTTTGCGGAAGCCACATTGAAATGGAGAGAGAAGGTGATTGGTTTCTAGGAACCAGTTTAGACGCTCCAACACCATTTTTTCCAGCAACTTACTGAAACAGCTGGTAAGAGATATAGGGCGGTAGTGGTCTGCGTCCAACCCGTCCCTGACCGGTTTGACAAAGGAGAAACGGCTAAGCTGGGACCAGACGGAGATGGAGGGCTGAGTCCCGTCAGCAAGGTGGCCAGGAAAACAAATCGCCATTTCCCTTACGGTGGGGGGGGGGCAAGAGCGAGGAGGAAACAATGGGGTGATGACCAATTGGGGTTCAAAGGTCGTTCTCAAGCAGAATTGAATCACTTAGAAAACCCAAAACACCTAAAACTAAAGCCCCTAATTTAAAGTGGGCGAGGATTCTATGCATTTTCACAATCGAATCTTCCCTTTTCCATACCATTTCTATACTCTGATGGGGAAACAGGAATGACACTTGCGTGATACGAGTGGGACGTCTTGGAAGGCGATCAAATATGAGGGCCTCGATGCATAAAAGATGCTTAAACAGACCCGAATTAGGGAACTCCACGCTTGCGTAGCTGTCATCGGTGAGATCCTTGTCGATTCTCTCCTTTATGTCCCCCCTTTCCCCCTCACCCCGAATCAAGGTCTAAAATGAGAAAATACAGGAGAATGGTAAACAATCGAGGAGGAAAACGACCTAGACAACAAACCTCACCCCTCATAATGCCGATCAGGGAGGATCTATATGCTACTCGCCCTGGAAGCGAAGACTTTGGTTGGTCTGTTTCTACATACGAGCAATGAGAAGGTTGAAGTAAATGGAAAGGGAGAATCGGTAAGAAAGTTGAGCGTAAGAATGCAGGGGATTAAGTATGTTGAATGTGCTAGGTTGTATGTGCGTGTGGAGAATTACTGGTTGAGTGTGGATCAAGGATAACCGAGCTAGTGACAGCAACATGTCAAATGGTGGTCCAAAGTGTGTAGGGATGATACATATATATATATATATATATATATATATATATATATATATATATATATATATATATATATTATAATTTTTATATATATATATATATATATATATATATATATATATATATATATATATATATATATATATATGTGTGTGTGTGTTTGTGTGTCAAGTGTTTGGATTGAGAGAGCAAGTAATAGAGATTATTGGGTACCTGAGCACATAAAAGCATACGTTGGTGTAGGTAGGAAAGTGTTATGGCAGGAAAGTAGTTAGGGATCGGTAATCTGTTCCTGTTCAATAGTGTGTTTTTTATGTTGAAGCAAAGAATGTGTTGGCATAAAATATATGAATGAGAGAAAGGGGTGAGAATGCTGATGACCTGATGTTAATGTATGAGGGGGTAATGAGCTGTGAAGTTGATCGAAGCATTTGGCAGGATGTGTGCGAAGAGGAGTCTAGAAGTAGATACAAAAGCCGATGATGCTGGGTGTGAGATGTGTTATGAAGATTATAATATGAAATTATGCAGTGTTTTAACCTCGCAAAGGGCACTGCGTTGTGCTTTGCTGCACCCCCGCCTTCCCGCTGAAGCACCCTTTTATTATCACATATTAACAATATCATATATATGTTTTGGATAAACAAGGTATTTACATAAATCTTAGTCTATATAGCGGCGAGGCCTTCTTACAACGCGTCCAGAACGGGTTATGGTGCCAATTGGCTGACTCGGATTTCGGGTCAGGTGGCGATTAGTAGTACCACTCGATTGAGGCGGGAGATTGTCACGAGCGAAGACGGGAGCTTCGGGTGACGATTGTTCTGGACGTCCATAAAATGCGACTGTCGGGAGTTGCGAATTGGTCTCTTGGTATTCTCCAGCTGCTGTCGAGTGGCCCTGCAGCAAAAAGGGAGGCGGCAGCAGTTGGGAAGAAGAATTGGGGGGTGTAGAGATGGTTGGCGGAGGGTTTGTGAGTAAAGAGGTGGGAGGAACAGTTGCAGTTTGCTTTGAAAGAGCCGAAGGAGGGTTCGGAAGTGTAGTTAGTTAGATGGGAAGTGTTGAAGGAATAGTTGGTTGCGGAAGGTAGGCTGGGATGACCAATAAACCTATATTAGTGGAAGAGAAATCTATTGGCTGTTCCAGATGAACGGCATCTATGAAAGCGGGTTTAAGCCAATCGATGGAAACCATATCCTGCTTAGTGCCAAGCTGCCGTACAAAAAATTTCCTGGAGACAACGAGAAAGGGTCTATCATAGACAGGTTGCAAGGATGTGCGAGTGGAATCGCGACGGACAAAACCATGAGAGCAAGTTGCCATCTCCTTTGGCGCGAAAGATTTCTGATTAGCAGGCACTCTTGTGTCGGTCGGCTTTACCTCAGACATCGACGGACTAAATTATGTATGTATACAGCAGGATGTATGTCGGAAGGAAGAGGACAGTCAGCGGGAAAAAAAATTGGCCTGGAATACAAGTTGCGCAGCAGAGCAATTCAAATCCTCTTTCAAGGAGGCACGAATTCCCAAGCGAATTAAGAGTAGCTTGTCCATCTAAGTGATGGGGTCAGTGGAGCGTAAGCTTCCCTTGAGAGTCCTGTGTAAACGTTCCACCTTAGGAGTTACTCTGCGGATGATAGCTAGTAGAGCGAAGACGAAAGGAGCCAAGCAATGACATGAGTGCATCCCATTGGTGGGATTCAAATTGGCTACCTCGATCAGTCAAGATGGTTGATGGAATACCAAAACGAGCAACCCATGGTGAGACGAAGGCTCGAGTTACAGTGGAAGCTCTGATGTCCGGGATAGGCACTGCTTCTTGCCAAGAGGTAAAACGATCGATCATGGTGAGAAGGTAAGTGCAACCACGCGAAAAGGGCAGAGGACTAACCAGATCATTGTGAACGGCGTCAAAATGTGCCGATGGAAGTGCAAAAGTAGCCAGAGGGGACTTTGTGTGGCGTTGAACCATTACACGTTGACCAATGAGACATGTGCGGCTCCATTTGGCCACGTCGGCGTTTATACCTGGCCACACATAACGTTGTGTAATGAGCTTTCGAGTTGTTTGAATGCTAGGATGAGTGAGACCTTGAGTCTGGTCAAACGTTTGCCGACAGTAAGCGAGATGAGTAAGAATACGAGGACTGTCAGGAATTGAATAGTCAACCAGGATGCGCCTGGAAGGACTGTCCGGCAAGTCGATGGCGAACGACGAGTTGAGAAGAATACCGCAGTGTTTGCGTTTCTTCATCTTGTTCCTGGGCAAGTGCTATTATCGCGTGATCGATGGGCGCAGTTTGGGAGAGAGGCGTGCCTGAAATCGATGAAATGCGAGAGAGCGCATCTGGTACGACGTTTGAAGAACTAGGAACGTAACGAATATCGTTTGTCATCTGCAGGATGAAGTCAAGGTGACGAGTATCAACTGCTGAGTGCACAGAGGAGGTGCTACTAGAGGCGAGCGCACCAACCAAGGCTTGTGGTCGGTAAAGAGAGTGAATGCATCCCTTTCAATTATTGTAGGAAGTGACGGAGGGTGAGGTATATGCTCAGTAATTCGCGGGAAAACATACTGTACCTTTGTTTGGAAGGAAGAAGAGCTTTGAGAAGAAGGCGAGAGTTTTCCAAGGGTCGCCAACCTTCTGCTGAAGCGTCCCACCGACATGAGTAGCGGACGCGTCCGAAGCAACGCTTATAGGAGTTCCTGGGCAAGGATAGGCCAGGGCGACAGCGGAAGCCATAGCCTCTTTGGTGCGAGAGAAAGCCTCGCAAGCTTCGGGGAACCAGGAAAGAGGAAGGTTCTTCTTGGACTTGGAAAGCAATTCGTAGAGAGGTTGCATAATGTGGTAGATGTTGGAAATGAACCTGTGGTAAAAGTTTACCATCCCCACAGAATCTACGAAGTTGCTTTCGCGAAGAAAGTCGGTGAAAAGCCCGGATAACTTCAACTTTGTCCTCGAGAGGACGAATTCCCTCAGGGGAAATGTGGTGTCCCCAAAAAGACAGCTGTGTGACACCAAAGATATACTTAGAAGTGTTGAGTACGATACCATACTTATCTAAACGTGCAAAAATTTTGCGAAGGTGAGAAAAATGCTCCTCTAAAGACGAAGATGATATCAGGAGGTCGTCTATATAACAAAATACGAAGGGAAGACCTCTCAGAACCTGATCCTTAAGCGTTGGAAGATCTGACCACTGTTACGGAGCCCGTAAGGCATTCGGTTCATGACGAAGGAACCGAATGGAGTGAATCTGGATTTGGTTGAAAGCGCGAACCAAATCGAGCCGAAAAAAAACGGAACAACCAAAAAGAGCGGAGTTAAAATCCGATGAGAAACGCAGTGGATACCTATCCGAAATTGTACAGAAATTGAGTCGCCTGTAGTCACCTATAGCTCTGAATTCCCCCGTAGTAGACTTGGGTACTACATGAAGCGGTGAAGCCCATGGGGAGGTGGATGGGGGAGCGATCCCGGCTTCCATCATGAACTTAAATTCCTGCTTCATTAGGGCAAGTCTATCCGGGGCCAGTCGACCGGGACGTGGGAATACCGGTCCTCCTGTCGTCTCTATTTTGTGCACCACATTGTGCTTAATAGGTCTGTCCGTAGAAGGATACCTACAGAGGCTTGAAACTCTCGTAAAAGTTGCTGGAAGTGGGAAGCAGTTGCAGGGAGACGATTAGAGAGGAGAGGGTTGGTGGAAGGAAAGAATGAACCAACAACTGTTTAGGTTGTGGTTCTGTCGATAAGCTTAAGGCAACGAGAAGTTCGTGCGCGGAAAGGAGATCGAGGCCTAAAATTAGCATGTCAACGTCAGCATGGGAAAACAAGACATAACCCGAGAGAAGGCTCGGGAATACGCCTCCCATAAGTCCTTATGTCCGATGAATTGGCAGCTTTCTCGACTGAAGAGGCTGTGTAGTGGGCCGAAAATCTATGCTTTAATCCCAATCGTTCCAACCCGCTTCCTACACTAATTCGGACGTGAGAAATTGAAGGGAAATGAAACAGATTGTATATAGAGTCCTTTACTTACAAAAAAAAAATACAATAATATTTACAAGATATCTCGTTACTTATGTACACAAAAATAGTTATCCAATTTTCGTATATACACAATAAAAATAAATAAATCCTACTTATAAATACTAGCAAAAGAATGCTCAATTAGACTATACAAAAGGAAAATAGGCAAAGTCAACAACCAGAAAATATCTGCCGGGGCAATCACAACAAACGATAGATGAACAACAAAAAAATAAGTCCTCACGTAGTACAAAGGGGGAAAGGGACGTCCTGCCAGCCCATACTTGAGCGGGCAAAGTGCCTAGGCCTTAGAAAGAAAATGGCGCCTCCGAACTCAGGGTAAGATAAGCAACCTTGTCACACTTGTGTGGCTGTTATAAGACCTTCTTCTTTAAATGCCAAACTATTTCAAAGTTAACAAAGTCAGACACACTTTACAAGAAAAACACGGCCGGCTCTCCTCAGCAATGGGCATCTGGTAATACCCCCGTACCAGATCCAGCTTCGTAAACCACTCCATCCCATGCATATTATACACACACTCAGATACCACACACATCGGAAACCTTTCTTTCACAGTCCTTTCATTGACCTTTCAATAATCCACACACAGAGGCAATCTTCCATCCAGCTTACGTACAGGCACAATTGGACTATTCCATGCACTCTCACTTTCTTCAATCACCCCCAATTGCTCTAATTCCACAGACTGCTCCTCAATCTCATGAGCAATCGGACGTGGAAATGCCTCGGCCGCTGATAGATTGTGGAGTCCTCCTTCAGGTCAATCTTGAATTTCGGGAGTTTTGCAACCCCAAAATCCAGATCACCCTTACTTAGGGCTCCCTTTCGTTCAAATATTATTCGATACACATCCTTCCTTTCATACTCAGTCAGACATCCATCTAATTTCACCATGCCCTTAACTTCACTATACGTCCATTCACATGTCTTTTCATTTGCATCATTCACAAGACATCTGTGCTATCATCCATACCTACCTCATTGACAGTGGAGAGGTGACCTAGTACATCTCCGACTTAGATCCCTCTCACCTGTCCTTTCACCCTTGGATCCGCCTGCATACATACAAACGAATCATTCATTCTCATCAAGCCATCAAATACACAAGCAACACGCCTTACGTTACAACACGCATCCTTTCCATCCAATATCACAGTGTTCTCACCCACTTTAAAACTAACATCCTTACTCCAACTCACTCTAACAGACACCCTTTCACCCTTCAAAAGCCTTACACTCTCCATAGCAGTCACCTCAATACCAGTAAACACACTCCTCAAAACACTACCATCTTTCCCTACATATAACTTATACACCCCATTTTTACCAATCTTTCTCTGAATCTGATCACTCGCAGGATGCACAACCATACGATTCATTTTTATAAAATCATACCGCAAAATTATACCTTACACACTACTCACCTTATCAATCACCGAAAATTCACACTCATTCATCAACATACCATGCATTCGAACAGCTGACCTTATCATTCCAATCACAGGCACTCTCCTATTACCAATACCTACCAAAATACCCTTGCACTCAGACAGAAGGGCTTTATCACTCACCTTATCATACACATCTTTATACACCAAAGGGCCTTGAAGCCAGAATCTATAAAAAGCCAAACACTCAATTCCATTACATTCCACCTTCACACTCAGACACTCATACTTCCTACCAGACAGAACTTTCACACTAGACAGACTTACCAACACATTACTCACACTAATGCACCCAGAGGATAATTCACCAGGTACCCTCTTACAATTCAGTTTCCTGCTTCAGACTTTCCATTCTCATCTTGCGCTCTCAGTCTAATCCAACACTTTTCACTCGAATGTCCTTCCATCGCACAATAGCTACATACATTCCTCTGGTCACGACACATCCTCGCATAATGACCAGCCTTTCCACAATTACCACAAGCATACTTCATACTTCCCCCAGCAGTTGCTCCACCATTCAACCTCGGACAATCTTTCTTCAAATGGCCTATTTCTTTACACTCGAAGCACTCTTTCACACTTTCCTGGCAATCCTTTATCATATGCCTCTTCTTACCACACCCAAAACATGCACCAGACGTCCACCTACATTCTGCCAACATATGCCCTTTCCTTCCACACCGACGACATTCCATAATCTTTCTCACACTATTCGGTCTCTCGTTTGCTGGGACATATCTCGGTTTCTCTCTCATATACCCGTTCCCACGCTTGACATTTATCTGTCCCCTTCCATTCGACCATCTTCCATTTACCCATCCATTCTGCCGGCCCAGGAAGCTCGACATCACTCCAGCTGGTGCAGCCTTCAGGGCATCCATGTAGCTGACAAACTGCGCAGTTTGAGATGAAGATTAAGCATTTTGATGGTACGAGCATGGCTTTGAGTATTTTTCTGCTCTTGCACAAAATTTGAGGTGGTACCAGCAAAAGCCTGAAGGCTGAAATATAGCAGTATGAGCAGCACGACCTGAATAAGGGTTGAAGTTATAGGCATGAAATGATGCACGGTAAAAACTGAAAGGCTGTACACAGCGGACAGCGTTGCTCCCATAATTAGCATGGTACCAGCAGCTGCCCTGAGAGTTGTCAAGATTGGGGGGAATTAGGTCTAGGTTTAAAATGAAACTGCTGTGGCTCACCTCTTGTGCTGGAGTTCCCTCGTTGGTGTTGTCTTTTTCGGGAGGAGGAACGACGTCTGACTCTTCCGTGCTTCTCACGATGTTGCTCTCGGTGAAGACCCGTTCGCACCTTTAGGGCACGAATATCCATTTCAATCGTCTCCAGAACGGATAAAAGACCCGAAGCCTGGGAGGATTCATCATGAGGGAGTACTGGTCGGTTGTAAGGAGCCTCGGCCGGTGATCTAACCTGAGAAATGGATATATGTGAGTGGTGTTTAACATTAGAGTTGTATAATGTGCTAGGCCCCCTATTTACATCGCTAAACGACCCATGACCTGCATTTGCCCAGCTGACGAATGGCTTATTATACAGGGCGTTAACCGCCTCTGCTATCTTCTTCACGTTCGCTGGGGAGGACATTAGTATGAGGGGCTTAATTTGGTCCGGCATCCCACGCATGAATATCTCAGTTATGAGTGGCTCGAGTTGGCGAGCTGTGCTCCCTTGGCATGTGCCAGGACCTTGAGATGGTCCAGTAACTGCGTGGGACGCCTGTCCCCCATCTCCAGCGTATCGAGAATGATCCGCAGGTCCTCAATTTGCTACCTCCCAAATTCCTCCATGAACGCACTCTTGAACTTTCCCCAAGAACCAGAAATTACCCCATCAAGCAGAATACTCTTAAAAGTGGAAAAAATACTTAGGGGTAATCTCTGTGCCACGACGATTGTTCTATGGTCCTCAGGAACTGCCTGGTGTAGGAGGGTGAGCTCCACCATTTCCCACCATCCAATGGGATTTTGTGGGTCGAATGGCGAAAGCTTAACCGAAGAGGGAGTGGGGAAGGGGCGTTGTTGAGTGCAGGGTGAATGAGGGAGGATGCTTGCGTGGAGGGTTTGGGGGGAGGTGGATGAATACGTCGTTGTTGCTGCGGAGGAGAATGCTTTGGTCATTGTTACTGTGCCTGAATTTGGGGCGTAGCTTGGGGCTCCGTTATAATCCATTTATAGAAAAATAAAAGTGTGTGTGTGTGTATGCACAAATTCAATTCACCCTCTTGAACGTAAAAATTTGTAAAAAAATATCGAAAATTGGTCACTCTTTGTATTTCTTACTGTATATTATAATTAATTTTAGGAAATTACTAAGGGATCACTTAAGGATGTTAAGGTGAACTAAGGATAGAAAACGAGCACGTGTCGAAAATTCATTCGTGAAAAATGAAAGTACACGCGAGAAAAAATGGAACCGAGTGAGGCGGCGGAATGCGTCGTCCGAAAAAAACCACACACCTGACGGTGAAAATGAATTTTACGAATGAATTAATGAATGAGAGATAATTAAACTATTCTGTGCACCATTTATAGGTTTTTAAATGAGTATTGCGTCAATATCCTAGATAGTTCTGATCACAAGAAACATAAAAACCTATATTTCGTTAGTCATGAAATGAAGTTAAATGCTAACGTAAAATCTAATTTTTGCAGACGAACTTCGTTAGGCCTAAATCTGAGGGACGTTAGGGAAAACGTGTATTATAAACAAAGAGTTAAAAATTTATGTTTTGAATAATCAGTTATTATTGAAAAGTAAAATTATACAGTAACTGTTTATGATTGGATTGAATTACGCGTGTGAATTAAATTTGCATGAGTTAACGAGAATGGGTTTATAGTAATTTGTAAATAGTTTGATAAATAGAATGATAATTTATAACTAGTAATTGGTACAATGTTAAATGGTTTGATAAATATTAATTGGTAAATATTTTGATAAATATTAAATAGATTATAAATTGGTAAATGGGTAACTAGTGGTAATCGTTAAATGTGTAAATAGTTAAATTGGATAAATAGTTGAATTGTATAAATAGTTGAATTGGATATATGGATTAAATTGGATAAATAGTTAAATTGGACAATTGGATATATGAATTAAATTGAATAAAAAGTTAAATTAGATAAATGGATATATAAATTAAATTGGATAAATAGATTTAGTTAAATTGTTTTATGGGATAATAAATATTTAAATGGTATGATAGATAGTTAAATTGGATAATTGGATATATGGATTAAATTAGATAACTAGATATATAGATTAAATTGATAAATAGTTAAATGGTATGATAAATAGTTAAATGTGTAAAAAGATTATATGGTTAAATTGGATAAATAGTTAAATGGATTGATAAATAGATTATAACGGAGTTGGAAGGGTCTGTAAATGAGAAAAGAATCAACATTAAATCGGGATTCTTTTTGAAATTTTTTAGCTAAACAATTACAATTCACATATTTACAGACCTATTTACAGAAGCAGACGAGCAAAACGAATGAACTTATGGTTTAATTTTAAAACATTGGGGAGAGCAGGAGTAGCAATCTCACGATTTATGTCAGGGTTACCAAGCCTTCTTGAAATAATGTATATATATATATATATATATATATATATATATATATATATATATATATATATATATATATATATATATATATATATATATATATATATATATATATATATATATATATATATGGGAGAAGGTATGGACGCGAATGATGTCTTCTTCTGCTTTAGCAAGTGGTGAAGTGATGTAAAAGAAAATTGGCGGGACGAACAGTGGTGAAATGAGAAAGAAGTATTATAGATGTAAGATTTGCAAAGTTGCCTCTTAGAGATCAGGCTTTCATCTTTATTTCAGTGTATGCTTTGCTTTTGAACATGTGAAGAAGTAGAGAAACGTACATGTTAATGCAGGAGATAAACCAGTGTTAGGATCGATTTATTTGCGAAA
This sequence comes from Ceratothoa steindachneri, assembly GCA_963969495.1. Lineage (NCBI taxonomy): Eukaryota > Metazoa > Arthropoda > Malacostraca > Isopoda > Cymothoidae > Ceratothoa > Ceratothoa steindachneri. The sequence continues at coordinate 58,548,508 of OZ018333.1, forward strand.
CCAGCTTTCGGTTGAGTCTCCGTCATCTTTAATCGCTGGCAAACTAAGGAATACAAGAGAGATGCTTAGCCTAAGGACACACAAATTTACAAGTCGGAATGTAATTAGGGAAGGGGGAAAAGCAGTGGCATTTTTGAGTAGAGGAAGTATAAATCTCCTACTTATTAAGGGATTAGTGTTGAATTGCCAATTGCAAGTATTAAAGTTGAAATTTACTTTATATGGGCTTATTCTATTAAACACCTATGTATATAATTGTGGGAATTATAAATTATTTTTGCATTATGAATTTCAACTGAATGGTTTTCATTTGTAGGCTTCCACGTCACATGTCATATTTGTGTTCCTTCATTCTCTTAGAGAATCTGCTTCTTTCGCCATATATATATATATATATATATATATATATATATATATATATATATATATATATATATATATATATATATATATAGTACAAGAGAAAGTAAGAATTGGACGCGAATGAGCAAATGAGACAAGAAACCAGAGTTTTTTAAAGGCAAGAGAGAGGTACATTAGAAGAATCCAGAATCAAAGGGAGCAGGGGGCGGCACAGTGAAGGCGACCCTTTACCGAGAAGACAGAAATAACGCCAGGGGAAAAAAGTTTTGAATTCCTGGCCAGGACTCGAACCCGGATCTGCTGATTGCCGGTCAGATGCTTTGCTAAGCTACCAGGCACAGTAACTATATTTCGCCCAAAGCGTTACCCCATCAAACCCAGCATCTCCCTAAGCTATGAACTTCCAAGGAATTTTTATACGACATGCTCTTACCCGCTTACAATTTAAAGGCTCACTGTCCATGTCACATACAAAGAAGGAGCAACTACAGGATCTTCGGGTGATAATACAACCACCACAGGGCTATGCCATTTTTATTTTCTGTCTTTCAAGTAAAATTTGAAGACAGAAAGAAAGATGCAGAAACCTGGTGTAGCTGACCCAGGTTCGAGTCCCAGCCAGGAATTCAAAACTTTTTTTTCCCTGGCGTTATTTCTGTCTTCTCGGTAAAGGATCGCCTTCACTGTGCCGCCCTCTGCTCCCTTTGATTCTGGATTCTTCTAATGTCCCTCTCTCTTGCCTTTAAAATACTCCTGTTTCTTGTCTCATTTGCTCATTCGCGTCCAATTCTTCTTCCTCTTGTACTATATGTATTTATAGTCAGCTACACCAGGTTTCTGCATCTTTCTTTCTGTCTTCAAATTTTATTTGAAAGACAGAAAATAAAAATTGCATAGCCCTGTGGTGGTTGTATTATCACCCGCAGATCCTGTAGTTGCTTTCTTTGTATATATATATATATATATATATATATATATATATATATATATATATATATATATATATATATATATATATATATATATATATGTTTTACATGGTTTTATATCACGCCAAATAGATAAATATATCTCTTTGACCTCAAATAGATTAAACCGTAAACTTAATAACCTGGGTCTTAATTTTAATTTTAATATATCTAGAGATGAAGTCATTTTTAACTTTTCTGATAAAGTGTTGTCTCCATCAGAAAAGCGTCTTATATCTTTAGGATTAGATTTCAGGCTTCCTGTTTTCAAATTGAACTTCTATCGATATTTCCTTGCCTTTGAAAGACTTTGTCACCAGCTCAATACTCTTCCACCACTTAAATCAACTCCCGATTTGATTAATGAGATCAAAGGCTTGGCTAATAAAGTTTCAAAGTTTCCAATCTTGTTTTCAGTTTTAAACTTTTCAGTGTCCTCTCCACCTTACGCAAAGATCAATCTATCATAGTTTGTAAACCCGATAAAGGCAAAGGGGTAGTAATCTTAAATCGTACTGATTATATGCGCAAAATGTATACCATTCTATCAGATTTGTCGAAATTTTCAAAAGTGAATACAGATCCCCTTAAGTATATTCTGAAAATTAAAGATAGAATTAATAATTTTCTACGTTCTCTTACTAAACGAAATATTTTAATTGATGTTTATCATAAGCTTTTTGTTTCTGGTTCATCCCCCTGGGGTCATCTATGGTTTACCTAAAACTCATAAAAATGAAATACCTCTCCGTCCTATCTTATCTGCAGTCAATACTCCAAGCTACAACTTAGCTAAATTTTTTGTTCCGTTTATTGATCCTTTGACACACAATCACTTCACCTTACGTGACTCTTTTTTTTGATTTTTCAAAATATATTGGTGATCTCCGTTTGGGTAATTCTTCTTTTATGGCCACAATCGATGTGGATTCATTATTTACTAATGTTCCGGTACAGAAAACCATTAATATTATTTCAGATACTCCTTTTCATAATACGAGTGAAATATTGGGTTTAACTAAGCAACTTTTCATCAAGCTTTTAAAGCTAGCCGTGGGTGATACTATTTTCCTTTTCAACAATGAGCTCTATTTACAACACGAAGGCATGGCTATGGGTTCCCCACTGGGTCCCTCATTTGCCAATAGGTTTTTGTGCCACCACGAAACTCGGTGGCTGGACAAGTGTCCTTTAGAATTCAGGCCTATTGTCTTCAAAAGATTTATAGATGACTGTTTTCTAATTTTTAAGCACAGTGATCATGCACCCCTATTTCTAAATTATATTAACCAACAACATCCCAACATAAGGTTTTCTATGGCAACAGAAAAGGACAACAAAATCTCGTTCTTGGATGTCAACGTTGTCCGAACAGGTTCCTCTTACAATAAATCCATTTTCAGAAAACCTACCACCTCTAAATTAGGTACACATTTCTTTAGTAGCTCTCCCAGTCAGTTTAAATTATCCAGTATTAAAAGCCGAATTTTTAGAGCCTACCATATATGCTCTAACTGGATATCGTTTCATGAAGAACTGACTTATTTAAAGGATTTCTTCAAATTTAATTATTATCCCGATTTCTTCGACCAGTTAGTATCCAAATTTCTCTCCAAAATATACTATCCTCGACCCTTACTTACTACTGTTTCTAAACAGAAGGTTTTCATTAAGCTACCCTATCTCGAGCATTTGACATCCGAGTTTAACAAACTCCTTCTCTCTACCCTCAACAACCATTTCCCTCAATGCCAATTCATTTGTATAAACTCCAACCCTGTATCGTTAAATTCCTTTTTTTCTCCATAAGGAGCTAATCCCTTTGGGCTTGCGATCCTGTATAATTTTCAATTATACATGTACAACCTGCCAAGGTCGTTATGTAGGCCAAACTGGCTTATAATTTAACTGCAGGATCGCGAAGCACTTGGGTTTGTCTCATAGGACTGGTATTCTTAATGTGTTTTTTACCTTCTCCCTTCCCTCTTCCTCATTGGTGATTTCTTGTTTTTGAGGCGGTCTTTCATACTTTTCTTTCGTATATATACCTCTAATATAATACTATTTCTTGTAGTTATCTTTGATAAGGAACTTAATAAAGTTCGAAAGTACTTGGAAACACCTTTTCATTTTTTCCTGCGGGACATTGCATTCATATATATATATATATATATATATATATATATATATATATATATATATATATATCTATATATATATCAGTGGCGTAGGAAGCAAGTTGAAAATGTGGGGGCCAACTCAAGGGGGCCAAAATAGAAATTTTACAGTTAGGTATAATTTTAGGATTGCTCCAGGTATAAAAAGATAGTCCGAGCGCCAAAGGCGCGATGCAAGTAGATAGGAGGTCTGTGGTGAGCGGTAGCCTCCTTAGCGGGGTCCGCTATATTTAGCATAGCGCTAAAAAAAACTGCAATTTTTAAGTACTTCTTTAGTCAAAATATGACTAAAAATAGAATTCTTAATGGCAGGATTGTTTGCTTGTGATAACCCTGCCATGGACGGCGGTGGAAGAGCAACTGTTTACCGGACCTCCTAACTACTCTCATCTCTTGAGTGTGGGTTGTGATATTTTGTTTACATCAATTACTTCTCTTTTGTTTATAGATAACAAATGTGCAAAGTGATGTCGTGCTACAGGTAGCCTACAAGAGTGCCTGGCAAACATATCTTCAAGAATGTATTGAAGCTCAGTGTATTAAATTAATTTATGGCTATTAAATAGCTATTCCTAGGATTATGGTGGTGGCCAGAGAGACAAAATTATTAATAGTTCATTAATAATATTCAAGCATCCACTCTTATTGAGATGGCTGGTTCGGAAGTTCGACTTGAACTCCAAAACGTTCTCGCCGGGTCGAGTAAGACGGTAATCAATCAATCAAGCATCTAAGAAGGTTAATCAACCATTGCAACTCTGCAACTTTTTAATTTACAAACTGTATTTGATGAACATAAAAACATCAAAAAGTAAACTGAAAACAAATGATTATTCATTGTAACACAATAGTACAACCTATCAAATAAAACCTGTAAGCTAAGAATAGAGATCTTGAAAGTTAGTACTTAATAGTACTAACTTTCAAATACAGTAAGAAACATATTGGTATCAGTTAAATTCTTAATCCTATAGGAGATATTCACAGTACAAAATTAAATAAATTGCAAGATTAGACCCCTACACAATTGAATTAATGTTTGTTATGTGATGCATGACATTTTACATGGTGGCAAAATGATTAGTACGCTCTTCATTCACCTAAAAAAACAATTTGGAAATTTAACCTAGGCACAGATTATCTGTTCTATCTTTCAGTGCATGACATCAGCACATTATTGGTCCTTTCTTGAGTCATTCTGCACCTGAGATAGTTCTTCATTCTTTTGTTTACATAATTACATCTCTCTGATGTTGCAGATGTGGCTGGCGCTGAAAAATACAGTTTAAGCAGTTTATCACCTCACTGAACAGGTTTTGAATGACGGATTCAGCATTAAGTATTTCACAGATTTCCGAGATACTTTTTTTTGTCATTTTGTTACCTTTCTTCAATGTTCTTCAATGCATCTAGCAACATCTTCGGCTGAATTTTAAGCCGACAAAGTCCAGGTCTTGTTGATAAAGCTCTTATACTTCTGTTGGAATTTGCCAATACCCCTGGTTTGCTGATTCTATCAATAGCTGCTCTACATTTTCCAGTATGCTGACAGTTTGCTGATCAAACCTTGACTCAAGTTCCCTAACAAGAAGATTCAACACCTCGAAGTAATGTTGCCTATAGTATTCTTTCACAGACTCAAAGCAGTATGGTTCTGCACCCTCATTGAATTTTGGTTGTCGCCTGTACCTTGGGAGTACAGGATCTTCTGTTTTGCCTCTGGCTTCTTCAACTGCATTCTCATAGAATTCATTGAAAGCATCATCTGTCCTCATAACTTGGTATGTTGATCTTGTGATGTTTGCAATTTTCCCTGCAACCTAAATGGCAATTCTCTTTGCCCAAATTGTCTTTGCCAGTTCTTCTGCTGCACCAAAAGCTATGTGAGAAAGTTTCAGTCTAAAATACGTACTGAATTTTTCTATCAATGCCATCTGTCCTCCGGCACGGCGTGTATACTCATCATAGCCATGACTTACTACTTCCAGTGTTTCTTTAAGTGCAGAATAGTGCTTGATCACCGATTCTAAGGCATATTATGTTCTCACAGACCATCTGGTTTGGCAAAGCGGTTTAAGTGAGGGTGCATCAAGTGTTCCCATTTGCATCTGTTCAAACAGAGAACACCTCTTTGAAATTCAAAGGATCACGTACTGAACTGAACTTTCTCTCTCTCTCTCTCTCTCTCTCTCTCTCTCTCTATATATATATATATATATATATATATATATATATATATATATATATATATATATATATATATATATATATATATATATATATATATATATATATATATATATATATATATATATATATATATATATATATATATATATATATATATATATATATATATATATATATATATATATATATATATATATATATAGATATATAGATATATAGCATAAAATCCATGGAGGAATTTATTGATATACTCCACTCTACAAGACCGGCAGGACTAATAGCATCCATTGATGTGGAAAGCCTGTTTACGAACGTGCCTATCGCTCAGACCATCAACATCATTATAAAAACGTGTTCCACCATCCTACAATGTCTCCTCTAAATCTCGACCCAAACATCTTAAGGAACATATTATGTTCATGCACATCAGAGGCTCCATTCAGAACACCAGGCGGTAATCTATATAGGCAAGTGGGTGGAGTGGCTATGAGGTCTCTCTTAGGGCCGATCTTCGCCAACTACTATATGGGTCAATTTGAAGAGAAATTATTGGACAACAGTGAAAATAAGCCACACACATAGTGCCGATACGTAGACGACATCTACATCAACGTCCAAAACGAAGAACATCTGATAAACATCAAACAGCAATTTGAGGAGGACTCCGTGTTAAAATTCACTTATGAATTGAGCACGGGCAATAAACTCCCTTTCTTGGACGTTGAGGTTCATAACATCAATGGTAGCTACATCACTAAAGTATATAGAAAAGGTACGTACATGGGAAGATGTCTCAATGTGGATAGCGAATGCCCTGAAATATTTAAAATAAGTGTAATCGGCTCAAACATCCGCCGAGCATATAAATGCTGCTCTACGTGGGAACTTATCCACCAAGAGATCTCACGGGTAAAACAAACACTCGTGAACAAAGGTTTTCCGAACAGCCTGATTGACAAACAACTACAATAAATTTTAAATAATCTCTTAAAAACTACGTATACAACAGAAAGTAATCGGGACGCAGTAAACAACATCAAACTGTACTACAGAAACCAGATATACACGGCCTATAAAATAGATGAACAAAACACTAAGGAGATTATTAACCGTAATATCAAGGTTAAGAATCAAATGGATAAAATTCAACTGATTATTTACTATAAAACAACAAAAGCCAACAATCTCCTTATGAAAAACAACAGCTACCAAAACTCCTAGAATTCAAGTCAACCAACATAGTTTACGAGTTCACGTTCACGTGCCCCAATAAAGACTGCTAGCTTTATACTAACTCTAAATATATTGGCATGGCAACTACCGCACTTTCGAGACGTTTAACGATACATCTGCAAAGCGGAGAACGTAAAAATCATATGGAGAGCGCACATAACATCAATCTAAGGAGAGATATTTTAGCTGACAAAACCGTAATTAAAAAAAGAGGGAAATTAAGCTAGGCTGAACATCTTAGAAGCCATCTTAATAAACGAAGAGAAGCTGGCCATCAATAGTCAAGCGTTAAACTGGAATCGAATATTAAAGTTGTTTGAAAATTCCACTCACCGGATTGGCTCCTTTCCTCTAACGTTATGGTATATATATATATATATATATATATATATATACATATATATATATATATATATATATATATATATATATATATATATATATATATATATATATATATATATATATATATATATATATATATATATATCCAAAGAAAGCAAATGCAAGTTCTGCATGTCATAACAACAACCACCACAGGGCATTCGCCATATTTTTATTTTCTGCCTTTCAAAACAATTTTGAAGACAGAAAGAAAGATGCAGAAACCTTGTATAGCAGACTATATATATACATATAGTACAAGAGAAAGAAAAAATTGAGCGTGAATGAGCATCCAACCGTCACTCAGTAGACCAGAGTTCAATTCCCGGATGCTCCCGAGGTGGGGTCCAAGCCGGACTGTCCACTTGAGGAACATGTCGCTAAACAGGCGCCTCGCAGACCTCTGTACGGCAGAGGGTGTCTTTTTTGTCGACCCGTACGCCGTATTCTATGGTAGAAAAGACCTCTACCAAAGGGACGGGGTGAACCTCTCCTTTAAGGGAAAGGCGTTCCTAGCTAACCTCATCCAGGATGTCGGGGAGCGCACCCAAAGGAGTGTCCGGTCCATTGGGAAGGCGGACGAACGCCAGTACACCCGAGTCACTCCCCAAACAACCTTCTCGGAGGTTGTCAAAAATGGTGCCACCACGACAAACAAGAAGCCGGGAAACGGAAGAGTATAGGGGGTCCTACATTAAGGGACTCCCTGAAAGTTCTTCTGTGTAATGTTGTATGTCAAGGATACAATCAAATCTACGAACTCCAACGTTATATCCGACCACAAGCTCCTAGGTGTTGACCTAGAGAGGTCCTGTCAGATACAGGAAACCTGCTGCTTTACAGACCCCCTGCCCAACCCGTTGAGAATGACAGAGAACTGTACCAGCTGCTGGGTGAGCTGGCTCAAGGCAGAGTGTGCATCGTTATGGGCGATTTCAACAGCCAAGTTGACTGGGAAACCAGAGCAGCCTGTGGCGAGAGCGCGCTACTCTTGGAGTTCGCCAACAACGAGTTCCTCACTCAATGGGTCAGAGAACGGACGAGAGGAGACAATATCCTCGACTTGGTCTTCACCTCTGAGGATGATATCATTGAGGATCTCTCTGTAGGCAAAGAGCTCGGTGGCAGTGATCACCAGCTAGTTAGATTAAGCGTCAAGATTCCGAAGGTAAGGTCTGTCGCCAGTCAATATAGGAAACTTGACTTGAAAAGAGCAGACTTTGCAAGCCTTCGTGCTGGACTGACTGACGTGAGGCTAGAAGTGTGCGATGCTGTTGAAGAGTCGTGGAATAGTTTCAAGACCACATTCAAGAGTCTTCAATCGCGTGTCATCCCTCTGAAATGCCCCCATCGATCTTCTGTTCAACCAAAGTGGTTTAATCGAGAAATCGGCCAACTGCTTAGGGAGAAAAGAACTGTGTACCGGCAATCGAAGATCTCGGGTGACTTTGACGAATACCGGAGGCTAGCCAGGAGAGTGAAGTCCAGCATAAGGGCGGCTAAGCAGTCTGAGGAACTCCGAGTGGCGAGACTCTGTAAAGAGAATCCCAAGGAGTTCTTTGGAAATGTAAACAGCCGTAAACCAATCCGTCGACGATTGGCCATTTGGTGAATGAGGAGGGGGCATTAAATCCTTCAGATCCAGAAAATGCTAACCTCTTCAACGACTACTTCTCTTCAGTGTTTACTGAAGAGTGTGGTCCCATCCCCCAGCCGACGGATTCCTACTCGGGGGAAAAGCTGGAGGATATGGACTTTACCGAAGGAGAAATAAAAAAGAAGATCAGTGACCTAATGACGAATAAGTCACCTGGCCCAGATGGGTTTCTACTTAAAGTGTTGAAAGAAGTGCGCGATCAAGTGTCACGACGCCTGAGCGCAATCTTCAACATGTCAATCCGGACCAAATGCGTTCCTAGAGACTAGCGTGAGGCGGTGGTGACTCCTATCTTCAAGAAAGGAGACCGTAACCAACCGCCGAACTACTGACCTATCAGTCTGACTTCGATAGTCGGTAAACTCATGCAAAGCATCATGAGTTTACTTGTTTCTTCAGTTGTCTTTTCTTCATTTTAGTTATTTTATGTCGATTTGTCATTATCGAGAATGTTGTTAAGTTTCATTTCCCCAAAAGGTTCAACTCTGAAGATCGGAGCTGAAAGGATGGGGGGGGGGGGGTTCTTCGGAGACCACATTTTTGGAATTCCATTTTTTTTCAAGCACCATGTTCAACGTTATCGAGAAGGAGCTGGACATCGCAATGTTTTGGATATGTGCGTACATAATGCGCGTGGTTATATCCGGCCCTATTCCTTCATTGATGCTAAGCACCACTTTCTTGTTCTGGGTTTCTTTAATTGTTGCTTTGGCTACGTTTGTGTACATTCGAATCATTTTCGAGTCTTCTTTTGTGCAAGCCTTTGAGGTGTCTACTTCCAGGGCGGAACATTGCAAGCATGTCTGAATGTTGACAAATCTTTCCTTTTCAATGTTGTCTGGGGTACTCATGGCATAAGCTAGGAGTCCGTGGATTGCAACCTTGGTAGCCATATCTGAGGAGTTGCACACCACTTTAAACACGTGAGTGTGATTCCCAAATTTGATAACCACGGCAATTTTAAGGAAAGCATTTTGTATTTCTAGTTCCTGTTAGAGCTCCTTTAGTGTGAGAGCCCACCCAGAGATCGACCTTTCTGCACACAAAAGATTTGTTCTGGAATAAGTATTATCCTTTTGCATTCTGTGTCCATGGTAGTCAATCCGATTGTAGTGGATCTCCCGGTCTCCTACATTGAAAAAAAGGATAGATTCAAAGAGACTAATCCTATTCTAGTGGTTCCTTAAAAACCTGCAATTCTGTCTTTTTAAATGAATGGCATAGTTGAAACGATAAGAAAGGCAGAGGATACCTATCTAGAACTGTACAGGCATTGAGTCGCCTGTAGTCACCTACAGCTCTGAATTCCCCCAGAGTAGACTTAGGTACTACATGAAGCGGTGAAGCGCATGGGGAGGTGGATGGGGAAGCGATCCCAGCCTCCATCATGAACTTGAATTCTTTCTTTATTAGGGCAAGTCTATATGGGGCCAGTCGACGAGGACGTGAGAAAACTGACCCTCCTGTCGTCTAAATTATGTGCACCACATTATGCTTAATAGATCTGTCTTTAGAAGGAGGTAGACAGAGGCTTGGGAACTCCCGCAAAAGTTGCTGGAAGTGGGGAGCAGTTGCGATGAGACGAACAGAGAGGAGAGAGCTGGTGGAAGGAAAGAAGAACCAGCAACTGTTAGTGTCGTGGTTCTATCGATAAGCCTGCGGCGACGAGAATCGACGAGAATGTCGTGTGCGGAGAGGAAGTCAAGGTCCAAAATTGGAATGTCGACGTCGGCTATGATGAATGTCCATGGGAAAACACGACGTAACCCGAGAGAGAGCTGGTGGAAGGAAAGAAGAACCAGCAACTGTTAGTGTCGTGGTTCTATCGATAAGCCTGCGGCGACGAGAATCGACGAGAATGTCGTGTGCGGAGAGGAAGTCAAGGTCCAAAATTGGAATGTCGACGTCGGCTATGATGAATGTCCATGGGAAAACACGACGTAACCCGAGAGAGAGAGAGAGAGAGAGAGAGAGAGAGAGAGAGAGAGAGGATGCGCCTCCCATAAGTCCTTATGTACGATGAATTGGCAGCTTTAAGGATAAAATCAGAAAAAGTGCATGCTTTCTTGATTGAAGAGGCTGGAATGACACTGCATTGAGCGCCAGTTTCAACCAGGAAGGAGAAACCAGAGAGTGGGTAATGAACACTAAATGGAGGATCGACCTGATGAAGGGATGAGGTTACAGAGGTGACAGACCCACGTATCACTTGCGAATTCAGTTTAAAACTCCATGTGCTGAAGGTGAAAGTTGGGTAAGAGAACCCATAGAATTCTTTTATGTTTGAAGGTGTTGAAGTTAGTCTAGGCCCAGTTTGAGATGAAGATGAGCATTTTGATGGTACGAGCATGGGCTTGAGCATTTTTCTGCTCTTGCGCCAAATTTGAGGCGGTACCAGCAAAAGCCTGAAGGCTGAAATATAGCAGTATGAGCAGCACGACCAGTATGAGGGTTAAAGTTGTTGGCATGAAATGATTCTTGGTAAAATTTGCAAGGCTGAACACAGCGGACAGCGTTTCTCCCATAATTAGCATGGTACCAGCAGCTGCCCTGAGAGTTGTCAGGATTGGGGGAATTAGGCCTAGGTTTGAAATGAAACTGCTGTGCGTCACCTCTTGTGCTGGAGTTCCCTCGTTGGTGTTGTCTTTTTCAGGAGGAGGAACGACGTCTGACTCTTCCGTGCTTCTCACGATGTTGCTCTCGGTGAAGACCCGTTCGCATCTTTAGGGCACGAATATCCATTTCAATCGTCTCCAGAACGGATAAAAGACCCGAAGCCTGGGAGGATTCATCATGAGGGAGTCCTGACCTGTTTTAAGGAGCTCCGGCCAGGAACCTAACCTGAGAAATGGATACATGTGAGTGGTTTTTAACATTAGAGTTGTATGATGTGCTAGGCCCCCTATTTTCATCGCTAAACGACCAGGTGCCCGCATTTCCCCAGCTGACAAATCGGTTAATATACAGGGCGTCAGTCGCCTCTGCCATCTTCGCCACGTTCGATGGGGAAGACATTAGTATGAGGGGCTTAATTTGATCCGGCATCCCACGCATGAATATCTCAGTTATGAGTGGCTCGAGTTGGTCGAGCTGTGCTTCCTTGGCATGTGCCAGGACCTTGAGATGGTCCAGAAAATGCGTGGGACGCCTGTCCCGCATCTCCTGCGTATCGAGAAGGATCCACAGGTCCTCAATTTGCTACCTCCCAAATTCCTCCATGAACGCACTCTTGAACTTTCCTCAAGAACCAGGAATTACTCCATCAAGCAGAATACTCTTAAAAGTGGGAAAGATACTTAGAGGTAATTTCTGGGCTACGACGATTGTTATATGGTCCTCAGGAACTGTCTGGTGCAGGAAGATGAGCTCCAGCATTTCCCACCAGCCGATGAGATTTTGTGGGTCGAATGGCGGAGAGGAAGTGGAAAAAGGGCATTGAGTGGAAGGGGAATGAGAGAGAACTCTTGCGTGGGGGCGAAGATGGATGAATACGTCGTTGTTGTTGCGGGGGGAGGATGCTCGGGTCGTTGTTACTGTGCCCGAAGTTGGGGCGTAGCTTGTGGCTCCGTTATAATCCATTTATAAAAATAATAAAAGTGTGTGTATGTGTGTGTATGAACAAATTCAATTCACGCGCTTGAACGTAAAAATTTGAAAAAAAATTAGCGAAAATTGGTCACTCTTTATATTTATTACTGTATATTATAAATAATTTTACGAAATTGCTAAGGGATCACTTAAAGATGTTAAGATCACTAAGGATAGAAAACGAGCACGTGTCGAAAAGTCACTCGTGAAAAATCAAAGTCCACGCAAGAAAAAAATGGGACTGAGTGAGGCGGAATGCGTCGTCCGAAAAATTCAACACACGTGACGGTGAAAATTAATTTTACGAATGAATGAATGGATGGGAGATAATTAAACTATTCTGGGCTCCATTTATAGGGTTTAAGTGAAGTTTGCGTCAATATTGTAGATAGCTCTGATCACAATAAACATCAAAACATATATTACGGTATTCAAAGAATGATATTAAATGCTAACGTGAAGTCTGAATTTTGCAGACGAATTTTCTTAGGTCTAAACCTAGTCGACGTCGGGGGAATATGTGAATCAAAAACAAAGAGTTAAGAAAAATATATATTGATGAATAAACAGTCAAATTATTTAAAGGTGAATTTATACAGTAGCAGTTTGACTGGATTGAATTTTACGCATGTGAATTAAATTTGCATGAGTTAACGAAAAGGGGTAAATAGTAATTTGTAAATACTTTGATAAATAGATTGATAATTTATAAATAGTAATTGGTAATATGTTAAACGGTTTGGCAAATATTAATTGGTAAATTTGATATGGTAGTTATTTTGATAAATATTAAATAGATTATATATTGGTAAATGGGTAACTATTCGTAAATCGTTAAATGTATAAATAGTTAAATTGAGGAAATAGTTAAATTGTATAAATAGTTAAATGGTATGCTAAATAGATTATAATTTGGGAAATTGATTTAGTTGATAAATAGTAATTGGTTAATTGCAATTAAATTGTTAATTCGAATGGTAATTATTATTTGTTTTTTTATGAAATAGATTATAGTTTAAATTGTTTTATTGAAGGGTAAATAGATTATAACGGAGTTGGAAGGGTCTGTAAATGAGAAAAGAATCACGCATTAAATCGGGATTTGGGGGGGAAATTTTGAGCTAAAATTGCAATTCATATATTTACAGACCTGATTCACCGAGACAAGGACGAATGAAACTCATGGTTAATTTTAACACGTTTGGGAGAGCGGTTGTACCAATCTCTATTTAAGTCATGATTACTAACCCTTCTTAAAAAAAAATATATATATATATATATATATATTTACAGTTAGAAATAAATCTTTACACTCGTAAGGGTATAGACCGCTACACCAGTTTATTGTTCTAAGTTCTACATCGTTTCCTGTTGATACTTGTATCACTACTGATCCTCGGCCATGTTTTTTCATTTGCCTATTTGGTCGCATATCGAATTCAGGAAGTCAATTTTGGCGTACAGTTCTTAGAGAACAAATTCCTTGCTTCCATAAGGTTGCTTGAAGAGCGGGACTGTTGAACCAATTATCAAAATATAGTTTGTGTCACAGTCCTCTAGGTATTGGTTATGGGTTTAGCACAATATTAATGCTTGTTCTGGAACAACAGTTATTGCACCTGTATAAATCTGAAAGTTATAAACTAGTCCTGTCGCTCCAGAGAGCACAAATATTTTGTATCGTCAATTTTAGGTATGTTGGGGTCCTATGTTTGAATGCTGGGAGCTCCCTCGAAGGGTACAACTTGTTCATCAATCGAAAGATTTTCTGCTGGAAGAATCTAGTCACTTTGTCATAAAATGAATAGATAACAGGTCTTATTTTATAAAGCTTTTCTAAACAATCATCAAGACGCGTGGAATTGTAAGTATGATGAAGGTTTTATGTTTTATGAACAGATGACACATCGGTCGAGTCCTTCATTTTCCATTTTCGACCCTTAAACAAACCGGTTCCTCACATTCATCTCCAATACTCTCCCCTTCATCTAGTTCAGTTCATTGCTGCGATTCGTCAAACACTTTAAAGCCTGCTTACATTTTTTTATCAGAATTCAAATTTGTATTTTCCGAGTCGGATGGCATATTAGGCCCAAACTGTTTTCCATAAAAACGGGTAGCATCCATTCCTAAGAAAGATTAATGATATGATTATCAATATACAATTATTATTGTTATTATTTGGGAAAAAGTTATTCATTCAGAAATCCAAAAACTAAAAGAAAATGTAAGGTTAAAAAAAAAAATAGTAAAGAACCCTAACTTATATATAAAAGGCTGGACCTAGGTGGTGATTTTTTTTTAGATGGACATTTAGACGCCTTCCCGGTCTCCAGCATTGGGGGAGGAGGTGGTGCCTGGCTGGATGTTTTGGGCTCTGCCCTTTGTGCCTCTCCCTTTCACCCGTTTTTTGCCTTATATTCTCCCTTTCCATCCACACTTCTCCGAGTCCTCTCTTCCTTCACCTTCCCCGGTGGCTCTGCCCTCGTTGGGTGTCATCTGCGATCTACCTTTCCTATGATGAAATAATAATCGGCATTGCCACCCAACTCCCAACACCACCCCTTGGCTATAGGCTTGCACCACAGGAAGGTGGCCGGGATCGATATAAAAAAGAACCGGGTAAATTTTTGGCTATGCAGACTATATATATATATATATATATATATATATATATATATATATATATATATATATATATATATATATATATATATATATATACGAAGAAGGGGCAATAAGTTTTGCAATTCGGATATAAGGAAATGAGATATGAGGAAAAGTGTTTTATTATTTTTCAATATAACTACCCTCGACTTAAATGCACTTTGGCCACTTGTCCCTGAAGCTTCGAATTCCCGACAACCAGAAATCTCCCGACTGCTGTTCAAACCCCTCTTCGACGGCGAGCTGGACATCTTCATCTTCCCCAAACCGGCATCCACGCAGTGCAGCCTTGAGCTGGCGGAATAAAAAGTAGTCGCTAGGGGCCAGATCTGGACTGTAGGGGGGTTGGGGGGGATAGTTGAGCTCCTTGAATCCGCACTCGCGAAGGGCAGCTTGTGCAACTCTTGCCTTGTGGACTTTGACGACGTTCAGGTCGATCATGGGGCGTGAGGTTTCCAGGGACTCAACGAGCAGAGACCTTGGTCATGGCCAAATTATCGTGGATGATGTTGATAACACTTCCATGTGATATTCCAAGTTCTCGCTCGATTTATTCGACCTTCACCCGTCGATTATCGAGGATCATCCTCTCCACACGGGCCACATTGTCCTCGTTGGTCACGTCTGACGGGCGTCCTGGACGGGGGTCATCTTCAAGGGACTCACGACCATGGCGGAACTCCCTATTCCACCGAGCAATGGTTGCATAGGAAGGGGCGGTGTCGTTGTAAACTGCAACCATGAGTTCATGGATCTTTTTTGTATTCTTGCCTTCCTTGATCAAAAATTTGATCACTGCGCGGTGCTCAACTTTCTCCATTGTTGGAAAATTTGTGACTGACGATCTGCGATCAGCTACTGCTTCTTAAATAAACGAGGCAGGAGCGCGCGGCTGCAAGTCCTGACTTGTCATAACTTGTCCTAACACCCCCACAAACAGCCATCCACTTCCTCTGTTTTGCCCTTCCGATTCGAAAAATTATTGACTGCCGCTCGTAAATATATATATATATATATATATATATATATATATATATATATATATATATATATATATATATATATATATATATATATATATATATATATATATATATATATATATATATATATATATATATATATATATATATATATATATATATATATATATTTATATATATATATATATATATATATATACATATATATATATATATATATATATATATATATATATATATATATACATATATATATATATATATATATATATATATATATATATATATATATATATATATATATATATATATATATATATATATATATATATATAAATATATATAGTTACTTTGCAGCAATGATCGCCAACACATTTTATAAGTAAAACGGAATTGTTCGCATCGACAGAAAGCTCACTCGGTTCGTTGCCGCAAATACTCAATGTGCTATTAGACGAAAAAGTGATTGTTGCCAGAAAGCAACATTATACCATATAGGGTTAAGATTAGTTGGGCCGTATAGCTATTCAGATGGGTTTAATGACAAATTTGCCCAAATAGAAGCCATTAAACCTTACTATGTATATGAATTTAAAGATTAAAAATGACTTGAAATATAAAACGTGATGAAGGATAACTATTTCAATCGACAAGATTTCAAAATCACTGACTCATAAATGGTATATGACTTATTTGATAATAGTGTGTTAATGAATATTTTTCGATATATTGAATATAATATATATATATATATATATATATATATATATATATATATATATATATATATATATATATATATATATATATATATATATATATATATATATATATATATATATATATATATATATAATATAGGGAAATGGACGATGATTATATTGTTAAAAGGAATAAGCTATATAAGGGGATATTATAGTGAATAAGATATAAAATATGGGGGAATTATATAAAATATGATATAGTAAGGCCACGACGTTTTTGAAGTTATAAATCAGAGGAACTGGAATTCGAAGGAAAGAATTACACTTTGAATATTTTTAGACCTTTGTATACACTGATGATTAATTAGCGAGCTAATTTTTACTTGCCTTGTCTGGAGCGCTGCTGAGGTTAAAGTGATCGTTACAATGCACTGTGGAATGGGGGAAGCGGGAAAGTATATTCTGATTAGTTAATTTCGAATTGGGTTATATAACGGTTTTTATTGATTGCTGGTTTGGAGGTGTCGTACCTTGATTTTATGGTAAACGTATTGGTATCAAAGTTCGTACAAAAATGGATTTGGGGCGAGATGCATAATCTACTCAGACGGGAAATGTCCAACTGCCTCTTTACGAACTTTGTAGGAGCTCGTAAAGATGTCAGCTGCTACAGACGAAGTTTCTAAGATCCTCTTTATATTTATTTCAGTTCGCTTTATTGTAGTTTTTCTTCCGGCTACCGGTATTGTCCCCACATGATGACTATATGCAATATTAATGGGTTGCTTTTTAATATTGCATGGCATGTAATAGCTGCTTAATGAAACGTCTCGGTTTGTGGCAGCATTGCCAGTGATGTATGTAAGGAAAACTGAACCGATTCTTCAGAATATTTTCCTTTTGACCTTCGATTGCTTTTTTAGTAGCCATTTCCTCTACCCCTTGCATTCAGATCTCGCACGAATATCGTTGGGAGTTTTGTGCTGAAGGTGGTCATTAAATTGTACATAGGTTGTAAATTCTGTATTGGTGATTAATAGTATGTGGCTATTAATATTGTTAATACCTGTGTTTCAATTCTAAAGGCCAAATAGGCTACGTTTAAAACAACGATTTATTTGCATTCTATGCCTTTTGTAATAATTATGGCCATCCCGTCGAACGTCTGACCTATTGTATTACCCTTCATGAAGGTATAAATAAAGATTTGCATAGCTCTTCTCTCTGGGTTTAATCCAAGTTCTGATATTAGTATGACTTCCGTACCGGATTTTCCTGAAGATGTTGGCAAAGAAGGATTTTTCTCGATCCATAAATTTGTGTTAATTTGAATACTTTTGAGTTCTCTTTTCCTTCCGTTTTCCAGTGTTCAGGAGGGGTCTAGTTCAGGCGCTTTTGTTTGTCTGACTGATGGTCCGTTTTGAAGTGTATGCCCCAATTCCTTACCTGCTACATCGGAGATTGGTACACGTGCTATGATTGAGCGTCACGCAGTATATAATCATCATATGCTGCATAACATATTCTCATGTCCTTACCGCCAATCTTTCCCTTGAATCTCCATTTGCATTTGCCTTCTTTAGGTGCTTCCATTGTCAGTTACTTTCTTCCCTTTTGGTAGAGGAAAGCCATCGTTGAGATATACTTTGAGATTAAGCTCAGCTATCTCAATCTTCTTGTCGGTATGTTTATTATTCTTTATAGAGTATGGTTATCAATGTGATTTATCTTCGGTAAAATAAATCAACCTAGATAGCGTTTCGAAAACCATAACCATAAATTTTGTTTGATCGAAGATGTCTACCGTTAGCTTTAGGCCTAATGCGACAGCGAAGTAAATTTTGGAATAAAGACTTGGGCTTTAAGAAAGACAATTATATAAATATATTTATTAAATTCAACGAATGTACAGAGATAAGTAGGTTAAGTAAATATGGCGAATAATATGGTGAAACAATATACAGTGAATGATAGAGTAAGTAATAATGTAGTAATATAGAGTATAATAGAGTATCTTTGATATAGTAGAGAGAATTGAGTTGTAAGTAATATAGTGTAGTAATTTAGAGTATTTTAAAGTATCGATAATGGACTGTGAATTGGGACTGCAAGGTGAAATAAAAATAATTAGGACTTACTCTCGTATTGTCGTTTGCAAAGAATGTGAGAGTGGAATTAACTCAGTATGATTTATTTGGGGGTAAATGAATAATTGTAGAAAGAATAGTTACAGACCTTTAGACGACGAGAGAGGCGAGTCAAATGGGAAAGTTCGCGTGCTTATTTGGTCGAGCTGGGAACGTGTGTTTGTTTGTTTTGGGGGGAATTTAAGAGATGTTTGGAACAGTATACCTTAATTGAATTGACAGGAAAATAAATTAATTAATTAATTATTAAGTTTAACACAAATTGATTTGATTTACAAAAGTTATAGTACATTAATTTCGAAGATTAAATAGACAAAGTTAAGTAAAATGATTAAATTAACAGTTAAAGTAAAATAATTATATGATTAAATTAATAAAGTTAAAGTAAAATAATTAAATGATTAAATTGACTAGTTAAAGTAATGCATAATGAATTTTACATAATAATGGATGTATACACATATTTAAGTTTCCCAGGAGGTTTTTATTATAGGAATGCCCAGAGGCATTGCTATAACACTCCACCCCCCTTCCCCCTAAGAAGGTTACCCCCTCCTTTTCTACTATTTTGAGATTATAAGTGCGAGTAACGACGAGGCGTCCTGACGACGCGACCGGAGCGTGTGACAGTGCCATTGGTTTGGCTGCGGGATACGAGGACACAGATTTGCTGTGGCAGTGACATTAGCGTTGAATGAGGCACTGGCACGAGAAAAGGTTGACTTGACGAAGAGAAGGTGATCCGCTTGCTGGTTCCTTCTGAGATGGCGTCAAGCGGGATGTGGGAGTCTTGAGTCCCGTCGTCCACTGACGGAGTGACCAGTGAGGGAGAGATTTGCTCCTGACTATCCACTTCTGCCGACGAGGGTTCCTGCAACAAAGGAGGAGGAGGCAGCAAAACGGAAGGTGGAGTTGGAGAGGCAGTAGTTAAAAAGGTGGGATTTAGGTTGTTTGGGGGATTACTGGACCATAAAGGGGTATAGTAGGAGGAGAATGAGGTGATTGGGGTTCAAGACGAACATTATCGGTATAAGCTGGTTTTAGGCGGTTGATAGAGACAGTATCTTGCCTGATGCCAAGCTTTAGGACAAAGAATTTCGGCTTCCAGGAGATAACGAGAAAGGGTCCGTTATAGACTGGTTGTAACGAAGTGCGAGCTGAATCGCGACGGACGAAAACATGGGAGCATGTTGTCATCTCCTTCGGCACGAAGGTTTTATAATTAGCAGGCACTCTAGAGGCAGTTTGCTTAATTTCAGCCATCACCCGTACAAGGTTATATACGTATGAAGAAGGATCTAGGTGAGAAGGTTGGGGTCGGTCAGAGGAAGAAAAGAATTGACCGCGTAGACGAAGTTGAGTACCATAAACTAATTCTGCTGCAGAGCAAGCCAAATCCTCTTTCAAGGAGGAGCGAATGCCAAGGAGAATCAGAGGTAGCTTGTCCACCCAAGTTATGTTTGGATCGGTTGAGCGTAAGCTTGCTTTTATGATCCGATGTAGACGTTCTACCTTAGAGTTACTCTGGGGGTGGTAGCTTGTAGTACGAAGGCGAAAGGAGCCAAGCACTGACATGAGTGCATCCCATTGGTGGGACTCAAACTGGCTGCCACGATCAGTCATGATCGTTGAGGAAACACCAATGCTGAGACGAAAGCTCGAGTGACAGTGGAAGCTCTGATGTCCGAGATAGGAACCGCCTCTGGCCAGCGAGTAAAACGATCGATCATGGTGAGAAGATAATTGCAACCACGGGAGTAAGGAAGAGGACCTACTAGATCAATGTGAACGGCGTCAAAACGTGACGAAGGAAGAGGAAAAGGGACCAGAGGAACTTTTGTGTGGCGGTGGACTTTAGCACGCTGGCGTGGCAGGCATGAGCGAGTCCATTTGGCCACGTCGGCATTCATACCTGGCCAAACGAAACGTTGTGCAACGAGCTTGCGCGTTGCATTGACGCCAGGATGATAGAGGCCATGAATTTGGTTGAAGATGTGCCCACGGTAAGCGAGAGGAATGAGAGGACGAGGACAGTCAGGAATTGAATAGTCAACCAGGATGCGCCTGGAAGGACTGTCAGGCAAATCAATCTCGCGAACGAGGAGTTGAGAAGAGTGACGCAATGTTTGCGAGTCTTCATTTTGTTCCTGCGCATGCGCTATTGTTGAATGATCGATGGGCGCAATGTAGGAGAGTTGCGTGCCCGAAATCGATGAAATGCAAGAGAGCGCGTCCGGTACGACGTTTGAAGAACCAGGAACGTAGCGAATATCGTTCGTTATCTGCAGGATGAAGTTAAGATGACGAGTGTCAACTGCAGTGTGTACTGACGAAGTACTACGAGACGAACATGCACCGACCAAGGGCTTATGGTCAATAAAAATGGTAAATTCACGCCCTTCCAAATGATGGCGGAAGTGGCGGACAGCGAGATATAATCCGAGGAGTTCTCGAGAGAACGTTGAATATCTCTTTTGAGAGTCTGTAAGAGCGCGATTGAAGAATCACTAGGTTGCCATTGGCCACCAACTTTCTGCTGCAAGGTTGCACCTACGTGGGTTGAGGATGCATCTGAGGCGACGCTGATGGGGGCTCCTAGAGAAGGATGAGCCAATTCCACAGCGCCGGCAATAGCCTTTTGGTGCGAGAGAATATATCGCACGCCTCAGCAGACCATTCAAGAATAGAGTTCTTTTTGATCTTGGTGAGCATAGAGTTGAGAGGTTGCATGACCTGGGCACATTTAGGGATGAATCTGTGCTAGAAATTGACCATGCCACAGAAACTCTTGAGTTATTTGCGTGATGTAGGACGAGAACAGTTGTGCATCGCGCTAGCTTTATCTTCGAGTGGGCTAATCCCTGCACTGGAGACATGGTGCCCTAAGAATGAGAGGTGCGGGACACCAGAGAGGCACTTGGAGGTGTTTAGTACGATACCGTACTCCTGAAGACGAGAAAAAACTTGGCGAAGGTGAGACAGATGTTCCTCCAGCGAGGAAGATGATATTAGGAGGTCATCGATGTAGCAAAACACAAACGGAAGACCCCTAAGGACTTGATCCATAAAGCACTGGAAAGCTAGCTCAGAGTTATGCAATCCATATGGCATCTTGACCATTTCAAAAGCCGCAAACGGAGTGGTGATGTTAGTCTTTGCGACATCATCTGGGTGATTAGGGATCTGGTTGAAAGCACGAACCAGATCCAAGCGAGAAAAAATCGTACTGCCATGGAGAGAAGAGGTAAACTCAGCTAAGTACGGCAAGGAATAACGATCAGGAATTGTTACAGCGTTAAGAGCTCTGTAATCCCCAACTGCTCTGAATTCCCCCGGCGTGGATTTGAGCACAATGTGAAGTGGAGAGGCCCACGGATAAGATGAAGGCCTACAAATGCCTGAATCAATCATGAGTGGAATTTATCACGCATAGCAGAGAGTTTATCCGGTGCTAGACGGCGTGGCCATGAGAATACAGGACCTCCTGTTGTCTCGATCCGATGCACCACACTATGTTTAATGGGCCTGTCCTTCGAAGGTGGAAGACTGACCTCCAGAAACTCCCGAAGAAGGCGCTGAAACGGTGCTTGGTGGACGAGAGACGAATAGATAGGAGGGAACTCTGAGAAGGTGAGTACGAATATGAGACAGTGAGGAGAGTTTTGCGGTCGACAAGCTTGCGTTGTCGAGAATCGACCAAGAGGTCGTGAGACGAAAGAAAGTCGAGGCCCAATATTGGACAATGAACCTCGTCCATGATGAAAGTCCATGGAAAAACCCGACGGAGACCGAGTGAGACTTGAAAGTTACGCCTTCCATAAGTCCTAATATTGGTTGACTTGGCTGCCTTCAGAACTAAATCTGAAGGGGCAGAAGCTTTGTCGGCCTTAGAAATTGGTATGACACTGCATTCAGCACCAGTGTCCACCAGGAATGAAAATTCAGAAAGTGGGTCAAAAATACGAAATGGACGAGCTACTTGAGGAAATGAGGTGTAGGCAGGGGATGCAGACCCTTTTGTTCTATGCTTTTCTAGTTTAAAGTTTGTGATTGAGAGACTGGAGTGAGAGGACTGCAAGAATTTGAAGTTTGAGGATTCGGGAGAAAATGGTTGAGTTGGGTCGAGTGATAAAATTGGAGGATTTGAGGAATGAAGATTTGATTGAGAATTCGGAGAGTTTGGTGATGAAAAGTGAAGATTAGAGGAGTTTGGGACTGAAGATTGATGTGCGAGTAGTGGAGAGTTGAGATTAGGTGGGGGTGGAGTTACTAGTTGTAAAGCTGTAAACATTTTGCAGCTTGTGCGCCATATTTGTTATGATACCATCACCACCGAGTTGGATGAGAGGAAAGGGAAAAGTTATGCTTCAGGAGGAGACTACTTGGCGCAGTATGTGAAGAAGCATAACTGTGGCTACAAGGCTGTGTACAGTGTACAGCATTGTGCCCACACCTTTGATGATACCAGCATAGGCCCTGATAGTGTGGAAGATGGTGAGAAAAGTTGGAAGAATGAGGGTAAAAACTTTGCTGTCTCTCACCTCTTGCATCGGGATGCTCTCGTTGGTTTCTCTCTTTCGTGAACCAGAGCGGGCCTTGCGCCTTCGATCGCCAAACCCGTGTCCGTGCTCGTTCTGTGGTTCACGCTCTGTGGAAGCCGCTGAACGTCGGCTTCCATCCTCCGTATGGAAGCCTCAAGGTCTCTCGATAGGGAAGATGGAACCCTTGAATGCTCGGCCCGTTCGTCAGAGGAGCTCGACGTGCCTCGAACCTGCGAAATTGAAGCGTTGTTAATTTGGCCGTTGGTTTGGCCTTTGCCCCAATTCACATAAGGACTTTTATGCAATTTATGTGCGGCTGCAGCAACCCCATCAATGCTCGTGGGGTTCGAGCTTAGGATTAATGGCCTAATTCCCTCGGAGACTACTCTCATGAAGATTTCGGTGAGGAGAGGGTTAAAAAGATCGATGTGAGCACCTTTTACCCTGATAAGGTCCTTCAAATGAGACAAAAAAGAAAAAGGACTCTCATCTCCCATTTCCTGAGTATTCAGGAGCTCTCTCAGGTCATCAATTTGGGACCTACCATATGTATTGAGAAAAACATTATTCAGGTAGTCTAAAACATCAGCCTGTTCCCCGTTAAGTAAGACTTCCCTGAACTGAATAAAGGTACTTATGGGTAAGCGCTGGATGATGGCCGATACTTTCTCCTGTTCAGTGATTTTTTGTGGCTTAAGGAGGAGGGATGAGATTTCTAACCATGCAATTGGATTTGCAGGATCATACACGGGAAGAGAGAGGTACGCATGTGGCTGTCTATGCACAGACGGTTGGGCATGATGATGAGTTTGGGCGCTAACTGATGTCCTTAGTTGATGTGTCTGGTCCATTATAGACACTGTTCAATGTATATTTGTGCTAGTTGAATGAAGGTATTGACGTGAGAAGTAGCTGTGGCTGTGTGCACGTGTGTGTTTGTGCGTAATTTGGTCACGAGCACAGGAATATGAAGAAATTACAAGTAATTAAGAAATAAAGGAAATTGTCCACTTGTTGAATATAGGGGATAATATTAAATTAAAATCGAGATGAATTATGATAATTAGAAGGATGATGCTAAAGATTACACGTGATATGAAAAAAAATTGAACACGTGAGTCAAAAATGTTCTAGCGAGGATTGAGAACGAAATTTACGCGTGGAGTCAGAATGATTTTAACGTTTAAACTTATTTATTGATTGACGGGAGATTACTAAACTTTCGGCACCAATTTTATAGTGTATGGTTATCAATGTGATTTATCTTCGGTTAATAAATCAGCCTAGATAGCGTTTCGAAAACCATAACCATAAATTTTGTTTGATCGAAGATGTCTGCCGTTAGCTTTAGGCCTAATGCGACAGCGAGGTAAATTTTGGAATAAAGACTTGGGCTTTAAGAAAGACAATTATATAAATATATTTATAAAATTCAACGAATGTACAGAGATAAGTAGGTTAAGTAAATATGGTGAATAATATGGTGAAACAATATAGAGTGAATGATAGAGTAAATTTTAATATAGTAATATAGGGTATAATAGAGTATCTTTGATATAGT
The DNA here is from genome assembly GCA_963969495.1 of Ceratothoa steindachneri. NCBI lineage: Eukaryota > Metazoa > Arthropoda > Malacostraca > Isopoda > Cymothoidae > Ceratothoa > Ceratothoa steindachneri. The sequence continues at coordinate 58,573,671 of OZ018333.1, forward strand.
AAATAATACACAATAAACTAGTTACCACCAAAGTTTCATTCAATCCGTGTAGAAAATTAAGAAATGAGGCCTATCGAATGTTGGGGCTCGTTTTTTTTTTTGGTGACCCTATACTAGGCCAAATTAACAAATACAAATTAAAGATACAAAAAACAAAACAAAGAAACCAGCAAAAAAGAAAAGGAAACACACGGGAACATGCGAAATACAACAGAGAAGGTCAGATAAAATGAAGGCAGACAAACCCTTTAAAAAGTTAGATAGTACAAAAGTCTGTGTACACGAATCCGTCCTGAGTACAAAGGACAGACGGTAGCAACTTCGCTCGTCCCGGTACCGGAACAAGTAACGTGCACAAAAATCAGCCAAACTGAGACATTCCACAAGAATATGCTGAACAGTCCTTGGGACAACGCAGTTGTCGCAGTAAGGTGTGGGTGTGCGCTCCATCAAGCGGTGGTGCATCTTAAGGAATGTGCCAAATCGAAGAGAAGAGAAATTGACCTGAAGCTCTTGCAACATTGGAGGTAGGTCCAGGGAAAATTTGCGGCGCAATGACATGCAACCTTAAGTTCCTCTCAACCGTCTTCCATTTTCTTTGCCAAACAGCACTGAAAGCTGCGCTAAATCCTGCCATGTAATCCTTGTGATGAAGAACCAAGCGCTGGTCTGGTCACCCAATCTTCGCAAACTCTTTGGCACCCTCATCATCGCACTAATTCCCCACAATTTTCACATGCCCATGAACCCACCAGAAGAAGATCTTGATATCCACAAGGCTCGCGATGACAGTGGCGCCACAGATACAGAGAAACAGGGGGTTTGAAGATTCCAATACCCCGAGAGCACTCAGGGTGCTTTGTGAGTTGCTATAGATCATAATGCGATCTCTGAACCGAGCACGGAGCACGATGCGTTATCTCCATTAACGAACGTTTTATTTCAACCAACTTGGCCGTGAAGACAGAATCAGTACCTGGTAGATCTCCGCTGACTTTAAAAAGAGGGGAGACGGCGTTAAAACCGACCCCTTCCTGGGACTTAGAGGCGTTCGAATACACTGGAACAGATCCAGCGTGACACGAGGTCTGCTCGAAAAAGTACGAACGTAATATTGCCGGCGCTGTGTAAGCTTTGGGAGTAGAGGCGTGGCGAAAAAATAGTCGAAGGTGCTATCCTGGCACAACCAGAGGTGACACCGGCCCGAGAGCTACACAGAGTCTGGAATGAGTTTACTGACCTTATATATAAATGGCTTAGGAAAAGACTTGCGTCTCTTGGCGTCACAGGAACCATGAGATCGGCTGCGGGTGGTTTAGAGTGGTTGGTGCTTGAGTGGAGCACAGGCCTCGCGCTTAGTACAGGCCCATAATTCACTGTACACGACGCATAAGGAGTAGGATCTACCCAGCATCGACAAGTAGGCTCTCAATGGGGGACGTGCAGAAGGCAGCGGTCGCCAGGTGGAGACACGCTAGACTGCCGGTGCAAAAACTCGCATCTTTATTCGAGCTTTGAGCGGACAAAGGATCGATAGAAAAGTAAGGCAGTAGCTCTATAAGCACCAAAGCTTCTGAATTTCACGGAATGAAAAATATCCATGCTGCAGGTAAAAGAGCACCTAAAGCTGCGAATATGAACCTTCCTGGTCGAAAACAAGACCAAGTAAACGGTGCGATTCCAACCACTCCAGGACAATCCCGTTCAGAAACAAGTCATGGTTGGGGTGGAGCTGTTAATGGTGGCAGAAGTGCACACCCTTAGTCTTGGCAAAAGAAAACGGAAACATGTGTGCTTTCGACATAGCTAGAGATAGGTTTTGATGCTTGTTCGATTCGACACTTCAGAATTAGCAACTGTGCCGCACCAAAAGAGAACGAAAGGTCATCCACGTAGACCGTAGCGAGAACATCTTCTGGAAGCATCGAAGTCATACCGTTGATGCGCATGGAAAAGAGTGTGACAATAAGGATACTTCCCCGGGGGAACGACTTCTCTTGCTGCATTGGGCTGGAGAGTGCTTCTACCATTACGCTAAATTGACGATCTCGCAAAAAAAAACCTCCGAGATAAAGATCGGGAGGAGTCCCCCTCGCCACCATCATATGAAGAGTCTCAATGATGCCGTATGGCCATGCGGTTTCGTAGGCCTTCAGATCGAAAAACACATTGGCGTAGTGCTGTATAAGAAGGAAAGCCTCACAGGCGGCATTTTTCAGTCGGGTGAGAGCATCCCACAGGGAGTGGAACTCTGCTGTGCAAGAAAAAAAATCTAGTCTAAAATTTAAATTTTTTTCCATTAACTTTCATACGGAGGAGGGTCGAGAGATCGGGCGGAAACATGCCGGAGTAGTGAACGTTCCCGGTTTGTGAAAGTCGAGCACAGTAGCCATTCGCCAAGAGACTTGGAGGATATATCTGTCAAGATCCTGTTTAACAAATCGAAATGAAATACATGCCTCACTCCCTTTGGTGTAAAAACATGCCAATACGAGGCACAGACTGGTACAGGGAGTGTGTGCGCGCACGAAGCAAGCGCAGTATATGTTGGAATGGTTCTTCGTCTCTGGAAGTAAAGTCCAGTATGTGTCCTTTAGTGATATAACGACGTGCGCTGGATGCTGGCGGAGCAGAACGCCGGCTAGAGAATGCATAGAACGCGATCGCGAAAGACTGGCTCACGATGCGGGGTCCTTTGGGAACAACACTAAAATCGTTTGGGGGCGCTTATAGCGCCTGCAGGCATAACACTTATGTTCGAGGGCCGTCTCTTACTTGGCTAACCATCACAAAAGCGTTTAGTGTGCAAAACGGTGAGATTCTAGCAATAGTAGCCTGGCCCACGGAGATCCGGTTACCAGAGAAGAAATCAACGGCCTCATTCACCGACCTATACTCTTCGTTTGGGACAGAGAAATCAGTCATTTCCTGAAATGCGGAGCACCGTGCCCAATCCAAGCAATAACATGGAAATCCGGAGAGCACAGGGATAGATGCATACAGGTAAATGAAGCGGTTCTTGCGCAATGATGCGTAAACTCATCCACATTTAGGACACCTATCTCTAGCTCGTCGATTAAGTCGGCAAGAACCTGAGCCTTGGGATTGATCGAGTAGTCTCACCAGAGGAGTTGTCTACCGTTTAAATCGCCGATCAATATAAAGGGCATCGGCAACAGCACCACGACGCTGTATACCTTTCTCCTCCTTCCTCGAAATTTATTTATGGTCTCATTTTTATGTTATTCATGGTCTCGCCGTTCAGAGACTCCTATAACGCCCGTGCCGGGTTCTTCTCACACCGCATCTGTTCATGAGAGCTCCGCCACCCCCGCACTATCTCGACCGTGGTCCTTCAGCGGTCTGAGTGATGGCAGCAATTCTTCAATGGAAGTGTCAGAGGATCCTTCCCAAATGGGAGGAATTCTCCTTTAATATTTAAAATATCCCCTTGTTATATGCTTGCAAGAAACCAAACTTGGGAAACGCCCTTTCACAAAGTTTCGTCAGTTCACTGCTTTTAATCCTATACCACGCCCTCGCGGGGTGGCCCATGGTAGTGTCTCGTACCTGGTAAGCAATAACTACTTTTGCACACCTTCAATCAATCCTGCCGACTACTCTTCGAGCAGTCGCAGCCATTTTACGAATAGAATTTATACTTTGTTCAAATTGTATTCCCCTCCCCCCAAAAGAGCTCAGTTTTTACATTTTTTTTCACAGCTCGCTACCTCATTTCTAGTTCTAGGTGACTTTAATGCTACTATCTCCATATGGGGTGATAGAGTAAACAACCGTCAAGGCCGTCTCCTTGAATCTCTTTAATCCACTTATTTTTTTACCATTCTTAACCCTGGTCGTTACCTCCTAGCATATTCACTGATTTTTTCAGTTGTGTAGATCTATCTATTGGCTCCGCCGGCTGTATCTCAGATTTCAGGTAGTCTGTTTTAGATGAACTGCATGACAGTGACCCTTTTCCCATTGTTTTGAAACACAAGACCCTTTGCCCATCCCCTTCATATCCCCTGAGTTGGAATATGGTAAGGGCAGACTGATCAAAGTTACATGACGCTTCCTTGGCCAGACCGCGATTCCTCGTAATCGGTACCGCAAGGGCAGAACATCAGTCTCATGGTGGAATGTTGATTGCATCATTGTGGTGGATTTCTATAAAAGGGCTTATTAATCTCTATGAACAATAAGTGGGCGCTGCATCTTATCACCTCTGGAAAGGGGCTCCGTCGAGACGACAGCCGTGATAAGGAAAGGACAGAGACAATGGCAATTGACACACTGATTAACCCAGGGTGAGGAGGGCACCATGGAAAGGTCAGAAACGAATTCCCACGACGAACAATGCTACTTAAAACTCTTAATTGGAACCCGGTAGGGTGCCGGTAGAATCGAACTTTGTGGCAGTTGCTGTTGATTAATTCGTGATATCACCCAAGGAAAAAAGAAACAAACACTTCAACTGACACAATTTACTGCGAGAAGTTGCGAATGTTGGGCCTAGGTGGGCGGAGCATGCGCAGAGATCAGCATTTGAATCAAGTTTGCTGACGAAAGTAACAATTTCTGGTGGTACGACCATCGATGGCAGAAAAGACGAGTATTTAGCAAGGTCAGTACTGGGGAGTGTTGGAAAGACCTTGAAGACCTCAGTAGTAGGCATTTAAATCATAGTGGGAAGTAATTCAGCAAAGTCTTCTAGGCAAAATATGGTTTTGCATTAAAAGCAGATGAATTAAATTAAAAAGGTTTTCCAGTGATTAAATGCTATGCAATCGTACTTTTCCTATATACGTCTGATATAGACAGGAAATTCATTTGAAAGGCTTTTCACCTCTGTGAGTGCTTTCACGTATCGTAAGAGCACCTAATTAGGATGCTTGATAGGGACAGAACTACATTTGAAAAGCTTTTCTCTTGTGTGGATTCTTTCATGTTTCGTAAGAGCACCTATTTGGGATGCTTGATAGGGACAAGAACTACATTTGAAAGTCTTTTCGCCTGTGTGGGTTCTTTCATGTTTCGTAAGAGTCCCCATTTGGGATGCTTGATATGGACAGTAACTAGATTTAAAAGGCTTTTCACCTGTGTGGGTTCTTTCATGTTTCGTAAGAGTTCCCATATGAGCGGTTTGATAAGGACAATAACTACATGTGAAAGGCTTTTCACCCGTGTGGATTCTTTCATGTGTCGCAAGAGCCTCCATTTGAGAGGCTTGATAAGGACAGTAACTACATTGGAAAGGCTTTTCACCCCTGTGGATTCTTTTATGTTTCGTAAGCCCCCCATTTGGGATGCTTGATAGGGATACGAACTACATTTGAAAGGCTTTTCACCCGTATGTACTCTTTCATGTGTCGTAAGAGACCCCTTTTGGGATGCTCGATAGAGAGAGGAACTGCATTTGGAAGGCTTTTCTCCTGTGTGAATTCTTTCATGTGTCCGAAGAGCTCCAATTTTTGATGATCGATGGGGACAAGAGCGACATTTGAATTGCTTTTTAATAGATTGCGACTTCTTTTTAAGCTTTCCTTTTCCATCAAACAGGCGCAGATCAGAGTTAGATTGTGGGAAATCAACTTCAACGACATTAGAAGACGGAGATTTAATCTGCAAATAGTCTGTGTTAGAAAATAGCACGATTATGATTTCTGATTAACGTAATTTTAACTAAATTTTAAGGCTTTAAGGAAAAACAAATTGGAAAGATGGCCAATCCACATGCATTCTAAATGGATGCAGGGGCAAATTAATTATAAAAAAGGGCAAAGACCAGTGTGGGAGAAAAATTGACAAAAATGTCTAAAAGATTCCCCCCTGGCAGGATTTTTTTTTCATTCTAGCAACTGCCTACTAGGGCAAAAGTCGCTTACGGGCAACATAGCCTACTACTAGGCTACATTAAAAAATAATATGTAAATAATAAATAAAAAAGCTAAAAAGGATAAAGAGAAAAAGCAAAAAGGTAACAAAAAGGAAGCGGGCTCCGGCGTCGCGGGTAGGCCCAATTCCCTCAAGCAACCTATAAAAAAACAGTGGAGGAAGGCAGCCTTCTCCTAAAAGTCGTTTAGTCCACAAGTCTGTGTGCACAAACCAGTGCCGAGTACAAGGGAAAAGCGGTAGCGATCCCGCTCTTCCCAGTACTATGACAGGTAACGTGCGCGAAGATCGACAAGAAGTGCAAAACAGTCTGGGGGGAAAACGCAATCGTCACAAGAAGGCGCAGGCAAGCGCTCCATAAAATGCCGTTGCGTCCCGCGAGTGTGTCCAATTCCGTGACGAGAGAAAGCAACCTGGAACAGTCGTGGGATAGGGGGGAGGGGATAGGTCTATGGGAACAGCCGCGGCACAATGGCACGAAACTTTAAATTACCCTGACCGTCACTCATCTTCTTTGCTAAGTAGACCGGAGAGCTGCCCGTATTCCTGCCATATAATCGGTGTGAGGTAGATGAAACACTGGTCTGGTCGCCCAGTCCTCGAGGACTCTTTGGCGCGCTCATTCCCCGCAATTCCTACATGTGCAGGAAACCAGCAAAAGATCATCTCTACATCCGCCCGGCTCGCCATAACCGTGGCGTCACGAATATCGCGAACCAAGGAAGGTGGGGATTCCAATGCCCCGATAACACTCAGGGCACTGTGAGTCGCTATAAATTAACATCCAGTATCTGAACCGGGCACGTCGCGTTATCTCCCGTACTGAGCGGTGTATTGCAACCAGCTTGGCAGTGAAGACAGAGGCAACGCTCCGCTGAGTTTAAGCAGAGGCGATACAGCGTGGAAACCGACCCCCTTTTGGAATTGGAACCCTTCGTATACACTGGCACGGTTTCAGCGTGACACGAAGTCTGCTCCAAGAAGGCCGTTTTTTTGGCGGGGGGGAGGGGGGGTTGTTTTTTTAGGAGCCCATCTGGCGACTGCCTACTAGGGCAGAAGTCGCAGTACTCATATCACAGCCTAGGACTAGGCTATATTTAAAAACAAATAACTATGTAAATAACAAAACGATAAAAAGGTTAGACTAAAAACAACAAAAGAAAAAGTGAAAAGGAAACGCGCTCCAGCGTCGGGGGGAGGTGGGGGTTCCCTCCTTAGGAGGATCCACCGCTTTCGAGTGACCCAGCCTAGCACTCGGTGTGGACGTAGGAGCTGAAGCTCCTTTAGTACTGTCCTCCTTTGGCGTAGAAGTTAAGTAACCGGAAGACTGCCTCTCGAGGACCTTCAGGGGTGTTGCCTCCTGTGAGCCTAGCAACTTTTTGTAGGTGCGCGGCCGTTTGCCATTACGAGAAAATTTCACGCAGTTGGAAGGGCATCCCTGATTTTATGCGACGCTGGGTGTGAACCCTTTGTGCCGCCAGCTCTATCAGGAGAGCGACCGGGGTGGTTGGGACCCGAAAAGGGGTTCCTAATGGGCGCGGAAACGATCGTGCTCGTAGGCCTGGAGGTGCCAGGAGGAGAGGGTGTCTCTTTTAATATTGAGGCATATGAGGTACCAGGCAGCACCGGTAGCGCCAGGACCAAGTCTTTAGCATCACGAAATAAGAGACTATCCTGTGCTTGAACTACTAGGATTACCTTCTGAAGGAGATACGCATCACATTGCTTCGAAGAAGCGGGGTGCGTTCTCCGCAATTGACACACTTGGCCACACACGATTTGGACTTATCATGTGCAGGCCTTGGAGCAACTTACATAAACTTCGGGTAACCGCGACTTTGCCCTTCTACCCGAGCGATTCACATGGCCGAAGCGGTGACAGTAATAGCACCTCCGCGGCAGGGGCACGAATGCCTTCACGCGGTAGCAATACCAACCAGCGCACACCGACTCAGGAAGCGTGAAGAAGAGTGTAGAGGCGGGTCTCGAGGCCAATCCCTGTTTTCTCATCACACGCTCGACCCTGAACGCCCCATGGTGGGCCAGCTCTAAGGTGATGCCATCTATAGAGTAGTTCAGAGTAGTAGAGTAGAGTACTACTTCCACAATGTCAATGGTAGCGTGCGGTGTCGCACTCACAGGCGTGCCATCAAGTGTCCGAAGGGAACTAATAATGGCCGCCTCGGACGGATTCGACAAAAGGGTGCCGTCCGAGAAACGAGTAACCTTCAGCTCTCCTCTGATGGATCATGCTGCCATCAATGAAGCGAATAACAAGGAAGCGTTTGAAGCCAGAGGGCTAGAAAACGAAAACGCCAGGTAGTCTCTGAATGAGGGGCCCCGACGTAATCGAGGCTCCACTCTGCACACTTGCACTTTTGGTCTTTGTCAGGGACTCCCCTACTCGGGGAAACAATGTGGCTGAATGTAGCCCCAGCAGAAGTGGCAGCAAACCCATCCGTCCCCGCAGCCCCCACGGATGGAGAGGAGCACCGAGTCTTTTTTTTTTTATTTTTAGGAGTAAGTAGTGTGGGAAATGAACCCGCTTCTCCACACCACCGGCAGGAGCCCACAGATCAGATGGACCGGCCTCAGCAAAGTCCTTCTCTGAGATGGAGAAGGTCTTGGCTGTCACAGGGGCACCAGCCGGAGGAGGAGATCCCTCCTCTCCTTGTAAGGTCTTAGAGACCCGGACCGTCTAAGGAGGAACTTGCACAGAGGCGGACTCGGGTTCGAGCCCAGGTCCGTCCCCATGGAAGGTCCTACCGTCTGGGGCTGGGTTGCCTCAGGTTACATTTCCATCTCAAGGGGGCTCCATATCGCCATTCCCACCAGGAAAACACAGCTGCCATTGGTCAGAACGTCTTTGGTCGGGGAAGAGATGGGGGGCACGTACGGTCAGTCGCTCTAAACTCAATATTCGAGCACGCAGGTATTTACAGGAAAGGGCTGACGTGCCCTGTCTTCCCTCCCGCCCCTAAGGGGTTTGGCACTATCGTGCCGCCTGCCTTTCTTAACAGTCCCCTTAGAAAGTAAAAGGGGGGACTGCCGCTTGAGAAAAGGGGAGGCGCCCAAGTGCGGCTCTCTTTTACGTACGAGGGGCGTTCAATAAGTTTTGCAATTCGGATATAAGGAAACGAGATATGAGGAAAAGTGTTTTATTATTTTTTAATATAACTACCCTCGACTTCAATGCACTTGCGCCACTTGTCCCTGAGGCTTCGAATTCCCGACAACCAGCAATCTCCTGACGGATGTTCAATCTGATCCTGGACTTCGAGCTGGACATCTTCATCGTCCACAAACCGGCGTCCACGCAGTGCAGCCTTGAGCTGGGGAATAAAAAGTAGTCGCTAGGGGCCAGATCTGGACTGTAGGGGGGATGGTTGAGCTCCTCAAATCCGCACTCGCGCGGGGCAGCTTGTGCAATTCTGGCCTTGTGGACTTTGACGACGTTGAGGTCGATCATGGGGCATGAGGTTTCTAGGCACCCAACGGGCAGAGACCTTGGTCATGGCCAAATTGTCGTGGATGATGTTGATAACACTTCCATGTGATATTCCAAGTTCTCGCTCGATTTCTTCGACCTTCACTCGTCGATTTTCGAGGATCATCCTCTCCATACGGGCCACATTGTCCTCGTTGGTCACGTCTGACGGGCGTCTTGGACGGGGGTCATCTTCAAGGGACTCACGACCATGGCGGAGCTCTCTATTCCACCGAGCAATGGTTGCATAGGAAGGGTCGGTGTCGGTGTACGCTGCAACCATGGATATCTTTTGCATTCTTGCCTTCCTTAGTCAAAAATTTGATCACTGCGCGGTGCTCAACCTTCTCCATTGTTGAAAAATTTGTGACTGACGATCTGAGATCAGCCACTGCTTCTTAAATAGACGAGGCAGGAGCGTGCAGGTGCAGGTCCTGACTTGTCATAACTTGTCCTTTTACTCCCACAAACAGCCATCCCCCTTCGTCTGTTTTGCCCTACCGATTCGCAAACTTATTGACCGCCCCTCGTATGTAAAGGAGAGAATAAGTTTTATATCCCTTACGGGGTACACATCTTTGGGTAAACCTGACTTTGCACGTCTACAAGATCGATTCGTATGGCTGAAGTGGTTGTAGTAGTAGCCCATACGGGGCAATGGCAAAAATGCCTCCATGCTGTAGTGATACCAACAGGCACTCACTGACTCAGGGAGCTTGTCACAGTCAAACGTGACGAAGAGTATATGGGTGGATCTCGAGGCCTCACCCTTTATTCTCATCACACGTTCGACCTTGACTGCTCCATGGTCGGCCAGCTCTAAGGTGATGTTATTTATGGAGCCCATCTGGCGACTGCCTACTTGGGCATAAGTCGCCGTACACAACACAGCCTACTAGTAGTCTATATTAAAAGATAAATAACAATATGAAAATAACAACGATAACAAAGGACAAAGGCTATAAAAATAACAACAAAGAGAAAAGGGCAAAAAGGCAAGAAGGAAGCGTGGTCCGGCGTCGGGGCTAGGCCCGCCTCCGCCCAGCGCAGAAAAAAGCAACCTACAAGAAGAAACACAAAAAAAGGTCAAATAAAGTGGAGGCCAGCCTCCTCCAAAGGATCCACAAGTCTGTGAGCACGAACCAGTCCCGAGTACAAAGAACAAGAGGTAGCGAACCCGCTCGTCCCTGTACCGGGACGGGTAACGTGCCAGACTGGGAGATTCAAAAAGAATGTGCCGAACAGTCTGGGGGACAACGCAGTCTTCTCAATATGGCGCATTTTTTTTTTTTTTTTTTATGAGCTCATCTGGCGACTGCCTACTTGGGCATTAGTCGCCGTATTAAAACTGGCCTAGTTCTAGGCTACTTTAAAATAAATTAAAGAGAAAAAAACAACAAAAAAAAACAAAAACAAAAAAAACAACACCCCAAAAGGGGGAAAGGAAGCAAGCTGGTGCGTCGGGGAGAGGTCCCCCCGGCGCAGGAGCGTGCAACTAAAGGAAAAAAAAACAAACAAAAAACAAAAAAAACAAAAAAAACAAACAAGCAAACCTTGCTTAAATAATAGGGAGAAGGCCGGCCTCTCCCAAGAAGTCAATAAGTCCACAAGTCAATGTGCACGAATCTGTCCCGAGCACAAGGGACAGGCGGTAGCGACCCCGCCCATCCCGGTACTGGGACAGGTATCGTGCGCGAAGATCACCCAGACTGGGACATTCGACAAGAATGTGCCGAACAGTCTGGGGGACGACGCAGTCGTTGCAATAGGGCGCAGGCGAGCGCTCCATCAGATAGCAATGCGTCACACGAGTGTGTCGTGAGCGCCCATCAAATGGCGGTGCGGTCCTCGAGTGTATTCAATTGACGGCAGGAAGTAACGAAGCCGTCGTCGCATTGGGGGTAAGGTCTATGAGAACAGTCGCAGCGCAATGGCACGTAACTTTAAGTTCCTCTCGACCGTCCCACATCTTCTTTGCCAAACAGCCCGGAGAGCTGCCCGTATTCCTGCCATATAATCGGAGTGAGGAAGAGCAAAACGCTGGTCAGGTCGCCCAGTTCTCGGGGACTGTTTGCCGCCCTCATTCCCCGCAATTCCTAAATGTCTCTGAATCCAGCAGAAGATAATCTCAACATCCGCCCGGCTCGCCAGGAACGCGGCGTCACGGATATCGCGAACAAGAGGATGCGGAGATTCAAATGTCCCGAGAGCACTCAGCGCGCTTTGTAAGTCGTAATAAATCACAATCTGGTCTCCAAACCGGGCACATGACGTTATCTCCCGTACCGAGTGGTGTATTGCTACTAGCTCAGCCGTGAAGACAGACGCAGCGCCTGGCAGAGCCCCGCTGACTTCAAATCAAGGAGATACGGCGTGGAAACCGACCCCCTCTTGAGACTTGGAGCCATCCGTATACAATGGCACGGTTCCAGAGTGGCACAAAGTGTGCTCCAACAAGCTCGAACGCAATACTCCCGGCACTGTACAAGCTTTGGGAGCAGAGGAGTGGCGACAAATAGTCAAAGGTGCTACTCTCCAGGGTGGCGTCCTGGGCAGATCCAGGGGCGCCACCGGCCAGAGAGCTACATCTAGCTCTCCAAGGAGTTTCCTAGCTTTGGGTTTAGGGTATGACAGGCGTCTCTCGGCGGCATAGGCGCCGTCGAGTTCAGCTGCGGATGCAGTGAGAGCTGTTGACGACTGAGGGAGGCGCCGGGCTCACGCGTACAGGCGAATAATGAAGGATCGATAAAGTTGCCCTATGAGCGCCCCAGGAGGTGGAAGTCACTGAACCGTGAATATCCATGGCGCGAGTACAAGAGACCATAAGGCTGCGAATATGAGCCTCCCAGGTGAGGCGTCAGTCAAATACAAGACAAAGGAAACGGTGCAAGGCCACCACTTCCATGCGCACCCTATTAAGAAACAATTCCGGATCAGGGTGGAGCCGTGTATGGAGGCGCAAATGCACCACCTTAGTCTTGGTCAAGGAAAACAGAATTTTTTTTTTTTTATTTTTTTTATAGAGCCCATCTGGCAACTACCCACTTGGGCATAAGTCGCCGAAAAACACGACAGCCTAGAATTAGGCTACTTTAAAGTTAAAATATGAAAACTTAACAATCAATATAAATTAGAAAAACTTAACAATCGAAGCAATCTCCGGCAGCGGGGGGAGGTCCCCCTCACCCCGGTGCAGGAGAGTGCAACCTAAAACAAAACAATAATAGAAAAAAAGGAACCTTAAATAAAGGGGAGAAGGCCGGCCTCCCCCAAAAAGTCAAAAAGTCCACCAGTCATGGTGCACGCACTCGTCCCGAGTACAAGGGACAGGCGGTAGCGACCCCGCCCATCCCGGTACCGAGACAGGTATCGTGCGCGAAGATCACCCAGACTGGGACATTCGACAAGAATATGCCGAACAGTCTGGGGGACGACGCAGTCGTTGCAATAGGGCACATGCGAGCGCTCCACCAAGTAACGATGCGTCACACGAGTGTGTCCGATTCGAAGACGACAGAAAGCAACCTGAAGCCGCCGCGGCATTGGGGGATAGGTCCATGGGAACAGTCGCGGCGCAATGGCACGCAACTTTAAGTTCCCCTCGACCGTCTCCCATCTTCTTTGCCAAGCAGTCCGAAGAGCTGCCCGTATTCCTGCCATGTAGTCAGTGTGAGGAAGAGCGAAACGCTGGTCCGGTCGCAGAGTCCTCGCGGACTCTTTGGCGCCCTCATCGGCGCGCTCATTCCCCGCAATTCCTACATGTCCAGGAACCCAGCAGAAGATAATCTCGACATCTGCCCGGCTCGCCAAAACCGTGGCGTCACGGATTTCGCGAACCAGGGGATGCGGAGATTCCAATGCCCCGAGAGCACTCAGGGCGCTTTGTGAGTCGCTATAAATCACAATCCGGTCTCCGAACCGGGCACGTCGCGTAATCTCCCGTACCGAGTGGTGTATTGCCACCAGCTCGGCCGTGAAGACAGACGCAGCGCCTGGTAGAGCCCCGCTGACTTCAAACAGAGGGGATACGGCGTGGAAGCCGACCCCCTCTTGGGACTTGGAGCCATCCGTATACACTGGCACGGTACCAGCGTGACACGATGTGTGCTCCAAAAAGGTCGAACGCAATACTCCCGGCGCAGTACAAGCTTTGGGAGCAGAGGCGTGGCGACAAATAGCCAAATGTGGTACCCTCCAGGGTGGCGTCCTGGGCAGAACCAGGGGCGCCACCGGCCCGAGAGCTATATCTACCTCTCGAAGGAGTTTCCTGGCCCTAAACCCAAAGGGCTTAGGGTATGACTGGCGTCTCTCGGCGGCATAGGCACCATCGAGATCAGCTGCGGATGCAGTGAGAGCTGTTGGCGACTGAGGGAGGCGCCGGGCTCGCGCGTACAGGCGAGTGATGCACTGCACGCGGCGCAGAGCGAGTGGCATCTCCCCAGCATCGACCAACAGGCTCTCAATGGGGGAAGTGCGGAAGGCACCGGTCGCAAGGCAAAGGCCGGTGTGGTGGATCGAATCCACCTTCCGCAATAAACGCTCGGCTGCGGATGCATAAAACTCGCATCCGTAGTCGAGCTTCGAGCGAACAAAGGATCGATAAAAAAGTAAGGCGGTAGCCCTATCAGCGCCCCAAGCGCTGAACGTCACGGAACGGAGAATGTCCATGGCGCGGGTACAAGAGACCCTAAGGCTGCGAATATGAGCCTCCCAGGTGAGGCGTCGGTCGAATACAAGACCAAGGAAACGGTGCGACTCAACCACATCCAGACGCACCCCATTAAGAAACAGATCTGGGTCGGGGTGAAGCCGTGGGTGGCGGCAGAAGTGCACCACCTTAGTCTTGGCCAAAGAAAAGCGAAACCTGTGCGCTTCGGCATAGCGAGAGACGCGGTTCAATGCCTGTTGGAGTCGACGCTCCAGAGTTGGCATCTGGGCCGCGCCAAAAGAGATCAAAAGGTCGTCCACGTAGAGCGTAGCGAGAACATCTTCCGGCAGCACCGAGGTGATGCCGTTGATGCTCAGGGCAAAGAGTGTGACACTGAGGACACTTCCCTGCGGGACACCCTCTTCCTGCTCCTTTGGGCCGGAGAGAGCTCCCCCCACCCGTACGCGGAATCGACGATCTCGCAAAAATTCAGATATAAACATTGGGAGGCGTCCCCTCGCCCCCATCGTGTGGAGAGTCTCCATGATACCGTATCGCCATGCGGTATCATAGGCTTTCTCCAGATCAAAAAACACCGTGGCGTAGTGCTGTCTACGAAGGAAAGCCTCGCAGACGGCATTTTCCAGTCGGAGCAGAGCATCCGACGTGGAGTGGAACTTACGGAAGCCGCACTGTGCAGAAGACAGATGGCCTCCGCTGTCCAGGAAATAGGCTAATCTAACATTTACCAATTTCTCCATCAACTTGCACACGCAAGAGGTTAGAGAGATTGGGCGGAAACCGGTCGGAGTAGAGTGATCTCTCCCCGGCTTGCGAAAGGCGAGCACAGTAGCGATTCGCCAGGAGTCTGGGAGGAGACCTTCCACCCAGATCCTGTTGAACAAATCTAACAGAAAGGCCATGCCTCGCTCACCCAAGTGTCGAAGCATGGCGTACGGGACATCGTCCGGACCATGGGCGGTGTCCGCGCACGAAGCGAGAGCGGAACGCAACTCACTCACAGTAAACTTGTCGTTGAAGGGTTCTCCGCCTCTGGAGGTAAAGTCCAGCCGGCGGCCTTCCGCGACATCACGACGTGCATTGAATGCTGGCAGAGCAGCATCACGGCTAGAGAATGCGGAAAAAGCGGTCGCTAAGGATTCCGCCACGGACGCGGGGTCCGAGATTGCGGTCCCATTCTCCTGGAGAACGGGAGGGGGGTCCTGCGAGAACTTGCCCCGAATCCTTTTGACTCGCTTCCACACCTCAGCTAAAGGGGTCTTCCCGTTAAGTGAAGACACGTATGCCCGCCAAGAAGAGCGGCGGGCGTGCTTCGAAATATACCGGAACCTAGCCCTAGCCCGACGAAATTCAGCGACGGTGAAATCGTTCGGGCGGCGCTTATAGCGCATGTAGGCATAACGCTTCTGTTTGAGGGCCGTCTCACACTCGGCCGACCACCATGGGAGTGGTCGGCGTGCAAAACGGCCAGACGTCCTAGGAATAGTAGTCAGGCCCACGGCGATGAGGTTGCCGGAGAAGAACTCAACGGCCTCATCTACCGACCTAAACTCCTTGACTGAGATAGAGAATTCAGTCATTTCCTGAAATGAAGGCCACCGCGCCCGCGCCAAGCACCACCGAGGTGGTCTCTCAGGCGGCAGTTGCCCTGAAAATGATATTTGAATGGGAAAGTGATCATTACCATGGAGGTCATCGACCACCCCCCAATCAAAATCAGGCTGTGCATCCGAGGAGCACAAAGATAGGTCAAGGCAAGAAAATGAAGCGGTTCTCGGACAGTGATGCGTAAACTCATCCACGTTTAGGACACCCATCTCAAGCTCTTCGATCAGATCGGCAAGGACTTGTCCCCTGGGATTTATGGTGTAATCTCCCCAGAGAGGATGCCTGCCGTTCAGATCTCCAAGCAAGAGATAGGGCCTCGGCAACCGTGCCACGACGCGGCGGAAGTCCCCCGCGTCGAAGTCAGCTGACGGTGGAATGTACGCAGAAATGATAGTATACCTCCTATCCAGGTGCAGCTGCACAGCCACTGCCTGAAAGGAGGTATCTAAAGAGAAAGGAAGAACGGAGACATCATGCCGGGTGTAAACCGCGCATCCCCCAGCCCGGCCGTCCCGCGGTGGTGGGGTCGCAAGACCCTTATACCCCGGGAGGGCAGGCAGGGGGCACGCGCCTAGCATGGTCTCCTGCAAAAAAATAGCTAACGGGGAACGGGATGAGGCGAGCCTCCGCAGCTCCTCCCAGTTGGCCCGGAGTCCACGGCAATTCCATTGAAGGAATATGCCCTCCAGGCCTAGCTCGGAGGAGACGCGGGGGCCCTCCTAGAATTGAAGACCCTCACGGGAATGGCCGTACGCTTCCCGGGGGCAGAACCCCGGGCGCTGTTGGCCGGACAAAGCGCTGAAGGCGCTGTCGCCTTCGAGGACTTATTGGGGGAGGTTGGGCTCGCCATGCGAGTCTTTTCCTCCCTCCGCCTCGAAACTTTAGGCGGGCGTTGCGGCTTCGGAGGCGGGGGGCCCTCTTTTCGAGGAACCACCGTCTCCGAGCCACTCGCTCCACCTCGGGGCGTGGGCAAAGGGGCCGAAGCTCCTTTGTTGCTGTCCTCCTTTCGGGGAACAGCTTTAGGAACCCCGGAAGATGGCCTAGCGACCATCTTCAGGGGTGTTGCCTCCTGTGAGTCTAACGACTCGGTGGAGGCGCGTGGCCGTTTCGCTTTACGCGAAACGGTCACGCTGGGGGAAGAGGGGGGAGCCCTGGTTTTAGCCGGGGCAGGGTATGAACCCTTTTTGCCGCCAGCTTTACCAGGGGAGCGCCCAGGTTGGGTAGAGCCCACAGAAGGGCTCCGAATGGGCGCGGAAACAACCGTGCTCGTTGGCCTGGATGGGCCAGGAGCAGAGGGTGCCTTTCTAACTATTGAGGCATATGACGTCCCAGGCAGAGCCGGGCGCGCCAGGACCAAGTCCTTTGCCTCGCGGAATGAGAGTCGATCCTGGGCCTGAACGGCCAGGATTTCTTTCTCAAGGAGATATGCACCACATTGCTTCGAAGAAGCAGGGTGCGGCTCTCCGCAATTGACACACTTGGCCACACACGATTTGGACTTATCGTGTGCGACCTTGGAGCAATTTACACAGACTTCGGGTGACCCCGATTTTGCACGTCTACATGATCGATTCGTATGGCCGAAGCGGTGGCAGTAATAGCACCGCCGCGGCAGTGGCACGAATGCCTTCACGCGGTAGCGGTACCAACCGGCACGCACCGACTCAGGGAGCTTGTCACAGTCGAACGTGACGAAGAGTGTAGGGGTGGGTCTCGAGGCCCCTCCCTGTTTTCTCATCACACGTTCGACCTTGACCGCCCCATGGTCGGCCAGCTCTAGGGTGATGTCCTCAATGGAGTAGTCAACGAGTTCCCTCGCATAAACTACTCCTTTCACAAAGTTCATGGTAGAGTGCGGCGTCACACTCACCGGGGTGCCATGAAGTGTCCGAAGAGCACTTATCTTGGCCGCCTCGGCGGGATTCGCCGCATTCGCCAGAAGGCTCCCGTCCGAGAAACGGGTTACCTTCGGCTCTCTACCAATTGCACTAGCTAATCCTCTCCTCTGATGGATCATGTTGCCCTTGGACAACATGGTGCCATCAGTGGAGCGAATAACAAGGAAGCGTTTGAAGCCAGCGGGCTCGAAAACGCCAGGTAACCTCTGAATCAGGGGCCCCGATGTCATCGAGGCTCCGCCCTGTGCATTCTTGGTCTTAGTCGTAGTCATGGGCTCCGCACACGAGGGGGTAGAGGGGCCGGATGTGCCGATCTTGGCTTGGTCGCCTACCAAAGTGGTAGCAGACCCATCCGTCCCCGCAGCCCCCGCGGATGGAGAGGAGCCCCGAGTCTTCTTCGTCTTTTGAGTCTTTTTAGTCTTTTTCTTTTTAGGAGAGGAGGGCGGGGAATGAACCCGCTTTTCACCTCCGCCGGCAGAAGTCCCCAGGCCAGATGGACCAGCCTCAGCCAGGTCCCTCTCCGAAATGGAGAAGGTCCTGGTTGTCGTAGGGGCACCTGTCGGAGGAGATCCCTCCCCTCCTTCTACTGCCTCGGAGCCCTCAGCCATTTGAGGAGGACCTTGCATAGGGGCGGATTCGGGTTCGGTGCTTGGCGCCGAGCCCGAATTCCCCCCCATGGAAGGCCCTACCGTCTGGGGCTGGGTCTCCTCAAGGACCATGTCTATCACAGGAGGGGCCTCCAGTTGGCCATCCCCTCCCAGGACATCGCAGGTCCCCTTGGCAGTATTGTCACTAGTCAGGTGGTGTGGGGAGGCACAGGCCTTGACCCCAGCAAGGTTCAAAATTCTTGCCAGCAGGTCTTTTGAGGGAAGCGACCGAAGGGGCCTGGCTTCCCTCTCCCCCCTAAGGGGGTTTGCCCTACCGAGCCGCTTGCACGAGGGGCGGTCGGCAATGGGCTGCCTGCTGGCTTTCTTGGCAGTCCCCTTAGAAAGAAAAGGAGGGACTGCCGCTGGAGATAGGGAGGTGCCCGAAAGCACCTCCAGAGAAGGGGGTGAGGGGGAGTCCCCTACACCCGTAGGCGTAGGAGAGGAGTAAGCCTCCTCTCCGGTTAAAGAATTATGGAGGGTCCCTTGCGCAAGCACAAGGGGGGGGGACCTCCATTTTCTCGGTGGAGCTGCCCGAGGGCGGCTCCGTAGATGTTTTTGGGGAAGTTGGGGGTTGGGGTTTTTGTTTTTTTTCATACATGGGCATGGTGACCCTCTTTTGATTACGGGACGCAATAGCTCATCACCTCTCGCAGTTGCCCGCACTGCGAGAGGTGCTTACAAGCCCGGCAGAGCCAGGCGCCGCCATTCGGGACCACCCCTCCCGCCTGGTGGCCTGGCAGTCCTTCGGCATGGCGGCTCCACCTTGGACACGGCGTAAAAAATATAGGTTGTGAAGAGGAGAGGAAAAGGGATGTGAGGAAGATGTGGGTGGGGATGAAGCAGGTTGTTAAAAAAACCCCATCCCGAACCGGAGCTGAGGGGTTAGGGAACAATGTCCCCTCCCCCCTCAGCCCCGATCCGGGGTGGTTGGCTTGAGAAGAAGGTCAGCATTCTACCCTGTGAAATTAGAGGCTGACCAGAGAAAGTTGTGGGAGAGGTTGTATGAAAAGGCGACGAGGTAGGGGAGAAATCGGGCTATCTGAAGGAAGGAAGAGAGGCTAAGCTGGGGCCGGACGGAGTGCTGGATCCCGTCAGCACGGCGGCCAGGATGGCAAATCGCCGCGCCCCTTACGGGGAAGGAAAACAGAAGTCTGTGCGCTTCGGCATAGCGAGAGACGCAGTTCGATGCTTGTTGGAGTTGAGGCTCCAGAGTTGGCATCTGGGCGTAATGCTGTCAACGAAGAAGGCTTCGAGGATGGCATTTTCCATTCGAAGCAGAGCAGCGACATGGAGTGGAACTTGAGTAACCGTATTGTGCACAAGACAGATGGCCTCCGATGTCCAGAAAAAAAGGTAATCTAACATTTACCAATTTCTCCATCAACTTGCACACGGAGGATGTTAGAGGGCATTGTGTCCAGCCCCAATGGGATTGAACCCCCCCCCCCCCCCATCCACCTTGACATCAGAAATCCATCACTGTATCAACTACAATAGTGAGATTTTTTTTAAGAGGTCATCTAGCGACTGCCTACTTGGGCATTAGTCGCCGTATTAAAAATTTGCCTAGTACTAGGTTACTTTAAAATCTAATTCTAAAACACACACAAAGAAGAAAAAACAACCCTAACCCAACACCAAAAATGAAAAAAAGAAAAAAGGAAAAGAATAATAAGCAAGCTCCTGCGTCGGGGTGAGGTCCTCCTAGCGCAGGAGCGTGAGTCCTATTAGGGAAAAAAACAAAAACAAAACAAAAAACTGCTTAAATAATAGGGACAAGGCCGGCCTTCCCCCCAAAGTCTACTAGTCCACCAGTCAATGTGCACGCACTCGTCCCGAGCACAAGGGACAACGGGAAGCGACCCTGCCCATCCCGGTATCGGGACAGGTAACGTGCGCGAAGATCACCCAGACTGGGACATTCGACAAGAATGTGCCGAACAGTCTGGGGGACGACGCAGTCGTTGCAATAGGGCGCAGGCGAGCGCTCCATCAGATAGCGATGTGTCACACGAGTGTGTCCGATTCGGAGACGACAGAAAGCGACCTGAAGCCGTCGCGGCATTGGGGGATAGGTCCATGGGAACAATGGCGGAGCAATGGCACGCAACTTTACGTTCCCTTCGACCGTCTCCCATCTTCTTTGCCAAGCAGTCCGAAGAGCTGCCCGTATTCCTGCCATGTAGTCCGTGTGAAGAAGAGCGAAACGCTAGTCCGGTCGCAGAGACCTCGCGGACTCCCGGCTCGCCAAAACCGTGGCGTCACGGATATCGCGAACCAGGGGATGCGGAGATTCAAATGCTCCGAGAGCACTCAGGGCGCTTTGAGTCGCTATAGATCACAATCCGGTCTCCGAACAGGGCACGTCGCGTAATCTCCCGTACCGAGTGGTGTATTGCCACCAGCTCGGCCGTGAAGACAGACGCAGCGCCTGGCAGAACCCCGTGGAGTTCAAACAGAGGGGATACGGCGTGGAAGCCGACCCCCTTTTGGGACTTGGAGCCATCCGTATACACTGGCACGGTTCCAGCGTGACACGAGGTGTGCTCCAAAAAGGTCGAACGAAATACTCCCGGCGCTGTACAAGTTTTGGGAGCAGAGGCGTGGCGACAAATAACCAAATATAGTACCCTCCAGGTTGGCGCCCTGGGCAGAACCAGGGGAGCCACTGGCCCGATAGCTATACCTAGCTCACAAAGGAGTTTCCTGGCCCTAAACCCAAAGGGCTTAGGGTATGACTGGCGTCTCTCGGCGGAATAGGCACCGTCGAGATCAGCTGCGGATGCAGTGAGAGCTGTTGGCGACTGGGGGAGGCGCCGGGCTCGCGCATACAGGCGAGTGGCATCTCCCCAGCATCGACCAACAGGCTCTCAATGGGAAAAGTGCGGGAGGCACCGGTCGCCAGGCGAAGGCCGGTGTGGTGGATCGAGTCCACCTTCCGCAATAAACGCTCGCATGCGGATGTATAAAATTCGCATCCGTAGTCGAGCTTTGAACGAACAAAGTAGCGGAGAATATCCATGGCGCGGGTATAAGAGACCCGAAGGCTGCGAATATGAGCCTCCCAGGTGAGGCGACGGTCAAATACCAAGGAAACGGTGCAATTCAACCACTTCCAGGCGCACCCCACTAAGAAACAAATCTGGCTCGGGGTGGAGCCGTGGATAGCGGCAGAAGTGCACTACCTTAGTCTTGGCCAAAGAAAACCAAAACCTATGCGTTTCGACATAGTGAGAGACGCGGTTTAATGCCTGTTGGAGTCGACGCTCCAGAGTTGGCATCTGGGCCGCACCAAAAGATATCGAAAAGTCGTCCACGTAGAGCGTAGCGAGAACATCTTCCGGTAGCACCGAGGTGATGCCATTGATGCTCAGGGCAGTGTGACACTGAGGACACTTTCCTGCATGAGACCCTCTTCCTACTCCATTGGGCCGGAGAGGGCTTCCCCCACCCGTAAGCGGAATCGACGATCTCGCAAAAATTCAGATATAAACATTGCGAGGCGTCCCCTCGCCCCCATCGTGTGGAGAGTCTCCATGATACCATATCGCCATGCAGTATCATAGGCCTTTTCCAGATCGATTTACACAGTGGCGTAGTGCTGTCTAAAAAGGAAGGCCTGGCAGACGGCATTTTCCAGTTGGAGCAGAGCATCCAACGTGGAGTGGAACTTGCGGAAGCCGCACTGTGCAGAAGACAGATGGCCTCCGCTGTCCAGGAAAAAGGCTAATCTAACATTTACCAATTTCCCCATCAACTTGAATACGCAAGAGGTTAGAGAGATTGGGTGGAAACGGGCCGGAGTAGAGTGATCTCTTCCCAGTTTGCGAAAGGCGAGCACAGTAGCGATTCGCCAAGAATCTGGGTGGAGACCCTCCACCCAGCTCCTGTTGAACAAATCTAACAGAAAGGCCATGCCTCGATCACCCAGGTGTCGAAGACACCTGGATGATCGAGGCATGGCGTACTGAGGAAGTGTCCTCAGTACGGGACATCGTCTGGACCATATGCAATGTCCGCGCACGAAATAAGAGCGGAACGCATCTAACTCAGAGTAAACCTGTCGTTGAAGGGTTGTCCGCCTCTGGAGGTAAAGTCCAGTCGGCGGCCTTCCGCGACATCATGAGGCACATTGAATAGTGGCGGAGCAGCATCCCAGCTAGAGAATGCGGAGAAAGCGGTCACGAAGGATTCCGCCACGGACCTGGGGTCCGAGATTGCGGTCCCATTCTCCTTAAGAACGGGAGGGGAATCCTGCGAGAAATGGCTCCGAATCCTTTTGACTGGCTTCCACACCTCTGCTAGAGGAGTCTTCCCGTTAAGTGAAGACGCGTATGCCCGCCAAGAAGAGCGGCGGGCGGGCTTCGAAATATACCGGAACCTAGCCCTAGCCCGACGAAATTGAGCGACAGTGAAATCGTTCGGGCGGCGCTTATAGGGCATGTAGGCACAACGCTTCTGTTTGAGGGCTGTCTCACACTCGGCCGACCACCACGGGAGTGTTCGGCGTGCAAAACGGTCAGATGTTCTGGGAATAGTAGTCAGGCCCGCGGCGATGAGGTTGCCGGAGAAGAACTCAACGGCCTCTCCTACCGACCTAAACTCCTCGACTGAGATAGAGAATTCAGTCATTTCCTGAAATGCAGACCATCGCGCCAGCGCCAAGCACCACCGAGGTGGGCTCTCAGGCGGCAGTTGCCCTGAAAATGATATTTGAATGGGAAAGTGATCACTACCATGGAGGTCATCGACCATCCCCTAATCAAAATCAGGCTGTGCATCTGAAGAGCACAAAGATAGATCAAGGCAAGAAAATGAAGTGGTTCTCGGGAAGTGATGCGTAAACTCATCCACATTTAGGACACCTATCTCAAGCTCTTCGATCAGATCGGCAAGGAATTGTCCCCTGGGATTTATTGAGTAATCTCCACAGAGAGGATGCCTGCCGTTCAGATCTCCAAGAGAAAGGACCTCGGCAACCGTGCCACAATGCATAGCAAGTCCCCCGCTTCGAAGTCAGCTGACGGTGGAATAGACGCAGAAATGATAGTATACCTCGTATCCAGGTGAAGCTGCACAGCAACTGCCTGAAAGGAGGTACCTAAAGTGAATGGAAGAACGGAGACATCATGCCGGGTGTAAACCGCACATCCCCCAGTCCGGCCCTCTCCTGGTGGTGAAGTCGCAAAACCCTTATATCCCTGGAGGGCGGGCAGGGGGCACGCGCCTAGCATGGTCTACTGCAGAAAAATAGCTAACGGGGAACGGGATGAGACGAGCCTCCGCAGCTCCTCCCAGTTGGCCCGGAGTCCACGGCAATTCCATCGAAGGAATATGCCCTCCAGGCCTAGCTCGGAGGAGACGCGGGGGCCCTCTTCGAACAGAAGACTCTCACAGGAATGGCCGTACGCTTCCCGGAGGCAGATCCCCGGGCGCTGTTGGCCAGACAAAGCGCAGAAGGCGCTGTCGCCTTCCAGGACTTATTGGGGGAGGTTGGGCTCGCCATGCGTCTTTTCCTCCCTCCGCCTCGAAACCTTAGGCGGGCGCTGCGGCTTCGGTGGCGGGGGGGCCCTCTTTTGAAAAACCACCGTCTCCGAGCCACAGCCCACCACTAGGCGTGGGCGAAGGAGCCGAAACTCCTTTGTTGCTGTCCTCCTTTCATGGGACAGCTTTTGGAACCCCGGGAGATGGCTTGGCGACCAACTTCAGGGGTGTTGCCTCATGTGAGTCTAACAACTCGGTGGAAGCGAGTGGCCGTTTCGCCTTACGGGAAACGGTCACGCTGGGGGAACGGGGGGAGCCCTGGTTTTAGCCGGGGCTGGGTCTGAACCCTTTGTGCCGCCAGCTTTACCAGGGGATCGCCTGGGTTGAGTAGAACCCGAAGAAGGGCTCCGAATGGGCGCGGAAACAACCTTGCTCGTTAGCCTGGATTGGCCTGAAGCAGAGGATGTCTTTCTAACTATTGAAGCATAAGACGTCCCAGGCGCGCCAAGTCCAAGTACTTAGCCTGGCGGAATGAGTCGATCATGGGCCTGAGCAGCCAGGATTTCTTTCTGAAGCAGTTATGCACCACAATGCTTCGAAGAAGCGGGGTGCGGCTCTCCGCAATTGACACACTTGACCACACACGATTTGGACTTATCGTGTGCGGCATTGGGGCAATTTACACAGAATTCGGGTGACCCCGACTTTGCACGTCTACATGAACGATTCATATGGCCGAAGCGGTGACAGTAATAGCACCTCTGCGGCAGTGGCACGAATGCCTTCACGCGGTAGCGGTACCAACCGGCACGCACCGACTCAGCGAGCTTGTCACAGTCGAACGTGACGAAGGGTGTAGGGGTAGGTTTCGAGGCCCCTTCCTGTTTTCTCATCACAAGTTCGACCTTAAACGCCCTGTGGTCGGTCAGCTCTAGAGTGATATCATCTATGGAGTAGTCCACTTGTTTCCTCGCACAAACTACTTTCACAAAGTTCATGCTAGAGTGCGGCGTCACACTCATCGCGGTGCCATGAAGTGTCCGAAGTACAATATCTTGGCCACCTCGGAGGGATTCGCCGCATTCGCCAGAAGGCTCCCATCCGAGAAACGAGTCACCTTCGGCTCTCTACCAATTACACTAGATAAAGCTCTCCTCTGATGGATCATGTTGCCCTTGGCCAACATGCTGCCATCAGTGGAGCGAATGACGAGGAAGCATTTAAAGCCAGCGGGCTCGAAAACGCCGGGTAACCATTGAATGAGGGGCCTCGATGTCATCGATGCTCCTCCCTGCGCCCTTTTAGTCTTAGTCAGGAGCTCTGCACCCGGTGGGGCAGAGGGGCTGGATATGCCGATCTTGGCCTGGTTGCTTACCGAAGCAGCAGACCCATCCGTCCCCGCAGGCCCCGCCTTTTTAGTCTTTTTTTTCTTTTTAGGAGAGGAGGGCGGGGAATGAACCCACTTCTCCCCTCCGCCGGCAGGAGCCCCTAGGCCAGATGGACCGACCTCAGCCAGATCCTTCTCAGATATGGAGAAGGTTCTGGTAGTCGCAGGGTCACTGGTTGGAGGAGATCCCTCCCTTCCTTGTACGGCCTTGGAAACCCGGGCCATTTGAGGAGGACCTTGAATAGGGGCAGATTCGTGTTCGGTGCTTGGCGCCGAGCCCAGATTCCCTCCCATGGAAGGCCCTACAGTCTGGCTTCCCTCTCCCCCCTAAGGGGGTTTGCCCTACCAAGCCGCTTCACTGGGGAGCGGTCGGCTATGAGCTGCCTGCTGGCTTTCTTGGCAATCTCCTTGGACAGAAAAGGGGGGACTGCAGCTGGAAAAAGGGAGGTGCCCGAAAGCACCTCCAGAGAAGGGGGTGAGGGGGAGTCCCCTACACCCATAGGCGAAGGAGAGGAGTAAGCCTCCTCTCCAGTTAGAGAAATATGGAGGGTCCCCTGCGCAAGCACAGGGGGGGGGGGACCTCCATTTTTTCTGTGGAGCTGCTCGAGGGCAGCTCGGTTGATGAACAAGGAAAAATAGGGAGAGATTTTTTATATTTTCATTCATGGGCATGGTGACCCTATTTGTTCCACAGGAAGCAATCGCTCATCACCCCTCGCAGTAGACCACTCTGCAAGGGGTGCATACAGGACCTGGCAGAGCCAGGTGCCGCCATTTGGGACCACCCCTCCCACCTGCTGGCCTGGCAGTCCCTCAGCATGGTGGCTCCCCCTTGGACACGGAGTAAAAAAATAATAGATTGTGAAGTGGGAAGGAAAGGGGATGTGAGGAAGGTATGGGTGGGGATGAAGCAGGTTGTTAAAAACCCACCATCCCGAACCGGAGCTCAGGGGTTAGGGAACATTGTCCCCTCCCCCCTCAGCCCCGATCTGGAACGGTTGGCTGAGAAAAGGGTCAGCATCTACCCTGTGAAATTAGAGACTGACCAGAGAAAGTTGTGGGAGAGGTTGTATGAAAAGCGACGAAGTAAGGGATAAATACAGGCTGTCTGAAAGAAGGAGAAGAAGCTAAGCTGGGGTCGGACGGGAAACTGAGTCCCATCAGGATGGCAAATGGCCGTGCCCCTTACGGGATACAATAGTGAGAAATCTGCTTTCAAAGCATTAACTACCAGTCTTCTTTCCCCTACCAGAGACAATTAGCTCCCCTGTCTCTACAATTGTAGGAGTAGGTAGCTCCTACCCACATCAGCAAACTCATAGCCAATTATAACACTGCTGTCTTTCCTTTCCAATCTTCAAGGCAAAAAATTTTGACTTTCTCCTCTGCCTTAGAATCTGTTAGTATGTTTTGGGTGCACTCAGTGCACACGCCATCCCCTCCAAGGAAAAGCACCTGGCCCCTTTGTGCATAACAGCAAATATCACTCTGATTTTTATATAAATTTTAACAAGATCTTATCCTTGAGGGATGGATAGAACAATTTACTTTTCCCATTTTATATATAACTCATAGTCCATTAAACCATAGCTGCAGATTAACCATGACTGGACAAGGTCTGCATGAAGAGTTAGCAATATAAAACCATTAGGGCATGGACAGCAGCGTCTCAGACCAGCAATCCCATATCTGGACTTGGTTGCCTTTTATTTAACATTTGGTAGCTAGATTTTCCTCACAAGGCTTTGCAGGTGCTATAAACTTTCCCCAAATTACCAAGTCTTTCACTGCATTCAAATTTAAAGTGGGTAAAATTACCTTTTCTTGAAGGCAGTTTTGTAGGGCCATTTCAGTAGAGGATTTGGGGCTACAGTCTTCCTCTTGCGAATCGAGTCGCTCTCCCTCAAGGAGAGGAATTTCATCTTCCAGGGGTTCTTCTTTAATCTCCTCCTTCATTAAAATCTCATAAAATAGCTCCTAAAGTAAACACAAAGTCAATTCTATTTAAATACCCAATAACTATTTGAAAGGACACTCATATATTTATTAATATAAAATTGAGGCAAAAGAAGTACCAAAAGGCTACCCAGGCCTCTCAGATTTAAGTTTGCCCACTAGGCCCTTACTAGTGGAAAAAGACTTTTATCAATCTTTTTTGACAAAAGTTCTGAAGCCATTTAACAGAAAAAACAAACTCCATTGGGCAGGCAAAACTCTCACAACCATTGCATCCAATCGTTTAGATATTTGCACTCATTGGTTTTATCTTTTACTATAAGAGGAACCATGTTGGGAGGCTCTATTAAGAGTCCTACTCTGGCCCCAGAGACTACCAGTAATGATGATTAAGCATGTAGCAGCCACATATTTTAACCACAGATTTATTTAGGAAGATCTTAAATACTTTCAAGTATAGGAACATTCCTTGCTTTTTGTTTATAATTAAGGAAATGTGCAAGTTTTCTTTAGAAATGCACAAAGAGATACTTATCTCTACGAGTTACAAGGTTAAATCATATTTAAGACCTAGTAAGTGAAGAGTCCAATCTAGTGGGGAATGTAAAAATAGCTACCTTTGATAACGTGCAAACAAATGGAATGCAAAGGAAAAAGCTAGGCTATTACTGCAGTCCTCCTAATATACAACTAAATTGATATCATATTTAAAACTTAATTTAATTATAATTAGATTTATGCTGTTAATGATGGTTTAAAACAAAACAAATGGAAACAATAAATAACTATAAAAATTTTAGTTTTGTATCTTCTCTCACCATTTTATCATCAAAAGTAGATCTTCACAAAATTTGTGATTTATTTCTTTAATCTCTCCAGATGTAAAGGTTAAAAAGATACTTTTACACTTTATTATAAACCTAATCAATTTAAAAAAGCTCATTATATTAATATTGAAGCAAGATGGATAAAAAGGGCTATATATTCCACTCAAATGTTTAATTTGATGATGGGAGCAACGGTTTAAAGGTCTCTTGACATCAGGGATACATTCTCTGAGCCATTTGAATACAAGCACAAACAACGTATAAAATATCCAAATTTTCATTGCAATTTTTTTTTTAAAGGTGTACATCTGGCAACAGCTACCAAGGACATAGGTCACCTGAATACTGCTTTTAGAATTCAGGTAGAAACAGCCCCTTCTGCGAGTGCCTTCCAAATTACTCTGATTTATGTAACAAATTGATTCCACATCAAGATTTTTTTTAAAGGTCTCTCTGGTGATTGCACAAACAAGTATTCTCTGATAGTGGGGCAAAGTAGTGTCCCCCTC
The DNA here is from genome assembly GCA_963969495.1 of Ceratothoa steindachneri. NCBI lineage: Eukaryota > Metazoa > Arthropoda > Malacostraca > Isopoda > Cymothoidae > Ceratothoa > Ceratothoa steindachneri. The sequence goes on from OZ018333.1 coordinate 58,602,038, forward strand.
AGCCCCCAGAGTATGCACTCAACACAAAGATTCAAAATGGAGTAGAAAGAAAAGTGGTAACTAAGCCACTCTGTCTGGTAGTGTGTGTGATGATCACCCAGACTCAACAAGAATATGTTAAAACAGTCATCGCAGTGAGGCAGAGGAAAATTCGCCATCAAATGGCGGTGCATACAGTCAGTAAGCCCAATTGCAAGATAACAGACATCAAATTGAAGCTGCTGGGACAATTGGAACAGTCATGGCAAGATGGCACGCAACTTTAAGTTGCCATTGACCATCTCCCATATTATTTACAGGCAGCCCAGAGGGGTAACCACATCCCAACCATGTAGGCAATGTGAGGAAGAGAAAAATGCTTGTCTAGTCATGCAATCCTTGCTGACTCTTTGGTGCCCTCATTCCCTGCAATCTCCACTTGTCCCAGAACCAAGTAGAAGATAATCCTAACCTCTGCCCAGTTTGGTGCATCATAGAGACCTCAAACCCGAGTGTTTGGAGAGCACCAACGTAATTTGTGAGTCATATTACAATCAAGTCTCTGAAGCTAGCACAATGTGTTATCTTTCATACCAGGTGTGGAGATCAACCAGCTAAGCAGTCAAGATGGACACAGCTTCTAGTAGAACATGCTAACTTCAAACAGTGGGTCAAGGACATAGAAGCTGACCCCATCTTCGGACTTGTAGCCATCCTAATATACTGACATGGCCCCACCATAAAATAAAAGTGTGCTCCAAAAAGGTCTACTGCAATACTCCTGGAGCTCTAGAAGCCTGATGAGATTGTGCAGTGAGTCAAAGGTGGTACCATCCAGGTTTATGTCCCGTGCAGAACCAGAGGCACCACAGGCCTGAAGGGTAAGCTAAGCCTTTGGAACTTCATAACGCTAAATCCAAAAGGGCTTAGGGTATGACATGCGGCTCTCAGGCTATAGGAATGGTCAAAATCAGTCACAGATGTGATGAAAGCTGTTAGTGGCTGTGGAAGATGTCAGGCACAAAAATACAACTGCATAATGCACAGTGCAGCGCAAATGGCATCTTCCCAGCCTTGATAAGCAAACTGTGAAAAGGGAAGATGCAGAGGGCACCAGATAGAAAGTAGTGTGGTGGATCGCATCTACCTTTCACAATTCATCAAACAAAGGATCGTTTGTTATTTTTTTAATTTTAAGAGCCCATCAGGCAACTGCCTTTTAGGGTAAAAGTTGGAATACTCACAATCAAACAAATAAATGATAAAACAAATCATTAGCCCTATCAGGTACAAGAGGCCCTAAAACTGTCAATATAAGATTGTAAAGTGAGAAAACCCTGTTTAGGAAACAGCCAGGGTCAAGGTGGAGCCCCATTAGGGATCAAGTGTGGGTTGGGTGAAGCCATGGGTTGCAATAAATTTGTACATCTTAGAGAAGGAAAACAAACCTGTGCACTTGGGCATAGTAAGAGATGCAGTTCAAAGCATGTTGGAGTTGATACTCAAAACTTGGTATCTGGCCTACACTAAAACACACAGAGCATAGTGAGAACATTAGGGTGCTCCTTAACTATAGGCAGAATTTATTTTGTGTGAAATTTACATGGGGCACCCGCTCAAATTTTGCTTTTGGCTCAGAAAACATAATGGTACAAATTTCATTTCAATACATTAATATTTACTGGTGGCACCAACCCCCCCCAACTCTGAACTGTGGTAGTCCAAGTCCCTCCTGGTCTAAACCAAGTATTAGCTGCTCGAAGACAGGGGGCTCATGGTGCCTATCCCACTCATTGTCTCTGTTTTGGGCCAGAGTAGCCTTCCGGCTATTGGGGAACGCAGCTCAATATTCAGAGATGACCTGAAGCAGGACCGGGAGCTGATCCTCCTCCTTGGTCAGGAGTTTGTTGTATGTACTCTTGACTCAGGACAATTCCTCTTTCTGGGGTGTCGTTGGTCACGGATAACAGAGATAAATTCTGGGCTGTTTCTTCAAAGGACAAGTTCTCTTGCCATGTGGCCGGATCAGTCCCCAAGACGTCATCATCCAGGCCAAACCTTTTGAGGGATTGGGTCCTCTTGGAGAAGAAGGACGAGTGTGTCTTCTGGTCAAAGTCATGTAGATCGAACAGTGGTCACTTCACGTGATCGCCATGGTGCTTCTTCTCCCGCACAGCCACTATGGCCATCCTCTTTGAAAGTGTGATGTCGGTGTCAAAAAGGGCCAATGCAACCAGGTCCTCTGACAAGTACCAGAGTTGATGGTGGAACTTCTCCAAAGTGGCTTTGGAAATCGCTGTATTGAATTAGACTCTTTATAAGGGGTAGGTCTCGATGAGGAGCCTCTGTCAGAATAGGGTTGGAGAACCAACCAAGCTTCCAGGTAGACCATCATGATGAGGAGAGCCACCTCTCTCATCCCTGGTCCCTTGCTCTTCACAAGCCATGAGCTGGATTTGTGCTCAGAACAGCCAGATCTTGATGCTGTAGAGGACCTTGAACAGCCGGCAGGCATGATGGTACGCTCTGGGTGCAATGAACCGAGCACCTCATGGGGGAACTCTTCCCAAGAAAATGAGGGTGAGCTCCAGGAACTCTCGGTAGTCATCCTGGTGATGGCGATTGATCAGCTGAGAGGTGCCAAATGATCTGACCTGAGAGATTAGGTCTGGGGCAGATTCTGGCGGAGGCTCTCATCTTTGGGTGCTGCTTGGTTGGCTGTCTTGTCAATGAATTTCCCCTGAGACTTGAACCTCTTGAAGAGAGGGATATCAGGTCCATTCATCATTGAGCCCATCTGAGCTTCGAATGCTGCAGCCAGGACCAGCTCCAGGACGTGGTGGTGATAGGCAAAGTAGAACAGCTCCCAACGCAGCTTCTGATCAATAGGGAGGTAAGCCCCTGATCGCCTGCCTGTATTGGAGGCAGTCATATCGAAGCACATCATCATGATTTCCTGAGATTCAGGTGGTGAGCTCCTCTATCAACTTCTTGTCCCAATGAACCACCAAGGAAACATCTGCACAGAAGTCCCACTTGACCACCTCTGCCAAATGTCTCATGTTTCTCTGGCGACCTCGAGCAATGGATGTCTGATTGATGTTAAAGTAGATGATATCAACACCAAAATTACAAAGGCAGCTTTCCTATTAACCATCTTGGTGCAATCCAAAGCTGAAGCCAATCCGAGAGACATGATAATTTATCAAGCTCTTTTTGGCAGGAGCACATATCCAGAAGGTTCTGGCATCTCTTCCACTTCTGAGGCCTCAGGGAAGGGGGTGTTGCTGCTTGATGATACTAAGACAATCATTGGGCGCTGCTCCTTGAGGTCCTTTTTCCTTTATGCTGCTCCTTTCTAGCCAAGACTGCATCCCCTAATAATTGATCCCCTTCTTCCTTTCACCCACTGCCCAGCAAGAACTGTTTGTCCTTCTTGATGGTTATCCGGTGTAGAGCATCCTGGTGAGCCATATCAAAGAGGTAATCAGGGCATCCTTGAAATCCTTCTCCCTCTGGTGCTGGATTACAGATTCCTTCCTTTCTTCCCTTCCTGAGAGATCTCCATGAGTTGAAGACCACCTCCAGCTTAGACGCACAGGAATTCTGGCCCTATCCCAGAAGGAAAGAGCAGCACCCACTGCTCCCGTAGCTGCTTCACAAATGGTCTTCTACTCTTCATTATGAAAGTGGAAGAAGTTGAAGAACCTTCCTCTTGGACGGGACCTTATTCCCATTAATGGGTGGTAAAGGTTTCCCTAACAAGTAAATCTTAACTGATTTGATGCCATCGGTGAAAGAGAAAAAAATGGCTGGTTAATGAAATTCCATCATCCACTTATCCCTAATGGAGACATTATTATTATCATTAATTAATAGTAAACTCCCATAAGGGATAAACTTTGGACACCAAGTGCCACCAGTAAACATTCAATTTGGATAACATTTTATCCACATTGTTTCTACACCAAAAGGAACGCTTTGTAGGGGTTCCCGGCAACTTTTCAAAGATTGTAAAATAAAGACCACCCTCGAGATCATCTTCCAACAACACTGAGATGATACTGCTGATGCTAATGGCAAAGAATGTGAGATTGAGGAACTTTTCTGTAGGATGTATTCTTCCTGTGCTATGGGGACGAAGAGGACTCCCACAACCTGTAGGTGGCAGATATAATTTTGTAGACATTCAAATATAAAAATTGTAAGGCCTCTTCTCTTTCCTAGGTGAGGATGGTCTCCATGAACCTGGATCATCATATACAGTCACTCCAACATAAATTGATTGAGTTGCACTAGAAATACATGAAAGAGCGTGATCAAATTTGGTTGCATTTCAGAGCATACAAATGGTTTGTTTACAAACATCGTACATCGGACAGCTCTGTACAGCCTCATGGTTTGAAAGAAAATTATACCAACTCTCATAGGATGTTGCATAGTATGTGTTGCTTTGCCACTGGTTTTCTACGTGGTTGAGCAATTTTTGTTATACCTCAGCAGCCATGGTATAACATGGCAGAAGTCAAACACTTTGAAGTTGGCTGCTGAGTAATGTATGCAGAATTAACAGTATACCTCATATTCGGAGATAGGAGCATTGCCACTGCGTGTAAGGAGCTATTTATAACAAATACAAGAATAGGGATATCATGCCAGATGTAAAGCATGCATCCTCCTGCCTGACCCACATTCTATGATGTTGGGGGAGTCGCAACACAAGCATGCATTAGCATCAGGGGAGTTGCCTCCTCTCCCCCAGCGAGGGAACATGCAAACAACACCAAAGAGAGTAAAAAAAAATAGAGGCCAGCCTCCTCCAAGAAGTCAAATAGTCCACAAGTCTATGTGCATGAATCCATCCTGAGTACAAAGGACAAATGGTAGTCACCTTTCTCATCACAGTACCGGGACAGGTAACATGTGCAAAGATCACCCAGAGTGGGACATTCAACAAAAATGAGCCAAACAGTCTGTGGGACAGTGAGGTCATTGCAGTAAAGTGTTTTTTCAGGGATTAGCTGCCCAGAAAATGATCATTTAATTGGAAAGTGGTTACTACCATGGAGGTCATCGACCACCTGCAACCCAAAATCAAGCTGCACATCTAGATAGAATACTGACAGATCAAGGCAGAAAAATTAAATGGTTCTTGGGCAGTGATGCACAAGTCTGCAAAGGGTTCTACCCTAAATCATGCAGGGAATAAGAGAATGTGTTTCTCATCCGGGTTTCAATGATACCACAGGTTTTGGAAAGCAAAATGCACAATTCATCTTTGTGCAGCTTCCTCCTGTTACATCAGAGTTCAAGTCAACTGTGTGATGGAACCTTCCCTATTTTCAGTCAGATCAGGAGTATGTGCGGTTCTTCTGGATGCCACATGTAACAGTAAAGACTGTAGGCCCCAAGAGGAACTCAAACCAGTATGCTATACTGGTTCTCCAGGTTTGTTGTAGTAGAGAAAGGGTTGGAGGTATAGTAAATAAAAAGGTAGTTAGAAAGAGCAAGAGGAAGCTCACCAGCTTCAAGTCAACCAAGTGAATGAAGCCTTCCTTATTTGCAGTTAAGTTGGGACAACATGCAGCTTCTCCAGGTACCAAGTACAACAAACTACACAAGGTACTTCCTTGAATGGTCCACATCAACATTTCAAGCTCTTTTGCACCTCAGAAAATAAAAATGAGGCACCAATAAAAGTAACTTGGGTATTAAGCCCTTCAAGGTTTCCTGGTTTATTAATTATTTGCATCATTGAAAGGAATCAGTGGAGTTAATTGATGGCAGAAGATGGAGGAGTACTAAAGAGAAAACCACATTTCACAATAGGGATAACTAAACTCATAAAACCAAGATAATCAGCCTTGCTTAATTACACAAAATACCTCAAAGATCTCAAGTAACTCACCCTTTTATTATCCATCATTTCATCATCCAATAAATTCTTTTCATTATTCATGTTAATTTCCTGTTTGTTTCAAGAGTTTTATCTGGATGTTTTATAGAGTGACTAAGTGGATAAACTTCTTTCATACATCTTCTAAAATAAAGTTGGGGGAGAGAGAGGAAAATGAGTGATAAAACCATCAGTTAGTGCGTGCAGTGATCCATCTGAAACACCTTTAAAGTAAGGTTTAATCAGCCAAGGCCCATATGGCTTAATGATGGGACAGACCACTTCTAATTAGAGTAAAGTTCAGTAGGATTAGGCATGGTTATTCATGTCAACTCATAAAAGCAGTAATAAACTAGGGTGACCTGAAGATAAGTTCAATTTATGAGCTAAATGGCTTCTCTGAGAGTATTTAGGTTTAAAAAACTATTCCCCCAAAATAAAAGAGTAATGTAGAGAGTACCTATTATACCTAACCACTTGCATCAGAATATTTTTGGCTACACTTATAATTTACATTGTAGAGTGGCATAGAGGCACAATGATAAGTTAACATAACATAACATAATTTCAAGGATGACAAAAGCCACAAGGGCCTAGATGGGTGGGTTGTCCCTATACTAATGCTCATAGTCCTATAAATAGGAAGGATGAGTTATTTATGTATATTATAGATGAAGACTAGATATAGTATGAGTAAAAGAATCATGGGTAATTAAATTTAATATATTTGAAGTTGACCTTAAAGGTTCTATGTTGATTAGTCAAGGAAGAGTAACACTAGTAGTGGGATAATTATTAATATAAGAAATAGCATTGCTTCAAATATAAATGATATTAGGGTGAGTAAAAAATTATACCATTTTCTAGACAACCTTGAAAGACAAGGGCTATTGATAATATAAATAGGCAATGTGAAGTAAATAATTATTCTTTATGATCCTAATTTAAGCTCTGTGGACTGGGAAGATATGATAGGAAGGGATAGAGTATATTTATTGGATGTTTTAAAGTTAATATTTTTAATCAATTCATAAATGAGCCAATGTGGATTGCCAATATATTACAATTTAGTACTTTCAAACAATGATAATTTAGCTCAGATATTGACTGATGGTGAAGCATTAAGAAATTGATAGTTTGTTTTAACATAGATATAGGAAAAGTAGAACATAAACATTACTAAAGCTCCAAATTTTCCTAAATTGGATTAGGAAATTCTATGAAACTTGTGAATGAGGTTAATTGAGATGTAGAATTGAGTGCTTTGAATGTGTGAGAGACATGGAATACAGTAACTGTCGATATAACAAACCTCAATATAATGAACCAAATTTCCTGGCTGAACTCCATCGGGTTTAACAGGAAAGCGTTACGACCAGCCTGAGTGAGTGTCTGTGTGTCACATGTCTCCTAAAGTGCAAGGTTCGTATGAATACTATGTTGTGCAGTCCACTTAACTTTATTAGTAATTACATACGTATTACATATCCATAATGAATTTGGTTCGTTATTTCCATTGCTTTTAATGTCCATCGGGTTTAACAAACTTTCAGCTTTAATGAACGACCCCCTGCCCCATATAGTTTGTTATATCAAGGGCTTACTGTACTTATAAAAATATATTTAAAATATTACAGGAGCAGTGCAACTCTGGCCTTTTGGACTTTGACGATGTTGAAGTCGATCGTGGGGCATGAGGTTTCTAGGGATCCAACGGGCAGAGACCTTAGTCATGGCCAAATTGTCGTGGATGATGTTATTAGCACTTCCATGTGATATTCCAAGTTCTCGCTCGATTTCTTCGACCTTCACCCGTCGATTTTCGAGGATCCTCCTCTCCACACGGGCCACATTGTCCTCGTTGGTCACGTCTGACGGGCGTCCCGGACGGCGCTCATGTTCAAGGGACTCACGACCATAGCAGAACTCCCTATTCCACCGAGCAATGGTTGCATAGGAAGGGGCGGTGTCGGTGTACACTGCAACCATGCGTTCAAAAGTTATGAGAAAGAAATGTAGCAAGCCACTTGGTAACCTCATAGCTTAGGATAGGGCCCCATTATGTCTCTAAGTAATGGAGGCATGAATTTCAAATCTGGATATACTGGCATGTATATTTATCTGACCAACTACGCTTCTGCCTGCCTGATGTGCATATTTCTTAGTAAAAAGACATGATTGCTTCTATAGGCCCTCTGTGAGAAGGGTTTCTCAGATATCTGGTGAACAGGCAAGGCAATGTCTTTCTAAATGAGATGGTAGATAGTGTGGGTGGATATGTCTTTCAGTTAGAAGCACAGGATGATAATTTTTCACTTCTGATGCTTTTATTGTGTGTTCTTCCTAACCTCTCATCATAGGTTGTGTAGCTTTTGTGTTCATTTTTGGCTATCCAGAGTATATTTAGAAGGTAGTACTACCATTGATGTGGTTGTGGCAAAAAGTGAAATAAGTGGTAGTTTGAATGAGAACAGGAGGGAGGGTAATGCTAGGCCTAGGGAACTAGGAGGATGACTGAGATGCTTGTGATGGGTGTCTCTCAGATTAGATATTTAGAAAGGAAGTTGAGTGCGAGGAAATGGAAGAGAGTGAGGATTTGTTTACCGGGTGCTGGAGTAAATGATGTGTGAGAGGTATGATAGTCTGGTGTCTGGGTGTGATAGGGATGCAGTTATGATTACGCATGTGGGAGTAAATGATGTAAAGAATGTGGGTTCATGTGAGTGATGGGAGAGGTACAAAAGTTATTGAAAGGATAAGTAAAGGAGAGTGAAAGGCATTGTTCAGGTGTGCTTCGGATATTGGATATGGGGATGGAATGGTTGTCTCTTGCAATTGAACTGAATGAGTATGTGAAAGGCTGTGTGAGGAGTCGGGATAAGTGTTTGTAGATCTTTGGAATAGGTTTTATGGGAATAAGGCATTGTATGCATTGGATGGACTCCATCTTAGCCGGGCTGGGGTTGATGTGTTGTCGCAGGAGTTAGTGTCATTGGGTCTTTGCAGGCAGGAAATTAGTTACTGATAGTGGGCAGGAAAATATAAGAGTACAGGGTGGGGCAGGGAAAGGTAAGAGATGCAGAGGAGATAGAGTAGAAGGTATACAAGGGATAGTAGTCTTAGAAATAAGAAAGATGAGTTATTTAGTTATATTATTGATGAAGATATAGATATAATATGTGTAATAGAATCATGGGTTAATGAAAATAAATTTAATGACAATGTGAGTGAATTTGAACTACAGAGTTATGAAATGTACATTAGTCAAAGGAGAGATAGGATGGGTGGTGGGTTGATTATTTATATCAGAAATAGCATTTCTTCAAATCTAAATAATTCTATAAAGCAAGAAGAAGTTGAGTCAGTTGGCTGTCTGGCTTTGTCAGTTGGCTGTCTGGCTTTGTTCTGGAAGGTTGTCTTACAGGAAGCTCTTGATTCTCATTGTAAGATTGGGATATAATACTGATTTGGGTGTGTAGTTTTTCTTGTATTTATTTAATACATCAATCACTGTGTAATAAATACATTAGTGATTAATACTTTTGGGAAAGATAACTGGCAGCAATCCTGAGAAAGAATTTTTTTTAGTGAGTGTTAACTTTTTCCTTAGTAAATTTCTGAGAGTATGGCTGTTTGTATAGATGGTGAGAGCATGCCGTTTGAAAGTAGTGTGTATGTAGTGTGTGATGCATGTGGAGTTGAAAGGAGAGTAAATGTAACTGAATGCCGTGTGTGTTTTCTGGAAGGGAAGGTTAGGAGGTTGAGTGGGGAATGTAAGAGGTTGAATGATTTGGTGTTTGAGGTGAGAAGAGATGCAAGTGTGCGATTGAAGGGTGAGATTAGTGCTAAGAGGGTGAAAGATAGGGCTAGAACTCGGAAAAGTGTGGAAGTTGTGAGTGATGATGAATGGTGGGTGAAAATGGATAGGATAGATAAGTTAGGACAGGTTAGGTGTGTGAATGAGAGGGACATAGAACCTGTTAGGTTGACTAACAGATTCAATGTCCTGAGAGAGGAAGAGTGTGAAAGTAATTTGCCTGGTGTGATTGTGGATGAAAGCAGGATGGGTGGTAGTGTGACTGAGAGCAGGAGGGAGGGTAATGTTAGGCCAAGACAGAATAGGAGAATGACTGAGGTGGTAGTGAAGGGTGACTCTCAGATTAGGTATTTATATAGGAAGTTGAGTGATAGCAAGTGGAAGGGAATGAGAGTTTGTCTGCTGGGTGCTGGTGTAAGTGATGTTTGTGAGAGGTATGATAGGCTGGCTTCTGGGTGTGAGAGGGATGCAGTTGTGATTACGCATGTGGGAGTGAATGATGTAAAGAAGGTGGGTACATGTGAGTTACGTGAGCAGTATAAAAGGTTAGTTAAAAGGATGAATAAAAGCAGGGTAAAAGGTGTTGTTTCTGGTGTGCTTCCGAGATTGAATGTGGGGGTAGAATGGTTGTCGCGTGCAATTGGTTTGAATGAAATTGTGAAAGGACTGTGTGAGGAGTTAGGATTGGTGTTTGTAGATGTCTGGGGTGGGTTTTACGGGAATAGGAGGTTATATGCGATAGATGATCTCCATCTTAGTCGGGCAGGTGTTGAGGTTCTATGGGGGGAGCTGAATAATGTGATTAAGTCCTTACGGGTGGGAAACTAGAAGCTGTTAGAGGTAAGGGAATAACAGGAATAGAGAGAAGGTGTAGGAAATTGAAGGGATGCAGAGATAGAGGAATAGCTAGGGAAGAGGGCATACTGATGCATTATAGGGGGACTAATGCACAAGTGAATGAGCAGATAACTAGGAATAGAAAAGCACGATGCAATGAAGATAGGAATAATAAAAAAACCTTAAAAATATACTACACAAATGGTCGGAGTATAAGGAATAAGATAGATCTCTTAAGAGCGTTAGCAAGAGAAGAGAATTTTGATATAATTGCGATAACAGAGTCATGGCTTGATTTGGCAGGTAATCACTTTAAACCTGATGTTGAGATTGAGGGCTTTAACATGTTCCATACAGATAGGAATAGGAAGAGAGGAGGAGGGGTTATTATTTATATTAAAGATAATCTCCAGTGTTGTGTAAACACTACAATTAAATTAGATGATCAACACAGAGTCATTATGGCTAAATGTAAAGGAAGGTAAAAACAAGCTTGTCATAGGATTATTATACAGACCACCAAATCTTAGTAAGGAAGCTTCAAATCTTCTGTGGCAGGAGATTGAAAGGGCATGTAGAAGTAAGCATGTGTGTATAATGGGTGATTTTAATTACAGAAAAATAGACTGGGAAGCTCTTGTGGGTGATCAGGAGGCTGAGGAATTTTTTAATGTTGTCCAAGATAGTTTTCTGAGGCAGATTATTAATGAACCGACTAGGGGTAATAATATACTGGATTTAGTTCTGACAAATCGGAAAGAAGTTATTAAGGATACTGAGATTGGAGGAAATTTGGGTAATAGTGACCATTGTGAAATTAGATTCAAGATGAAATGGAATGGTATTGATAGTAGCATGAACAATGTTAAAATTCCTGACTTTAGAAGAGCAAATTATAATGGGCTAAGGACTTACCTGGAGGCAGTTGTACAGAAACCAGGCAATGAAATCAATTCAGGAATAGATTCAATGATATCAGTTAGTGGAGACAATAATCACCAGGAGGAAGAGATTACAATTGAAGAGGAGTATGAAAGAATAATTGAGCAATTAATTACAGGTCAGATAATTAACATTCCATATAAGGAGATTCGGACTAAAAATAATGACCCAAAATGGATGACAGATAAAATTAAGCATTATATTGGCATTAAAAAGGGCATTTATAGGAAAATAAAAAATGGAGAGGATCACTTAAGGCAGAGATATAATGAACTAGCAAGAGATGTTAAAAAGTTAGTTAGAGTAGCAAGGAGAAATTATGAAATTAAAGTGGCAAATAGGGCAAAGGAAGATCCTAAAAGTTTTTAGCAATTATACAAAACTAAGGTTAGAGATAAAATAGGCCCACTTATATATTCCAATGGAGAATTAGTGAGTGATAGGGACTCAATGGCTGGAATGCTAAATGACTTTTTTCTCTCAGTATTTACACAGGAGGATACTCTAAATATACCTGAGGTGTCAATGATCTTTCGGGGTAATGATGAAGAGAAATTAAAGGATATCTTGATCACAAAGGAGATAGTGACAAAGGAAATTGATAAAATCAAAAGTAGCAAAGCACCCGGTCCTGATGAGCTCTTTCTTAGAATTTTGAAAGAATGTAAGGATGTGTTAAGTGAGCCCCTAGCATGCATCTTGAGAAAAGCATTGGAGAGTGGCATTGTGCCAGTGGCATGGAAGAAAGCCAATGTGATACCTATATTTAAGAAAGGGTAAAACAAATATGTCTAATTACAGACCAGTAAGTTTGACATCAGTGGTAGGGAAAATGATGGAATCTATTATAGCAAGGAATATTAGGGATCACTTGGATAAGCATAAGTTGATAAAAGAATCACAACATGGCTTTAGTAAGGGTAAATCCTCTCTGACTAATTTGCTGTCTTTTTATAGTAAGGTGTATGAAGCAGCAGATAATGATGAAAACTATGATATTTTATACTTGGACTTTAGTAAGGCTTTTGATCGAGTGCCACACTTACGGCTTCTGAGCACAGGATCGATGGCAGTATATTTAGGTGGATTCAGTCATGGCTTGGTGACAGACAGCAAAGAGTTGGTATAGATGGAGTTAAATCTGAGTGGGGGGGTGTTAGCAGTGGAGTTCCGCAAGGATCTGTTTTGGGTCCCTTGCTATTCTTAATTTACATTAATGATCTTGACATAGGTATAAGTAGTGAACTGAGAAAATTTGCTGATGATACTAAGCTAGGTAGGCCATTAGGGCTGATTCTGATGCTGTTGTAATGCAGGAGGAATTGACCATTCTGTCCAATTGGGCCGAGAAATGGCAAATGAAGTTTAACATAGACATATGTAGTGTACTTAGTATAGGTAGAAATAATCCACTGAATAGTTATAAATTAAATGGGAGAATTTTAGGGAGGACCGATTGTGACAGGGACTTGGGTATTTTGGTAAGTTCAGACCTTCGTCCTAGAAAGCAATGCCTAAATGATAAGAATAAAGCTAATAGGATATTGGGATTCATTAGGAGGAGTGTAAGCAATAAGAGTGCTGAAGTCAATCTAAAACTGTATCTGGCGCTAGTTAGGCCTCATCTAGACTATAGGAAGGATATTGATTTGCTTGAGTCTGTGCAGAGAAGGATGACAAAGATGATTGGTGGGCTAAGGAACTTACCTTATGGTGAAAGGCTCAAAAAACTAAATCTACATACATTGGAAAGGAGAAGAGTCAGAGGGGAATTGATTGAAGTCTTCAAATGGGTAAAAGGATATAATAAAGGGGATCTGGGTAAGGTTCTTATACTTAGTGAACATACCAGGACACGTAGCAATGGGTTTAAGCTTGATAAGTATAGATTTAGGAAGGAGATTGGGAGGAATTGGTTTACAAATCGTGTGGTAGATGAATGGAATAGGCTCACTAGACATGTGATAGAAGCCTCCTCTCTGGGTAGTTTTAAGAATAGATTAGATAAATATATGGATGAAGCTGCTAGATGGGACTGACTTTTTTTTATGTACATATGTATATATTTTTCTAAGGAGTGGGGAGATTATATTTTGCGGTTGCATGAATGGACATAATCCTCTGGATGCATTTTATGTATATTGTAGATTAGATCTGACGAACTCCTTAAAGGGTGACAATGTTGATGACTTTTCTCTGGTAAGAAATCTTTTGTGTGTTGACTGGAACAGGAGCTGCCAAGTGTAGGCCATGAATGGTCTTTTGCAGTCTCCTTTTCTTATGTTCTATTAGGAAGAAATGTAGGAAGCCGTTGTGGTGGAATCAGGAGATAGCTAGGAAAATTTCTGAGAAAAAAAGGGCATACCAGAAATTACAGAGAGAAGTACTTTTTACAATTTAAATCATTATAGGTCGACCAGAAAAAAGCTAAATAAGATTATTAAGAAGAGCAAAAGGGCGGCAGAAATTAATTTAGTTCAAAATAATAATAAAGATCCGAGAAAATTCTTTAGCTATTATAGAATTAATAAAAAATCTAACAGTGATAAAATAGGGCCTATTAAATAAAAGGGATTTTGAAAGAATCTGATGAGGAAATAGTAGAGGTTTTTAATTATCATTTTTTTTTCAGTATTTACACAAAAGAATCAAGATAGATTAATTGATGATAATTCTAGGTCAAGGGAAGTAGTGTTGAATACCATTAATGTGAACAGGGAAATAATTATAGGGCTTATATTTGAGTTAAATAGTAGTAAGTCATCTGGCCCAGACAACATTCATTCTAGGTTACTCATTAGGGGGGAGATAGTATTGCAGTAGCTCTTGAGAACATATATACAACATCACTAGAGTTTGGAGAAATACCTAATGATGGGAAATTAGCAAATGTAGTGCCAATTCTTAAAAAGGGAAGTAAAAAGGACCCGAATAACTTTAGACAGCCAAACTTGAATGTTTTTAAACACAGATTAGCTGATTATATGGGGAGGGATGGTTAACTTCTTTTTGTGTGTGTGAGGGGGTATTCTGGACTTATTCCTGTGGATGCAGTTTTTTATTATTGTATATTATGGGTGATTTTGATTTTGATGAGCCTTAATGGTGATGCTTCTTGTTTTTGGTACAATCCTGTGGATGGCTTAAACAGTATATTGTTGATGCATGATCTGACACAATCCTATGGATGGTTTTTGTGTGTGTTTTTGACCGATGCAGATGACTTTTGATTGGCCCTTGTGGCTTTGGTCATACATGAAATTATGTATGTTATGTTATGGTATCACAGAACAGACTCATCTCCTCTACCACAGCTCCATTTATACTCTTCACATAACATAGGGGAATTCGGATACATTTGCACTTCTTTCAACACCACAAGAATTACAAACCACATACACACTACTTACCTCAAAGGGCATACTCACTTCATCCAAAGCCACAGCCATACTGAGAAAACTTTTCAAAACCCTTTAATTAGGCAATCAAGTACTTTGAGCGGTAATTTAATACAAAGATAGTGCCGTCATTTCCAAGGTTTTAGAGCCTTCTAATTAAAAAAAGTTATAGAAGCAATGTTATTCAGCTCATCGAATTACATAGGAATACCTATTTATTTGCCCTATTGCCCTGGAGGGGTGCTCTGCCCCCCAAAGAGCTAAACCCCCCTGCTCGGTTCCGAATCCTTAAGGGTTAGGATATATTAAGGTTCTTGACTGAGAATCACAATTGCACAGAACTTTGGTAAAACAACGCTCCAAATTAAGGCCGCACCGTCCTTCCCAAGTCATTTTGAATAAATGTGCTCAGGCAAATAATAATGCAGCGAAAATTATCCGACTTGGGATTGGTCAAAAAATGATGTCAGGGCAGGTCACGCATGTGTAGGTGTTGTTGTTGGTGGTTTGGGCTGCTTGGGTGGTAGTCACATGAGCCCTGCTGCAAGTGGTTTGTTGCATGTAGGTTACTTGGTCAAGTTATTTTAGATGGTCCTGTAGGGGTGCGAAGATGTATCACAGATAGAGAGAAGAAAATTCCTTCCAACGCGAGAATATAAATAGCCCATTAAATTACCGAGTCAGAACAGACTTCACCGTAGCGTAACGGTAGAGTGCTAGCCTCTGGATTCAAAAGACCGGCGATCAAATTTTTACGGAGAAAATCCCAGAAGAAAACGGAAAATGCTTTATGGACAACTCAAGAAATCGACTCAAGAGAAAACAGCACCCAAAGAAAATGGAATTCAAGGAAATACGACTTACAAGGGATAACTCATCTCAACTCATCTCATCCCATCAAAATCGTCAAGAAGCATCAAGAAGTCATCACGTCATCAGAATTGGAAGGAATCATCGCATCGTCGTTAAAAGGAAGATACATCAAGAAAAGAAGATCAAGAATTAACCCAGCCACCTTAAAGAAGAATTAACTCAGCCTACAAGAATAATAAGAGTAAGATAAAAGGAAGACAAATGTTTCAAGGGGCAACTTCACTAAGAAATAATTATAAATATAGACCCCCCCCCCCCTATAACTCCGGGGTCACCAGTTATTGGGGGGGCCATATTTATGAT
The DNA here is from genome assembly GCA_963969495.1 of Ceratothoa steindachneri. Taxonomy (NCBI): domain Eukaryota; kingdom Metazoa; phylum Arthropoda; class Malacostraca; order Isopoda; family Cymothoidae; genus Ceratothoa; species Ceratothoa steindachneri. The sequence continues at coordinate 58,618,083 of OZ018333.1, forward strand.
AGGATGAGATGAGTTGAGACTAGTCAGCTCTTGAAAGTCGTATTTCCTTGAATTCCGTTTTCTTTGAGCGCGGTTTTCTCTTGAGTTGTCCATAAAACGTTTTTCGTTTTCTTCTGGGATTTTCTCCGTAAAAATTGTGGACTTTGGGGATCGATCGCGGGTCATAAGAACATAAGAAAAGAAGGAGACTGCAAAAGACCATTCATGGCCTACACTTGGCAGCTCCTGTTCCATTCAACACACAAAAGATTTCTTACCAGAGAAAAGTCATCAACATTGTCACCCTTTACAGGAGTTCGTCAGATCTAATCTACAATATACATAAAATGTATCCAGAGGATTATGTCCATTCATGCAACCGCAAAATATAATCTTCCCACTCCTTAGAAAAATATATACATATGTACATAAAAAAAAGTCAGTCCCATCTAGCAGCTTCATCCATATATTTATCTAATCTATTCTTAAAACTACCCAGAGAGGAGGCTTCTATCACATGTCTAGTGAGCCTATTCCATTCATCTACCACACGATTTGTAAACCAATTCCTCCCAATCTCCTTCCTAAATCTATACTTATCAAGCTTAAACCCATTGCTACGTGTCCTGGTATGTTCACTAAGTATAAGAACCTTACCCAGATCCCCTTTATTATATCCTTTTACCCATTTGAAGACTTCAATCAATTCCCCTCTGACTCTTCTCCTTTCCAATGTATGTAGATTTAGTTTTCTGAGCCTTTCACCATAAGGTAAGTTCCTTAGCCCACCAATCATCTTTGTCATCCTTCTCTGCACAGACTCAAGCAAATCAATATCCTTCCTATAATATGGTGACCAAAATTGTACTGCATAGTCTAGATGAGGCCTAACTAGCGCCAGATACAGTTTTAGAATGACTTCAGCACTCTTATTGCTTACACTCCTCCTAATGAATCCCAATATCCTATTAGCTTTATTCTTAGCATTTAGACATTGCTTTCTAGGACGAAGGTCTGAACTTACCAAAATACCCAAGTCTCTCTCACAATCAGTCCTCCCTAAAATTCTGTCATTTAATTTATAACTATTCAATGGATTATTTCTACCTATACTAAGGCTAGCACTCTACCATTATGCTACGACGAAGTCCGTTCTGACTTGGTAATTTAATGGGCTATTTATATTCTTGCGTTGGAAGGATTTTTTTTCTCTCTCTCTGTGATACATCTTCGCACCCCTAGAGTCCTTAATGAATAATAGTTGTGCCTTAAGTTTATTGTTTATATTTTTGAGTGCTGTCCGCTGTTGGTGACGAATTTTACTGTTTCGTTGAGGATTTCTTGCTGGATGGGGGGGTCAAAACCTGCTCCATCCAGCAGGATTGCCAAGGTTAGGTGACGGACTCTAATGCTTTATAGGAAGGCCCTCAGTGTGGTATGGAGGCTGTGGAATCGATGGCAGTGTAGCAAGAAGTGTTCCATTGTCTCCTGATTCTGGCACCACCTGCAGTATGGAGAGTCCATCCGGTGAAGTTTGTACCTGTGCCTGTTCAGTCCACAGGCAAAATAGGGCCATGTCCAGGCCACGGTACTTGTGGCAGTTCTACGGTGCAGGGGAGGTGTTGCTGCAGATTTGGCCAAGCTGGTTTCTTGTAGCATAAGTCTAAGTTTGGTGTCCCACTTCTTTTGGTCTCTTTCCTGTTAAATTTTAGGCGTTGTGGTATTTAAGTCGGAGAGTTTCCTCTGTGTTTGGCACTGGCTTCCTTGTGGCGTGACAGCAATTTCATTTCTCTGAATTCCAACATGTGACGGAACCTACTGCAGTGTGATCTACAGTCCTCCTGTTGTGGGGTGGTGCAGATGTGCCTGAATCTTGTGCCCCGGGGTGGTGTAGGTGCCGGTGAGCCTATTGGTAATTAGTGCCAGACTAGTTTGGGAGTCAGTATAGATCACCACCTTGTCAGTTGTTATAAGGTTGATGTTGTCCAGGGCACACAAGATGGCATGGAGTTCCGCGGCTATATTAGAGGCTGGGTGGTAGCCTCCAGGTTCTGCAAAGTTTGGAGATGGGCAAGTAGACTGCAGATGATGAAATGCCCTTTTCTGGTGAGTGGGATCTGTCTGTAAAAACTGGGGTGTGTGAGGAGTACAGCTCATTGTGCCTGTTGAGGAAAGGTTGCTGGGCAAGTTGGGGTGGGTCCATTCCTTTATGGAACTTGAGGTCTAGGTGGAGGGAGATTTGGGATGCAAGATCGTACTGTGGTGGAATTGGTGAGACAGCTGAGTTTGGGCCTGGTATGTGGGGCAGAGGGAGTGAGGTATCTTCAAGGATTGAGAGTGTTTTTTCTATCAGGGGAAGGTTCTTGACGGGGCCAACTCCTGGAGACTTCAGGGCATCATTGAGTATTGTGGTGACTGGGTGGCTGGTTGGAGCTGTGGATGCCTTGTTGACTGTGTTGCACATTTTCACATGGCGGGTGTGGTCCAGTGGCAGGAGTCCTGATTCCATGTGGAGGCAGAGGATGGGTGTGGATATAAATGCCCCAAGAGCTATCATCAGTGCGGTGTTCTGCACAGTATCCAGCTTTTTTAGGTTGGTAGGTGAAGCGGATCCATAAATGGCCGCCCCATATTATAATTTGATGAGGATAAACGTTCTATACAGCATGAGGATTGTATCCTTGTCAGCTCCCCAGCTGATCCCCGAGACCCGCTTCATGACGTCCATGCGCTTGAGGCAGGCAGTGCGGAGGTATGTGATGTGCTACTTGAAAGTGAGGATGGGGCCGTCAAAAACTAGGCCTAAGAGACTATGTGATGTGACATATGGAATGGCTGCCCGTTCTATGGTGATTGTTGGTAGCTGGGGAATCCTCTTCTTTGTGAAACACATGAGGTGGCTTTTCTGTGGATTTATCTTCAGGTCCCATTGTGTTGTCCACTGGTATAACAGGTTTATTGTTTCTTGCAACCCCTCTTGTGCCTGTAGGAGTGTATCAGCTCTGTGCAGTATGGTGATGTCATCTGCATAGACTAACATGGTGGATTGTGATGTTGGGATGTCTCTCATCAGGATGTTAAAGAGTGTGGGGCTCAGGACTGATCCTTGTTGTATGACACGCTGGAGTGGGTGTGGTGAGAAGGAACTGTTTCCCACAGCAACTGAAAATGTCCTGAGGGTAAGGAAATCCTGGAACCATCTTAGGGGGGCACCATTGAATCCCATTATTGACAGTTTCTGAAGTATTCCCCCATGCGATGCTGTGTCAAACGCTCCCTGCAGGTCGATGAAAGCAGCTGTAAGGAGGATGGTTCGGGTCTGGTAGGCTCTCCTGATGTTATGTTCCATGATGAGGAGGAGGTCCTCTGTGCCTCTCTAAGGGCGGAAACCAAACTGGTATACTGGAAGAAGGTTGTTGTGTTCCAGCTACCAGGTAAGACGAGTGTTGATCAGCCTCTCCATCAACTTGCCCAGACATGAGAGAAGACTGATGGGCCTGTAGGAGTTAGGGAGCTTTGGAGCCTTGCCTGCCTTTGGTATGGGGATCAGCATTGCATGCCTCCACAGTGTTGGGAATGTTCCTGAAGTCCAGCTTTGGTTGAAAAGTGAGGAGCTGGGCACGTGCTGTGTTGGGAAGGTTGGTGATGAACTCATTAGGCACTTGGTCTGATCCCACTGCCTTCCCTTTTTTTCAGGTTCTTTATTACACAGTCCAGTTCGTGGAGTGTGAGTGGAGATGAGATGCTTGTTGAGGCATGCAGAATTTCTGGTGTTTGGGGTGGAGCCAAGAAAACAACAGGGTCTGGGAGGCCATAGATGGTTTAATAGTGTGCAGCCAGTAGTTCCGCTTGTTCAGATGGATGTAGGACTCTTGTCTCTGGACCTCTTAGGGGGAGAGAAGAAGGGGTGGGTCGACCAAACATGGCACGGATGAATTTAAATGTTTGAGATGGACTGCTACGGAAGGATAGGCATGAACAATGGGTGATCCATGAGGCCTTTTTTGCATGAGCTATTGTTTTTCTCTTGACCGTGTCGAGTCTGCGATATGTGATTTGGTGGTGTAGGAGGCACTTCCTCCAGGCTCTTCGCTGATCACGTACCGCCGTCTCACAGAGTTCGTTCCACCAAGGGGACTCGAAGATGGGGGTCGTATGTACCATTTGACTTTTTGAAGTGTTTGTGGCCTATTTCAGTCAGCTGCCATGCTCTCGGTGTTTGGGGATGTGGGAGTTTGTATTGCAGCGGCATCTGCATTAAAAGCTTCCCATTTTCCTGTATTTAAGAGCCAGCGTGGTCTAAGGGAGATTGGTGGGGAGTTATTGCTTCCTAGATGGATGAACACTGGGAGGTGGTCACTACCCATGTATGGGCCTACTTCAACTTCTGCATCACTGAATAGCCTACTTTCCAGACAGAGGTCAAGGGTAGAGTGGGTGCCCCTGAACGGATCAATCCTTGTGGGTAGGCCTGGAGGAGTGAGGAGGGTTAGTGGTGAGGTGAGCAGTGAATTAAAGAGGGAATGACCCGTGGGGTTTATGGTGCTTCGGGGAATACCCAGTTGCCAGTGTGGGTGTCATGGTTTCAAGTGTCGCTCCCGGGAATTGCTGCAGTGGGAATTCTGCACATGCCATCTTCTTGTGGGTAAGTAGGACAAGCCCTCCGCCTTGGATGTTGTTGGAGCCATGTCTCACAAATTCCTATTAGTAGCGGTCAGCACCATTTTGCTTGCAGTTTGACATCTGCCAGCTTGCGGGAAAGTGAGCGAGTATTCCAGAATATGATGGTGTTTTGCTGATATGTCATGATTACTGGGTGAAGATAGCAAGAAGGGCAGGGATGAGATGGCGGAGGATTGATAATATGGAGCAGCCTTGTTGGTAGAGTGAATAACCTTTTCGGAATATGTTGATAAGTGAAGGGACCAGTGACCACCAGTCGATGTCTGCCGAGTCACCTGTCTTCTCTGGCATTTGGGGTGCGGGACTGGTCCTAGATTTAGTTCCTGTAACTTTTTCAGCATACGTTTGATAAGTGGGTTGTTCACTTTTCCTGGTGGTAGGTGTGGGGTGGACCTCAATGTCAGCAAACGGATGGTGTGCGCTGGAGAGTACGTGCTGGCGGGCCGGTGTGTTGCCTGTAAAACGGGTGTGTGCTTGGGGGTGGCATGGGCGGTGTGTGTGGGTGTCAGTGCGCTGAGAGGTTGTGGCGTCTGCCTCGCATGTGTACTGATCTTCATCTATCCTGTCATTAAGAATAGCGAAGGAATTATTTAGAATCAAAGTGGTAGGCACTTTGTTCGGTGCAGCAGGAAGAGGGATGCTAGTTCTTTGGGTGCGTGTACTGGTGTTAGATTGTGTGTTTGGGGAAATGGGCTTTGGTCTGATTTGTTTGAGTTTTGTGTTTGTGTCCTCTGTGTTCACTTTTTGTTGTCTGCAGTATTCATGAATCTCTTCTGCCTTCAGCAGTGCTGGACAGTTCTTGCTTAATAAACGGTGATCTTCCAGGCAGAAGTAACAGTATGGGGTGTTCATGCACTGATTTCCTTCTGGTGTCTTGAAGGGATGGTAGCCACTGCAGTTATTGCACCTAACTTTGTACCTGCAAGCTAGTGCTCCATGGCCAAACTGATAGCATCTGCGGCACCGAAGGGCTGGTAATTTGAATTCGGTCACATTCTTCACTTGGTGCCCCAGTGCTATTTGCCTGGGGAGCTGAATGGCATGGAAGGCCAGCCTGAAGAATCTGAACCCATCTGCTCGCGGTGGTAAGGGTAGGACCTCCTTGAGAGCGACACCAACATGGTCAAGGAAGTCAAATTCTTTGGTCAGATTCTCGACAGTGTACTGGAGGCTGAACGGTTCCACCTTACCATACAGCAAGCCGGGGTTGAGGTCTCTGGACTCAAAACACTGCACCCTCCATTGGCCAAGGGTGGTGATATCTTCTAGTCTGCATGCCAGCTTGTTCAGGCCATCACGGGCCACCTCCAACCGTATAGCCTGGCCGGTGCCCAGCTCCCTGACGCGGCCTTGTAGTATGTATTTCCCCAGCGGGGATTCATTGAGGGCCCTGGTCAGGGCTGTTGGATGGGCGGTCAGCATCTTACCTTCCGTGGACTTGATGTAAATTTTTACATTTGGCTGTTCTTCACCTGGTCCACCCTCTCTTGGCTGGTCACCGTCATGTTAATTTACCCTTACCGGCTGTGATGGCGGCTGGTTTGCGTTCCTGGCAGATTTTGAGGTGGGTGGTTGATGGTCACAGTCTGCTTCCGCCTCCAGGGGTCGCTTAGCTGCCGGTGCGTGATTTACCAGCATGGCAGCAGCTGGTTCGTCTTCCTCTTCCTCAGATTTACCCATGACGCACTAGGTATACATCCGGATGTCTTCTGTGTTGTTACTCCAAAAACGATTAGGGAAAACAAACGAGAGAGAACCGGTACGAAGAAATCTCATCGAGAAAACTTCCCGAAAAGGCCTATTATAAATGCGGACCTTTGTTTTTCAAAACACGATATCTTCCAAAAATCTGAAGTACCTCTATCGTCCGTGAGTCTTGGGAATCGAATTTTCTGTTTCTTTCATAGTCCCGATCGACCTTCCGAAGCGTGCGTTAAAAGCTTGTTTTTCAGAAGGTTTTTAATCTTCCGGGTAGCCAAGTTGCCTAAAGGGCAGTTTAATTAAGATCAAAGAAGTTGCTCGCTGTCTCAGTGTGCTTGATTTGAATCCCGCCCCTGTACAGAATATTCCGAATCAGGAAATAAATTATTTCTGAAGAAAAATTATCCTGTTTTTTTTTTGTTTCTTGTGGTTTGCTATATATATATATATATATATATATATATATATATATATATATATATATATATATATATATATATATATATATATATGAGAGAAAGAAGAATTGGACGCGAGTGAGCAAATGAGACAAGAAACCGGAGTTTTTTTAAAGGCAAGAGAGAGAGGGACATTAGAAGAATCTCGAATCAAAGAGAGCAGAGGGCGGCACAATGAAGGCGATCCTTTGCTGAGAAGACAGAAATAACACCAGGGGAAAAAAGTTTTTGAAAATTCCTGGCCGAGACTCGAACCCGGGTCTGCTGATTGCCGGTCAGATGCTTTATCGCTAAGCTACCAGGCACAGTAAATATATTTCGCCCAAAGCGTTATCACATCGAACTCAGTATCTCCTTAAGCTAGGAACCTCCAAAGAATCTTTATACCACATCCTCTTACCCATTCACAATTTAAAGGCTCATTGTCCATGTCACATACAAAGAAGGAGCAGAACCTGTAGTTGCTCATTCTTTGTATATATATATATATATATATATATATATATATATATATATATATATATATATAATTTATGGAATTCTTGCGTTTGAGTTAAATTAAATTTTGATGAAAATAATTTTAAAAATTAAAGAGGATGTAAAGAAACTACTTTTTTAAACATTTTGAAAACATACAAAGTAGTAATATACAGGATAAACAGTATTTCATACTCGAGTTGCAGTGTGGAAGAAGTTCAACGGCGTCAACATAAACAATCCTTTACCAAACAATAACTTTACTGACCGGCGTCGGTAGCCTCAATCCTCACTGCTTCTAAACACCTTAATCAACCTTGGAGCAAATCTGGACCTCCTAGCCAACTTTATGATCTGCCACAACGATACAAACTCACGAGCAACACGGTTTTCTCTAACTTCCGGCGTGGTTTCTTCCTTCTCAGTTAGGCCAGACAGTAAATTCAAGCATTGCCAAACAACAACATTCTGTGCTAAAAAATTCTAAGACTAAGAAAACAAAATTAAGGCTCACTTAAGCAACATAGTCTTACAACCAGAGAGGGAATCCTCTTACTCTCTGGGGGGCTCTGCCAGGCGATGCGTCTGTAGACATGGCCGAGCTGGTGGCAATACACCACTCGGTACGGGAGATTACGCGACGTGCCCGGTTCAGAGACCGGATTGTGATCTATAGCGACTCACAGAGCGCACTGGGTGCTCTCGGGGCATTAGAATATCCCCATCCCCTGGTTCGCGATATCCGTGACGCCACGGTTTTGGCGAGCCGGGCGGATGTCGAGATTATCTTCTGCCGGGTTCCTGGACATGTAGGAATTGCGGGGAATGAGCGCCCCAAAGAGTCCGCTAGGACTCTGCGACCGGACCAGTGTTTCGCTCTTCCTCACACCGACTACATGGCAGGAATACGGACAGCTCTTCATATTGATTGCCAAAGAAGATGGGAGACGGTCAAAGGGAACGTAAAGTTGCGTGCCATTGCGCCGCAAATGTTCCCATGTACCTATCCCCCAATGCTGCGATGGATTCAGGTCGCTTTCTGTCGTCTCCGAATCAGACACACTTGTGTGACGCATCGCTATTTGATGAAGCGTTCGCCTGCGCATATTGTGACGACTGCGTTGTCCCCCAAACTGTTTGGCACATTCTTGTTGAAGTTCCCAGTCTGGGTGATCTTCGTGCACGTTACCTATCCCGGTAACGGGATGGGCGAGGTCGCTACCTCCTGTCCCTTGTGCTCGGGACGAGTGCGTGCACATTGACTGGTGGACTAGTTGACTTTTGGGAGGAGGCCGGCCTTCTCCCTTTTATTTAATTAGGTTTTGTTTTTTTGGTTATTATTTTCTTTGCAGGTTGCACGCTCTTGCACCGGGGGGAGGAGGACCTCCCCCGACGCTGGAGCTTCTTCCTATTTGTCATCTTCCCATTTTACCTTTTTTTCATTTTTTTTATTTTACAGTAGCTTAGAACTAAGCTGTTTGTTTGTGGCGACTTATGCCCAAGTGGGCAGTCGCCAGATAGCCCCCCACCCCAAAATAAAAAATCTTACTCTCTGGGGATATCGCCATATACCACTGTCTGCATCGTTTCCTTCTTCAATACCCTGAACTTGTGATGGTTCTTCTTCACTTTCCTCTGTATCTTCGGGGTGACGTATGATCTTTCGTGCTCCAAACTCCTCTTGTTCCTCCTCATTTCTTTGTACACCTTCGTGTGGATGGACTGCTCTACGAATATCAAGAACATGTCTTGGCATACCATCTATCGACAAATTATTCTCAGAGGTAATTCTTGTAACTACTCATCTTTACCAATTATATGTACAACGAGCATGCGCCGGTTTCACCCGAACTTCCTCTCCCAGTCTTACAGACAAAACCTCTACTTCCCCAACCTTAGGTGGCACTGCTGCAGTGTCTCCGATTCTATCGGAATATTAGTTTCTGAGGTACTGATTGTTCATCTTGTCTGGACCTAGGTGACATGTTATACCAAAAGACGGTCTTCAACGGGATGCCTCCCTACTATCCCATTGCCGCCTGGGCGATATGCTGCTCTGAAAAAACGGTGAAAATTCCACTTGCTGAGAAGCCTTGTAGCACCTAAATTGCAAGGTAGAGTAGAGCAAACAAGGAACCTCTCAAACGAGCACCCTGTTTTCCCTATGAAATCCTGAAACTGGGCACACAAATTAATTTCTAAAATAATATGCAATGTAATAATGAACCTATCTAGAATAGAGCGAAAACTTATATTAAAAATAGACATGAGTTAAGAAAACATTAATGTAAATAATATATGTATTTTGTTCGAGGCGAAAAGAATGAATTTAAGACGGCAGCAAACAGATGCACTTGCACACAAACATACAAAAGTAGTAGCTGTTCAAACAAATCTTGGGAGGCAGGTGTAGAACTGAAAATACGATAGCAGCGGCCATTGTTTGCTAGCAAGGGACTTTGAAACTCAGTCGCGTCATTGGTACTTTGACCAGAAACAAAATCTCATCTACTTAGATACAAATTAACAGGGAATGAAATATGATCCACTCTAAACATGGAATAGGCTCCACCCAAACAACATCAGTATATAATAATAGGCCATATCCATTGTCTCCGACACAAATAGAAGTTTGAAGTTTAAGTCCAAGTGCTGCTCCTCCATCCAGAAGTTCTGGCGGCTTTATAACCAGACCAAACCTCTTTAGATGGCTAAATAATTCTTTAGCAGACACCTTTGACTCGTCCACCAATATATCTCCATTGTATGAGCTGACCTTTCAAGCACCATTTTCAGGATTTTTGCCATGACTCGTGGTGTACAGTTTAACCCAAAGCCTAACCGCGTTAAGCAAAATGTTCATCCCTTATACTTGACTAGTTGATATTTTCATAATTCATTTTCAAACTTTATTTGCAGATAAGCGGATTTAAGATAAAAATATTTGCATCTTTCCTCTCACCTGCCTCCACTCACGCATAACCTCACTACACACATCAGCAACCTCATCTCCGGTGTGACTCTTTACATATGCATTCAACTTTCGATAACCCAAAACAGGACGTACTTTTGTCTTAGTCTGCTGCTCAATTGCTATTAGCGTCGGAAGCCCACTTTCAACTACATCCTTCCAAGGTATAAGAATACCTTCATCTATCCAGCGCTCTACCTATTTTTCAAACTCTTCTCTTTTCTTCAGAGTCAACTGCTTGTCGTAGCAAGAGATTGAGTTCTTTAACACAGACGGCTTATCTGCTTTCCAGTACCATTTCAGAGTCCAATACCTGCCATCAAATGTCGCTGTAGAATCCTTATCTTCAATTAAACATTTACTGCCTTTCTCTTTGTTCTTTTACAACAACTGCCAAACAATGACCTTCTCCGAATCTCAGTCCCATTACTGATGGTAACGACCCAAGCAGTTTAACAACGTCCATTCCCATCACCACATCAACGCCATTAACAATTTCATCAATCAATACTGCTTCCACCTCCAAGTGCGTCCCACTCACCGCCAGCTCAATCCGACATTCGCCTTTGCATTTGACTTTTCTCCCGACAACCGCAAACATAAGACTCTCCCCCTCACAATAGTCCATCAGCTGAGACTTCACCATTGTAGTTGAACACCCCGTGTCAACCAACGCACGCACCACTGCTCCCCTTTAACGATACCTCAACAAGTGGTACTACATTTGGCGCCTTTATCGCTGGGGTTGCTGGCGCAACAACCCCTCCTCCTCCCCGATTCTCGTTTCCCTGGTCACATTGCATGGCCAGGTGGTCTTCTTTACCAAACCTAAAGCACAGGATTGGACTTTGCTTTTTGCAGAAACTTACCATGTGAGGTCTTGCACATCGGAATCACTGCTTTTTAAAAGTATGTATGTGCCTCACTTGCTCTAACAGCTTCTTTACCAGTACTCTGATGCTTGCTTACTTGATTAAGAGCTACTGGTGCTACTTGACTAACCCTATGAGCAGCCAAGACTCTGGCACTGGAGAAAATATCACTCCACTGGCATTTTTGCAATGTTTTCTGCCTGCTTAACCCATTCACAAATGTCAGCCTTACAATGTGTTCAGGGTTATCCCCTGTAAATTCTCCCAGGCTAGCCAATAGCCTGCTCAATAGTTCACCTCATATTCCCGAACTTCCCATAAGCCACAAACGGCTCATCAGTAAATGCTTCCTTCAGCCTTGTCTCAATCTTATCGACGCCTGCTTGCTCACTTTCTTTCATCTCTAAATATATTGCTAAGGCAGCACCTTCTAAATATAATGGCACGAAACTTGCTATGGCCGTTATATTTTGCAGCTTGGCAATCAACTTTACTTTCTTCAACCACGCCATCACGTCAGCCTCTCCAGTGAATGGCTTTACCACATCCGACGACACTTTGAACTTCCCTCCCATGGTTGGGGCTAATATAGTTTGTTGCCAGATCATACAAAATAGTAATACACAGGTGAAACAGTCTTACTTAGTCAAGTTGCAGCATGGAAGACAATCGACGTCGTCAACGTAAAAAAACCTATTCCAAAACAATAACTCTAATAACCGGCGGCGTTAAACCTCAATCCTTAGTGCTTCTCAAAATCTTAATCAACCTTGCTAACCTCAGGATCTGCCACAACGATACAACCTTACGACCAACGCGCTTTGCGCTAACTGCCGGCGAGCCGGCGTGGTTATTTCCTTCTCAACTAGGTCAGACAGCTCCTTCCAGCATTGCCAAACAACAACATCCTTCCCCTATAACTACAACTTTTTATAACACTATTGCGTTGGGCAGTTGCCAAGTTACAATTTTGCAAGTTAACAATTACTAAGTGAATTAAATGCATTTTTCATAAAATGAAATTAGGTATGGTTGAAAATTGCAAAAGTAGCACGATTATCGAATGGATTGCAGAAAATACGCAGAGTAGCAGAGGCATAATAAAGTATTAAAAAAATCGCAAAAATTCGCACGATCTGGCCAACTGTGTCCTGGTATTAAATTTCCCCATCCCTTATTCCTTTCTTTTAAATTGCCATTCTTCTGCTAAAAAGACATTATTCTATAATACGGATCCTACTATCCACTTTAATGTTCAAAACGTTCTCCTTTTCCCCTTTTCTGATAGCTTTATTGACCTTCTTCATCTTTTAAAAATACTTTAACATTTCTGTTGATTTCAAGCATGAGTCGAGTATCAAGAATATTCTTGTTCACAATACATGTAAAATATAGGTAGAGTTTACTCAGTCGAATGTTCTGGCTGTGTGAGTAAATATTTTGGAAAAACAGTCAAGCAAATGATTGTCCGTATAATTCAGCATAATTTCAATGTACGGAGAGGTGAAAATAATAGTGCTATTTTTTGTTTATATGGCCGAGAATGATCATTAATTAACTAGAATTAGGTTAAATTAATTTAGCCTCTTGCTCTTTTATAAGCCATTCCGATAATTACAACGTTTCCCCTAGCCTTATTAAAATTGATGCTGTAATAAAAAAAATCCTATTCTTAAAGCAGTGAGTGTGTACTTTAAGTCTTAGTTTCGTGTCTAATTATCATAGTTATGGAGACCTAGTTTGGTTATTTGAATTTTTTTATTGTAGTTGTATTTAAACACTATTTTATTACTCTCTTTCTCTCTCTCTCTCTCTCTCTCTCTCTCTCTCTCTCTCTCTCTCTCTCTCTCTCTCTCTCTCTCTCTCTCTCTCTCTCTCTCTCTCTGCCTACCTCACTCCCTCTGGACTACTATGGACAACTATTAAGGACTACTATACTCGATAGCCAAGTTCGCAGACGATAGCAAGTTAGGAGGTAGTAGAGCTCGTGAGAAGGAGTAAAACGCCTGCGAAATAGCCTTCTCAGGATAAGTGAGTGGTTCGAGAGGTGGCAGATACCTTTAAACCTTGACAAGTGCAAGGTAATGCACATCGGCCATGCTAATCCTCGGGAAAACTACTCCTTGCTAGGCAAACAGCTAATGACCTTGAGAAAGATTTAGGTGTGCTAATCAGTGGTGACTTAAAGTTCTCCAAGCAGTGCCTCCAGGTGTAAAAGAGGGTCCAGAGAATGCTGTGGGGGTACATAAAGAGACATTTTTGCTTATAAAATAATCAGATTGCTCTTGCCTTGTACACCTCTCTAGTCCGGTCACACGTTGAATACGCCGTACAATTCTGGTCTCCAACCCTGAGGAAGGATATTGAACAGCTGGAAAAGGTACAGGCCAGAGCCACAAAATTGATCCAACCTTTAGACAGAGAAGTTATCAGCAGCGGCTACAAGAAGTGGGGATGTTCTCCCTGGAGACGCGCCAGTTAAGAGGCCAGTTAATTGAAATTCTAAAATAATACGAGGGATTGAAAACTAGATGACATGAGGCTGTTCACGTTGAACGCAAATGCTACACGTAACCACAGTTACAAACTGGAATTACCGTAAACCCTTACTAGCATTTGCGGCAACTTCTTTTCGTACAAAATCTGCGGAACGTGGAACCGTCAACCACTAGAAGTGGTGAACAGTTCATATCTCGACTTGACGAGATAATCCACACCTTGACCTAGATGTACGGCTGGTTTAAGTAGCTAAGGGGCCCTGAGTACAAGTAACAGCAGTGCCCCCACCATATATATATATATATATATATATATATATATATATATATATATATATATATATATATATATATATGAGGAATTAAACCACATTCTCCGAAGACAATTTAATTCAGAACAGTTTCGGTGTATTTCACACCCTTTTTCAACTGACATTGGATAAAAAATATTAGAAAAGTGCTTACAAACATAACACGGGGGCAGGTCGTGAAAGATCCCCTCTTTTTTCCCCAATCCCTTACTTGTGGCTAATCAGGGGGATAGGTGGTTAGGCCTAAACATATTCAAGGGCTGACATTTTACTATTTTGTTTATTTGCTTTCGTATTACAGGATTAAAAGAAAATTGACCTTCAGATAGATTTAAATTAGGAACTAACGATATCAAGCTCGATTCTACGATTCTTCTCTTAACATAGTTAGCCGATTTAAATACCATTTTACTTCCATTGAAATCGATCGAATGATTCAAGTCTCTAACATGGCAAAATATTCCACTGCTTTGGCTGATCACTCTAATATCTCTTTTGTGTTCGTCAATCTCTTGTCTAGATTTCTCCCCGTTTCCCCTATATAAACTTTATGGCAATCGTTGCATGGTATTGCATATACTCCTATGTTATGATGTTCTTTGGGTTTCCTGGCCATCATCAATTGGTTTAAGGAATTATTATATTTAAAGGCTAGATTAATACCCGCTTTTCCAAATATGTCCTTTAAACTATTTAATTTATTATTAAATGGCAATGTTATACATTTGTTGAAGTCATTAGTGCGGGAAGGCTTATTACCATAGAATGTTTTCCTAGCTGCAAAATGGGCAGACGATATAAACCAATCGGGGTAATACAAATTAGAAAAAATGGTCCTGATAATGACAATTTCTTCATCTAAATAGGAAGGATGACATATTTTGTATGCTCTAAGGAAAAGGTTAGAAATTACCGATTTTTTTACCAGTATTATCGTGAAACGAAAAAGAATGTATATAGGCATTCGAGTGGGTTGGTTTCCTATAAACGTCAAGTTTTAATTCATGGTAATCTTTATTAATGAGGACATCTAAAAAGGGTAATCTATTATCATATTCCCATTCATATTTAAATTTTATGGAGACATGCAAATTATTCAAATTATTAAAAAAGTTATCAAAATCATGGCCATTATTAGGCCATACAGAAAATACATCGTCAATGTACCTTAACCATATAAAGTTAGGGGGAGAAATTGTGGGAAGGAGTTCAGTCTCAAAATATTCCATGAAGAGACATGCCAATATCGGTGATAAACTATTCCCCATGCTAAGGCCAAATATTTGTCTATAAAACTCATTATTTACTCGAAACAATTGTCAGAGAGACATAATTAAACTAAATCGATAAATTTACTCGTAGAAATGGGAAGATCCAAATTAAGTCTAGGCATGATTTCCCACAAAAGGCCCATGGTTTGGTCAACCGGAACTTTGGTAAACAAAGAGTTTACATCAAAGCTCACAAGTTTTCTATCCGGTAATTGCAGGTGGTTGAGACGGTCAACGAAATCTTGAGTGTTCATAATGTGTGCAGATGAGATTTTTCCAACTGCTGGAGATAAATGCTTGGCGAGCCATTTGGAGAGCTTATAAGTGGGAGAATTAATATTGGAAATGATTGGGCGTAAGGGACATCCCTCTTTGTGGGTCTTTGGGAGCCCACACATATAGGGAAGTGAAGGGTTCGTACTCTTGAATTGTTTGATTAAATCTGCGCTTTTCAATATTCTCTTCAATTTGTTGTTGAAATTGCTTGTTTTATTATTGAGCGGGTCACTTTGTAGCTTTTCATATGTGTTTACATCGTTAAGAAGATCATTAAGTTTATCATTACAACTATGTTTGTCCAAAATGACTGACTGATTTGTTTTATCGGATTTGGTTATAACAATGTTGTTATTAAATTTAAGTTTATTTAACGCAATCTGAAATCTTTTGGGAAAACCAATTTGGCTAGATTTTTCAGAATTCAGGGCACTAAGCATACAACCACTAAGAAATTCACCACTTATTTGCTCATGTGAGGATTTGGCTATGGATACTAAATGGTCTAGTGAGAACTCATCGCATGACTTAATTGAAAAGCTTAAACCGTATCCTAACGCAAATTTTTCATCATCAGTCAGTACATGGGATGATAAATTCAGAATATTTTTATTGAGGTTTGAACCTTTAATCCAAAGACTGTTCATAAAAATTCGGTTAAGTTTCCACTTCAAATAAAGTAAAATGTCAGCCCTTCAATATGTTTAGGCCTAACCCCCCCCCCCTGATGAGCCACAAGTAGGGGATTGGGGAAGGGGGGGGGAAGAGGGGATCTTTCACGACCTGACTCCGTGTTATGATTGTAAGCACTTTTCTAATATTTTCTATCCAGTGTCAGTTGAAAAAGGTTGTGGGATACACCGAAACTGTTCTGAATTAAATTGTCTTCGGAGAATGTGGTTTAATTCCTCATCTTTTCTTGCGATATTGCATTAATTTTCATCATATATATATATATATATATATATATATATATATATATATATATATATATATATATATATATATATAGCAGGAATATGAAGACATATGCGATGGTTTGAACATTTAATTTTCCGGACGTTTCGGTCATTAACGATGACCATCATCAGCGAATTCTAAATACAAAGAATTATTTTAATAAGAATAACTAAACACAGCAATAAAAACATTACAGGAGTCAACTTGTAAGAGCTATGGTTATGTTCCGCAGTTTCTGCGCATCAAACTTTATCGATCTGCTCTAATGCAAGGTGAGCTCTATAAATCTTGGACATCTAAATTACTTTTGCAAGAGATTCGCCACAAGCAACGTCTCGTGTCTAAATTCTCTTCAGATATTACACGTTTCTCATCGTCCCTTAAGTCTTCAGTTTCTCTGTTGGATTACACTATCTTATATAGCTTTATACGTAGACAAGTTGATAAATATAATTCTGCTACCATTTGTCGCCAAAATAATAAACTATAGAACTTAGGTATAAATTTCAAGTTAAATTGTTCTAGGGATGATGTCATCTCTAATTATTCCAACAAAGTTCTGACCCCCTCAGGAAAAACGTATCTTGTCTCTGGGACTAGATTTTAGACTTCCGGTCTTTAAATTAGATTTCTATCGATACTTTTTGTATTTCGAAAAACTGTGCCACCAACTTAATCCCCTCCCTATGTCAAAACCAGGATCCAATTTCATAGATGATATTAAGTATTTAGCCAATAGATTCTATTATAAATATAACAGCTTTAAAGTTTTCTGCCCTGTATTCAGTTTCAAAGATTTTAATATACATACTGTCCAACCTCGGTAAAGATCATTCTATCGTGATATCCAAACCGGATAAAGGGAAAGGTGTGGTCATTTTGAATCGGTCTGATTATATTTCTAAAATGCAAAAAATTCTTTCGGACTCCTTTAAATTTCTTAAACTGGATAAAGATCCATTTAAACACATTTTGCAAATTGAAGACAAAATTAACAACTTTTTACGTTCTCTAAAAAAGAAAAATATTTTCTGTGATTTTTACAACCAACTGTTTGCTTCGGATACATCGCCAGGTATTATCTATGGTTTACCAAAAAACTCTCAAGGTAGGATTACCTCTCCGTCCAATATTATCTGCCATTACCACCCCTAGCTTTAACTTAGCCAAGTTTCTAGTTCCCATAATTGAACCTCTCACTCGCAACGAATTCACTTTGAAAGATTCATTCAAACTTGTCAGCTACATTTCTCAATTAGATTTGAATCACTCGTTTATGACTCAATCGATGTAGAGTCTCTATTTACTAATGTACCTGTCATGGAACCTTGCAAAATCATAACCGATACCCTTTTTCAATCAAAAGATAGCATTTTAGGTCTAGCCAAGTCTCTTTTTTCTACCTTATTAAAATTGTTCGTAGAAAATACAGTGTTCTTTTTTAATGAGATTTTGTACATTCAACACGATGGAATGGCCATGGGCTCTCCATTGGGTCCCAGCTTCGCTAATGCTTTTTTGTCCTACCACGAAAAAAACTGGTTAAGGGACTGTCCCGTTGAATATAAACCGTTAGTGTTTAAAAGATTTATCGATGACTGCTTCCTTATTTTTAAACACAAAGACCATGCCCCATTATTTTTAAATTATTTAAATCAACAACACCCTAATATTAAATTTTCCATGGAGATATAATTATACAATAAAATCTCTTTTCTGGATGTCACTGTTTCAAAAGTTGGTTCTAAATTTAACACATCAGTTTACAGGAAACCCACTACCATCAAACTTGGCACCTACTTCTTTAGTTGTACTCCTACTAATTTCAAACATTCTGCCATCATAAACAGTATACACAGAGCTTACAAAATCAGTTCAAATTGGTTTCACTTTCATTCCGAAATAGAATATCTTAGGAGCTTTTTTCATTTTAATTTTTTTTCCAGACCATCTTTTTGACAGACTTACTTCTAATTTCTTATTTAAAATGTTCTCTCGCAAAACCCCTCTAATAACTGTCCCCAAACAAAAACTATTCTTAAAACTGCCTTATCTTCCACTTGACACAAAATTCAACAAAGCTTTACTTTCGACTCTTAATAAATACTTTCCTCCATGCAAGTTTCTCCTAATTAATTCTAATCCTCTTGCTGTCTATACTTTCCTTCGGCACAAAGAATCACTCCCATTATGCCTGCGTTCCTCCATCATTTATCAATTCACTTGTGCGACCTGTCAAAGTCACTATGTAGGCCAAACAAGTCTACAATTAAGATGTAGGATCGCTAAGCATATCGGAGTATCATACAGAAACAACATTCCCATCTCCAAACCCGAACACTCCTCTATACGAGAACATTCCCTAAAACGTAACCACTCGCTTGACCCTGATTCCTTTAGTATACTCTCTTCTGCCTCCTCTTCCCTAAGTTTAAAAATTCTTGAATCTCTTTACATCAAACAAATAAACCCGGAACTCAATGATTATTCATCATCCCTTAAATTATTCAATATATAGACAAATGTACAACCAACCACATCCCCCTTAATAGTTTTCTTTTTGCCTAATTCTGTCCGTAATATCAGTTGTTACTCCCAGCTTCACCGTTATAAGGTTAGTACTCGTGCAGAGAAATTTTTATTTCTATTTTAGTTTGTCCCATTAATATCTAAACGATCTGGTTTATTATTGACTTTTCCTTAATTTAATGTTTTAGTCGTTCTTTTGACCCCTCCATTATTGATTATTTACTATTTAAACTTTCGTGCCTTAGTCGACTCGTATCATTTATGTTCAATCACTTAAAATTTAACTTAATTGGAAGGCAGCAGAATTTCACTTCAAAAGTTGACGCTGAAGACATCTCATTTTCGATAAAGGAGGAAAAGGTTGACGCAGGGGAGGCTCAAAACGCCAAGTTTTGCCTCATCAACCCTACGGGGACTATTCGCCATAGACTTTTCCATCGGCTTCAAGACGACTTAATGTCGTACTAACTCCCCCCCACCATCCTCCCTCGACGGAGTTGCGAAGCTGAAATGAACTGATCTGACACTCATCTAGTCTCGCTCCAACTATGTCGGTCCACTTTGATAGACATAATTGGGGACGTAAAGGAAAGCAGGTTTGAGGATTAGCCCACTGTGGAACTCTAAGGAAGAGACCGCCCGGTTACGAGGCGATGCTGAAAGCTTTGGGGAAGAGTTCGCTCTAATCTCTAAGGGTAGCTTCCGGCCAAAACCACAGCGGGACATACAACCGTCCCTGTGTAAGTTGGAAACAGCATCGATATCCAAACCCCAGATGGGGCGGCACCCCGGATGGTGGTAGTTGATTCTATCACCACCCATCATCAAGTCCGCCACACTTCACCCATCTGTGGGGCCTCCCCGGGTCCACCCACCATCATTCACCCCCCCCCATCCATTTGGCAGTTCACGTTCACGTAGGCTTAGCGACGAAGTAGAGGGAGTCATCAAATAACCCAAATAAAGAAGACCAAGAAGCAAAGGTGCATCATATTGATCTAAATCAAGTCACCCACAACGAAAGCAGTGCGAGCTAAACAGCTGCAGGGCTGAAGGGCCACTCTTGAGAAGAGTTGGCCCAGGACCACACGACCAGGATACCTCTGCGGGTTGTCGACGGGCAGCCCAAGCCTAGCAGAGAATCATTGTTCGAGGTCGTGTATGGCAATTTAGGCATTGCCATGGTGAGGCTACTAGACATACCCTCTGGTTATATCACGATATGCGAAAAAGAAAAGGATATAGAGGAGATAATAAAAGAGAAGGCAGTTGGGGTCCTACGAGGCATTGGGCTGCAGCCAGCAGTACCCCCACAGATCCTGGCCCACAGGAGCGTGGCATGCCGGCGTATCGACCCATGGATAGGGCAACATTCCGCAGAGGAAATAAGAGAGGAGATTCAGATTCGGCAAGCCTGGGCCAAGCTAGCCGAAGTAATAAAATTCAAGAACAGGAGGGACGGTGGCGAGTACACCCATGTGTTCAAGGTGGTCTTTGCGGAGACTACCATGGCACAAAAGGCAACTAAACAACGCCTTCTTATGTTCAACGCCAAAATTAGCGGGGAGCAGGTTGAAAAAGGAGAATATACTCCGGTCCAATTCTGCTTCAAATGCTACAGGATGGAGTCGCATGCCACCAAGGACTGCAAAGAGCCGCAAAGAAGAGGACTGCAAAGAAGTGCGTGAGCTGCAGGCAGGGACATAGGACTATGGCCATGTCATGCCCCGCTAAGAAGGAAATAAGGAGAAAAAAGCAAGAAGCCAAGATAAACGAAGAGACGCGCAGAGCAAACACGTCCTACGCCCAAGCAGCAAAGGCAGCCATCTCGGAGGTGGACGCCAAGAAAACATACCTCAAAATTGAGAACGAGGGCTCCACAAAAATCATGACGTGCATCCTTCACGCGCACGTCATGAACCTGGCTCGCCCGAGCACGTTCACGACAGTCCTGAACCAGATGCTGGCAAAGAACGGAATGGAGCAGATGTGGTTCCCGGACAACCCCCCTTCTGGGGATGTACTGCATCTGCAGATGGCTCCGAAAGAGCAACAAACAGCAGAGCAAGTAAAAACCAGCAAACAGACAAATAAGAAAGAAAGAAAGCAAGCAGTCGAGGCAACAACTCCTGCGCCCACTCAGAATAAAGTAAACACGGCAGTAAAGGACAACTCGGACACAAACAGTTCCTCGGAATCATCAGATTCCTCAGACTCCGAAGCAACAAAATCCCAAGAAGCGAAAGGAAAGAAAAAGAGAGTCAAGAGATTGCGGGCGAACAATATAAACCTCAAAATATACGCCTGCGATCAATTCCCCTTCCCCGAGGAAATTGAAACCAGGAGTATCTTCCAAGGAATAAAATCCAAAATATACAAATGGGAGTACGATTACGAAGTGGATCCTGAAACAGTGGAAGAGGCCATGCTCGTACAAAATGTGACTCTACATCACAGCACCTGCGAGCAAATCTCGAACGCTGAGTTTAGGAAAAAGAAGAATGGGAGAAAAAAGAACAGGGAGGAGAAGGCCACGGCATATAAACACATTCCGAGTGCTTGACCCCGACATCATTCTCATTACGGAGCACGGTATCGACACTACAGCTGGTCGTATTAAAATACCGGGCTACAGAGTAGTCATGAAGAATCATTCTCAGGAAAGGTTCGATGGTGCTGCAATAGCTGTCAAGAGGAACATCTCCTTTAAACAACTACCAGAACTCGATGAGTCCTTTGTGGCAATCGAGCTACACACACTGGTAGGAGACCTCGTGACAGCCGCAGCATATCAACCCCTTCGACGAGCATATCTCCCGTTAAGTAACTTCTACACACTGTTCGGGCACCGCAGAATGGCATTCTTAGGGGGAGACCTCAATGCCAGATGCCGTGCGGCGGGCTATGGTAGCACCAACGATAGAGGCCGAAACTTGGAACTGATTATGGGAAGAAAAAACATCCAAAGGATAGGGCCGGATTTTCCGACCTATATCACTTCCAGATCAGCAACCAAGCCTGACATAATCCTAACAAGTGAAGGCTTCCCATTCAACTACCATAGTCAGCCAGGCCCAACAGTCCCTAGTGATCACGTAGTGATTCTCACCAAAGTATCTCTCGCACCAATCCAGCTCCCAGCCCCTCTCCGGAAAAACTACGCCCTCGCCAACTGGGATCGTTACAAGCAACGACTCAGTGAATATGCGCCAGCTGACCTCAGCACGGCGTCGTTAGAGGAGATAGACAGGGAGCTGGAAAGGACTACAACGTCCATACTAAATGCGGACCTCGAGAGCATACCCATAACAGGTTATAAAACACCTCCTCAGCCCAGATGGACAGAGGAGATGAGAGATATCGCTCGCGTTCACAGGGAAGTGTACGAAGAAGTAAGACGGGAGGTTCCCAACCGGGAAAGAAGCTCGCTCCTTCGATGCCTAAGCTCTGAGCTTAGATAGGCCATCAACCTCCAACAGGAGGAAATATGGAACAGCTTGATAGCCAAAGTCGACAGCAAACTCAGCCCGGCTAAGTTCTGGCGCTAAGTAAAGAATTTAAAGGGACTTACACCAAGACCTAAGGCTCGGATAAAGGAGAACAGAAACTACATAGAGGACCAGGTGGTTCTCGAGGACATGTTCAGGAACTTCTGGAAAAACGTTTTCAGGATTACCCCTGAGGAAAACGACGAGTTCGATCAGGAATTCGAAGGCCAACTGATCGAAGAACTAAATCAGGAAATGCATCGCACGCACCCACAACATCGAGTCAACGAAGGCAGGGAGATGGCGCGCCACGGCCGTCCCATAACATCAGAGGAGGTCATGGCCACTGTAAAAGCCTTTCGACAAAAGGCACCAGGCTGGACGGGCGTCACCAGAAACAACTTGGTTAATGCCCCACAGCAGATCCTTCAGGGAATCGTTAACATCTACAACGCTTTCCTGAATACGGGCTACTTCCCGGAAGGTTTCAAGATTGCTAAGGTGATCTTCATACCCAAGGGAGGTAAACCCCCTGATCAACTGGTAAATTACAGGCCGATCGCCCTGCTGGAGATCGTTGCGAAAGTCTACGAGAGACTTCTGGCTGACAGGCTTCAAGAACATCTAGCCGAGCTGGGAGCCCACGACACTCAGCAGCACGGGTTCCGCAAGGGACGAGGAACGGAAACAGCCCTCGCCCTCCTTGCGGAAAAACTCGCTTGCGGTAAAGCTGAGAGGAGGTACGTAGACGTGGTGCTGCGAGATGTAAAGAAGGCCTTCGATAAGGTTTAGCTGAGAGGGTTACAGTTTAAGATCCTTAACCTCCAGCTTAACCCACTCCTGGAAAGAGTCCTTTGCAACTATGTCTCTGATAGGAGAGCCCGAATTGCGATCAAGGGCTGCAAGGGACCCGAATTCGAACTCGAGGCGGGAGTTCCACAAGGCAGCTGTCTCAGCCCTCTGGTGTACCTAGTGTACACGATTGACCTGCCTGCTCCAGTGAGGTAAGATTCGATGTATCTGCAATACGCAGATGACATCACCCAAATCGTCCTGAGTCCATTCAGGAACTCTGGAAGTCAGGCGAGGGCGACAGCTGTCGAAATCGAAAATATCAACCGATATGAGAAGAAGTGGAAAATTAAAACCAACTGCCAGAAGTTCACCATTATTCCAATGAACCGCCGGAAAGTGGACGACGTCATCGTCAATAACGAGCTCTATCCGTACTCCAACGAGGATAAAGTCCTGGGCTTACAACTCTTCAAAACAGGATATAAGACGCATATAAAAAACCAGAGTCTCCCTAGCCAAAAGAGAGCTGAAGAAACTTTACCGTTTCCGAGGCCTTAGCGTGCCAAACATCAAAAAGCTGTATATGACCTTGGTACGCTCAATCCTAGTGTACCCGGCCGTGATCACGCAGATGGCAAGCTGCACATCTCTCAGAATGATGCAGAGGGTGCAGAATAAAGCCACTCTGCTGATCACTGGCACGCAAAGGATCGACCGTATTCGGCAATCGGTTCTACACCAAAGGATCGGACTAAAGCCGATCAATACGGAGATCCAAAGGCTAGGGAGAAAGACATGGGATAAAATAGACCGAGTGATACTCCCGACTATAAACTTAAACCTGAATATACGTGCAAACCGAAGACGCGCAATAGGAAGAACGGCTCTGTTCCCTAGCAGTAGAACCTGCGCGAGAGAAGTGGTACTATCAATGTACACGTAGTAGTAGTACACTAGACTGAAATTATAAACAAATAAAAAAGAGGCGAAGTGCCCACACTAAAGAACCCCCCCAAATATAAATATAGTATAAATTAAAAACTTAACTAACTTTAAATATAAAATAGGCGAAGTGCCCAAACTAAATGACTGTAAAAATAATTAAAAGTTTAGAATAAAAAGAGGCGAAGTGCCCAAATAAAAGAAGAGACAGACTAAAACTCAAAACTTATGAATTCAGCATAAGAGACACCTTTGAAAGGCTCGAATGCTTCGACGGAAAATACAACTAATCAATATATATATATATATATATATATATATATATATATATATATATATATATATATATATATATATATATATTATAATGGAGGAAACTGGCTGTCACCGACAGTCAGCAACTTTAATGACGGAGGAAATTTTTAATATTAAAAAATAGAAATGAGAAGAATGCTAGTGATGCCCTAACACCAGGGCAAACTAGAAATCATTTTCACACCTTTATATACCTACCACACAATTTCATCACTTTAACCTAATTTGTAACTTAATTGAATTACTTGCTTCGCTCCATTTATTAATATCCGCTTCGATTACATACCCCCTTATCTAACTTATTTTGGATTTTTCGCCCTGCCCTTATAATTCTCTCTTGCTGTTGTTTATAGTGAATTTTTTGTATTCCGCTTGATTCATGTTTATTATTCAATTTGCTGCTCATGGGATTATTTAATCTTTTTTTTGTCAGTCTTATTAATCGATTTCTTCATCCCTTTCTTTTGACTTTATTGCTATAGTTTACAATTTTTGTATTTCGATAGGAATTTAATTCATGTTTATTATGCATATTTTAAAACTCATGGGATTATTATTTAATTTAGTCATTTTTTACGATATTACATCAATTTCTTATTAATAGATTTTCACCAATTTGCTTTCAACGGTTTAGGATTATATATTTAATTTTAACTTCTTGCTTTTGGTTATCATTTTCGACTTCTGTCCTGTTTTTTTTTATTGCTGTGTTTAGTTATTCTTATTAAAATAATTCTTTGTATTTAGAATTCGCTGATGATGGTCATCGTTAATGACCGAAACGTCCGGAAAATTAAATGTTCCAAACCATCGCATATGTCTTCATATTCCTGCTACGAATTAGGTTCCCAAGGAACGACTCCATCACTAATATATATATATATATATATATATATATATATATATATATATATATATATATATATATATATATATATATATTCTTTTTATTCCTTTTTTTAATTACAACACCATCCATAGTAGTAGCTTAGCTAGTAGACTATTTGCGGTGCCTTGGAGAATCTTGGAACCATTTGCTGAACTTAGTGCACATCAACATGGAGCACTTACGAGACTTGGCAACAGAAAGCTCCTCAATTATCCTAGACGTGTTAATTTCCCTCAGTAACTCGTGCTCAATACTCATGAGAGAGAGTTGGTTCAATCTCATTTGACCCATACTGACTCTTACCTCGTTCTTGATTCTACAGTATTTAATATCATATATAATAATAAGAAGAATATAAAAAATCAGGAAAATGAATAATTATTCTGTCTCGGCCTTCTGTGCCTAAGGGCAAAAACTTAATTATTACTACTTTTTACATCCCCGCGGGTCCCCCTGAAGCGCGGGGCCCGTAGCACGTGTGCTACTAGGTTAAACCGGCACTGCCTAGATGGTACCACCTTGGTATAGATTATAGATTAAAGGCAAGTAAATAGGTTTCAAGTTTCCTATAAAAATTTCCTGTTTGTGTTCTTCTTTTTTCAGCACATTCAGGTAGCGTTTCCGCTTTCTGGCCCTCAAATGCAGGTGGGAGAGGTGGGCGGGGGGAAACCTTCATCTACGCTACTCTTTCTCTTATGCTATAGATTAGGGCCTTCAAAAAATAGTAGCTCCTTTGTATGGTCAGCAATATCCTTTGAGGTACTACTTTTCATTGTGACTCCCTCCATCCCTCCTCTCTCTCCGTTTCCTATCTCTACTTTATCTATCTGTATTCCATTCTCTCTATCCATCACCACTCCGTTTCTTTCTTTCTCTCCTTCAGTTCTCTTCCTTTCTCTCCCTATTCATTCACATCTCTCTCTTTCCCTATCCGCCAGTCTCGCTATCTATCTATCTATCTCCCTCCTTTCCTCCTCCAATTTATTCATATACGTTACTCTGCGCGATAATTTGTACAATGCCGATAATCCCAAATTAATAGCGTTCTCAATCGTATAGAAGCGAACAACGGAAGTAGAGAAGACAACTTAATCCCAGTCAACTTCGGGACCCTAACATTTAAGACGAACCTTTTACCTCAACCAACAAAGATGCCGCTTGAAAATGAGTATTTATGTGGAGGTACATGTGCGTACGTGTGTCCACGCAAATATGTAGATCTAACACACACACACACTCCCCTCTCCCGCAAATTTATTCTTCATTTATTCTTCCACTATTTCTCACATCCTTACCCTACTTCTCTGTTTCCTCCTCCAATTTTCTCTTGTTGTCACTCAGCTTCTCAATCCTATCACTCTCTATTTCTCCTACCCTCCCATCCCTAGTCTCTCCCTCTCTCTTCCCACCCTCATTCTTTCATTATCTCTCTTCCCATTTACCTATATATGCTTCTCAATGCATTGTAGCAATTACTTCCCTCTTCCATTATCTCTCTCCCTTTCCGCTCTCTCATTCTCTCGATTTTCCTTTTGGTCCTTATTCTCTCTCTTTCATCTCTTTTTCTCTTCTATCCATCCATCCATCCCTTTTGTCACTTTTCACTTATCTCTTTTTCTGTCCCTCGCTTACTCAATCTCTTTTATATCTCTCTATCTTATCTCTCAGTCCCACTATTTATCTCGCTCCCAATTATTCTCTGCCTCTTTTTATTTTTCCCCTTTTTGTCATCTTTCTCTCTCTTATTGTGTATATATGTTTTGTAACTGTGACTATATGAAGGTGTATATAGATGAAAGATGTATATCTCCAGAAATCTGCCTATCTAATCATTTCTCTCTTTCTATCTCGCTCAATCATTCACTCTCTTAACTCTTTCCCTCAAAGTCCCGAAGGCAGGGCCTGCAACTAGTAAATCGAGGAAACTCGATTTGAAAAGAGCAGACTTTGCAGGTCTTCGTGCTGGACTGACTGACGCGGGGCTAGAAGTGTGCGATGTTGTTGAAGACTCGTGGAACAGTTTCAAAACCACACTCATGAGTCTTCAATCGCGTTTCATCCCTCTGAAATGTCCCCGTCGGTCTACTGCTCAACCAAAGTGGTTTAATCGAGAAATCGGCCGACTGCTTAGGAACAAGAGAACTGTGTACCGGCAATCGAAGATTTCGGGTGACTTTGACGAATACTGGAGGCTAGCCAGGAGAGTGAAGTCCAACATAAGGGCGGCTAAGCGGTCTGAGGAACTCAGAGTGGCGAGACTCTGTAAAGAGAATCCCAAGGAGTTTTTGGATATGTGAACAGCCGTAAACCTATCCGTCGAACGATTGGCCCTTTGAGAAATGAGGAGGGGACATTAAAGATGCAGAAAATGCTAGCCTCCTCAACGACTAAATCTCTTCAGTGTTTACTGAAGAGTGTGGTCCCATCCCCCAGTGAATTGATTCCTACTCGGGAGAAAAGCTGGAGGATATGGACTTCACCGAAGGGGAAATATAAAAGAAGATCAGTGACCTAATGACGAATAGGTCACCTGGCCCGGATGGGTTTCTCCCTAAAGTGTTAAAAAAAGTGCACGATCAAGTGTCCCGACACCTAAGCGCAATCTTTAACATGTCAATCCGGACCGAATGCGTTCCTAGAGACTGGCGTGAAGCGGAGGTGACTCCTATCTTCAAGAAAGGAGACCGAAGCCAACCGTCAAACTACCGACCTATCAGTCTGACTTCGATAGTCGGTAAAATCGTGCAAAGCATCATGGTAGACAAAATGAGGTCGTATTTAGAGTCAAACCTGCTACTGAGGAGTTCCCAGCACGGCTTCTGAAGGCAAAGGTCATGCCTGACAAACCTTGTGGAATTCTTCCACTTCGTGTTCAGTGAGCACGATCGGGACAAGGCGGTGGATGTGGTGTACTTAGACTTTCAGAAAGCCTTTGATAAGGTACCACACCAACACCTTCTTTGGAAAGTGCGAGCGCTGGGCATAGACGGAAAAGTAGCCGGCTGGATCGAGAACTGGCTAAGTGGCAGACGGCAACGGGTGGTGGTGAATGGACAGGCTTCTGAGTGGGTGCCCGTTACTAGCGGGGTGCCTCAAGGTTCTGCCCTGGGACCACTACTATTCATCATCTACGTAAACGACATGGACGGTGACATGGTTGCCAAGATTTCACAATCTGCCTACGATACCAAGGTTGGTATGAACGTTGCAAAGGATTGAAATACTGCCCGCCTGCAGGAAGATCTTTGGAAGATTGGTGAGTGGTCGGACACGTGGCAAATGCCTTTTAACGTGAGCAAATACAAAGTGATGCATATCGGCCACAGAAACCCCCAATCTCAGTATACCCTTAAGGGCACTGCTCTTGAATCGAGTGACACTGAAAAGGACAAGGGTGTAACTATCACTAGCGACCTCAAGTTCTCGAAACAGTGCATCGAGGCAGAGAAGAAAGCCCAAAGGATGTTAGGCTACATAAAGCGCCAGTTTGGATCCCGTAACAAGGAGATAGTACTTTGTCTGTACAACTCCCTCGTTCGGCCGCACCTAGAGTATGCCGTACAATTTTGGAGTCCTTCATTGCGAAAGGACATCGCGAGATTGGAACGCGTACAAGCCAGGGGAACCAAGCTGATTCCCTCTATCCGACATAAAAGTTATGAGGATAGACTAAGGGAATTAGATCTGTTCTCGCTGGAAACCCGTAAACTACGAGGTCAGCTCATCGAAGTCTTCAAAATACTTCGAGGGTTCGACAATGTTGACTACCCGGATATTTTCACACTAGGTGAGAACAGAACGCGCAATCACGGCTTCAAACTTGAACTGAAGCGTTACAACCGCAATCTGTGTGGAAATTTTTTTACTTACAGTATCTGCGGTATGTGGAACACACTTCCAGTGGAAGTTGTCCACAGTGAATCTGTTGACCACTTCAAGTCAAGACTAGACAAGGTCTTGAAAAGTGGCCGTTTAGGGACGCAAAACAATTCAGCAGCCATGTGCCTGCTCGATTGATAGTCCAAAGGTACCCTCTTTGAATGGATCGTAAGGTCTCCTAGGGTACTTCCTTTCCTTGTTACTCTCCTCTCTGTCTGTCTGTCTCTCTCTCTCTCGTAGAGGGAGAGGTGACGCCCACTTGTCGCGGCAAGAGCGCTTGTGTGTACCTTTGACTTTTCGAGCTATGTCGGCGGGGGTACCTCTTCTGGGTACCCCTGGCAGGGCTTACCTTGTCGATTTGCTCGGAAACGAGGTTCCAGACTAAGTGCGTCATTCCTTCCTTTTTCTACTCTATCCTTCTCTTTTTTTACTTTTATCCTATCTCTTCCACGTATACAAAAACAAAAAAAAACCAACAAAAAAAAACCCTACTCCTATCGTGTCACTCTTTCCCTTTTGTTCTTCTATCTACATATAAGGACCTGGCAGCTACTTCATGCGTCAGAAGAGAGGCTTTGGAACCTCTATACACAACGTCAATCGACGCTCACTGGTTGCGAGAGACTAGGACTAGAGGTGTCCTAGGCGTTGGGGCACGATGGATGGGATGAGGGTAGTGCCCCGTTAACCCCTTCTCTGGCGCGTAATAAAAGTCCATTCACAGTGACCGTTGACGGGTGCCTCTGGTAGCATCTGTCCGAGGTGACGGCCCTTTGTTCCCAGGTTGGTTGCCATGCCAATAAAAAGCCTTGGGTCGAGTCTCTTGGTGTGACTAGATATCCATTGAACGCTGCTCCGAGATCTTGGCCGTCGTGAAGGGAACTAGTAGGAGTTAAGTACGGGGCGTGCTCCGTTGTACACCTGGTGAGAAATCGATGGCCCTTTCGGGGACCGTCAGTGCTGCTTGGTTGGGGGCCAAGGCAAGTGGAGGTTTGACGACTCGGTCGGACAAACAGCAGCACATGGAGCGTGCCTTCTGAAAGATCCGAAAAGTCTCTAAAGGATAGGGGAAAGCGACTCACGCGGGGCGAAATCGCCCCCCCTCTTTTTAACTATTGATTGGTCGCAAAGTTTTGAGAGAGAGAGAAAGTGTTCAAAATGACCGACAAGAAAGAACCAGGAGCACTCAAATACACGTGCGCAATATGCCAGATAGATAAGTGGTGCGTGGACTTTCCGGAAGGGTGTTATTCAAAATGCCACCCGGCCAGTTCCTGCACCGAATGTATTCTAAACGGCCAAATCAAGGAGTTAAAAGAAACATGTAGGGCTTCCGAGGAAAGGTCTAGGAAGTTGGAAGAGAAAATAAACAGCCTGGAATTGGAACACGCCGGAGTGATTCGCAGGCTAGAGGTCAGAATAGCAGAGCTAACGTCAAGCCCTGTAGTAAACACTGCATCTGCAGTATTACCCCCAGAGCTAGGTCCGCTCTACGGATAAACCCTCAAAGAAAAAGAAAAAGAAGGGAAAGAAACAGGAAGAAGAGAAAGTTGAAACAGAAGATAAGGTAGAAGCAGAAGAAGAGAAAGTTGAAGCAGAAGATAAAGTAGAAGCAGAAGAAGAAAAGATAAAAACAGAACAGTATATAACAAAGGAAGATAGGGGGAGAAAGATGAATAAGAAAAAGAAGAAGAAAAAAAAGAACAAGGAAAATAAGATGGAGAAGAAAGAGGGAACCGAGAGTTCGCTTTCGGAAGGAAAGCCTCAAACCTCAGCACGGAAATGTCCGAGGGTTACCCTTGTGGGCGATTCCCAAGCACAAGGTTTGCAGCCCCTGCTAGCGGCCCGCCTTCGCACTAGTGTTAAGGTATGCTGCCAGCCAGGACGGGGAAACAACCACATCAGGGTAGAGGCTGGGAAACCTCAGATTTCCGAGAATTCAGTCGTTGCACTGATGGTGAGTGGAAATGACCTCTACCTCCGAGGAGGCAAAGTAGGCCCCAGCAAGAAAATTCTCAGCACGGTCATGGGAGCCGTGGAAGACTGCGGATGGAGAACTCGCAAACGGGTCGTTGTAGGGATGCTCCCAAGAACAGGTCCTAGCCAGACAGCTCACTCAAGGAACGTGACCTTGAATCAGCGCCTGTCCGACCTCTGTAGGGCGGAGGGGGTCTTCTTTCTGGACCCTTACCGCACCTTTTACGGTAGAAACGACCTCTACCAAAGGGACGGAGTGCACCTTTCATTCAAGGAAAAGGCTGTACTCTGTAACTTAATCCAGGATGTCGTAGAGCGGACGCAGAGGAGCGTCTGACCCAGAGTGAAGGCGGACGTGAGACAGTATGCCCGTGTCAATCCTGGAACGACGTTCTTAGATGTGGCAAAGGGGAGTACTACCACACAAAAGAAGCCGGGAAAAGGAATAGCGTAGGGAGTACTACACTGGGGGACTCCCCCAAAGTTCTTCTGTTCAATGCGAGGTCAATCGGGAATAAGTTTATTGAGCTCCGTGACCTCGTATCAACAGAGGAACCTGAGATGATAACCATAATGTAGTCGTGTATAAAAACCTCAAGCCGAGATTTTGAAGGTGAATTCACGATTCCCGGTTACCAGCTCTTCCTGAAAAATAGGCCAGACAGAGAGGGTGGCGGTGTGATGTTGTATGTCAACGATAATCTCAACTCGACGGATTGCAACATCGTATCCGACCATGAACTACTAGGTGTTGACCTAGAGATAGGTCCTGCCAAATACAGGACTCTGGTGCTTTATAGACCTCCTGCCCAAATCTTTGAAAATGACAGATCTGTACCAGATACTGGGAGAACTTTTAGAAGTCAGAGTGTGTATCTTCATGGAGGATTTCAACACACAAGTTGACTGGGAAACCAGAGAACCCTGTGGCGAGAACGCACTACTCCTGGAGTTCGCGAACAACAAGTTCCTGACTCAATGGGTGAGAGAGCCAACGAGAGGATACAATATCCTCGACTTAGTTTTCACCTCTAAGGATGACATCGTTGAGGACCTCTCTGTTGGCGAAGAGCTCGGTGGCAGTGACCACCGACTAATTAGATTTGTAGTCAAAGTCCCCAAGGCAGAGCCTGCAGCTAGTAAATCGAGGAAACTTGAATTAAGAAGAGCAGACTTTGCAGGTCTACGCGCTGGACTGACTGACGCGAGGTTAGAAGAGTGCGAGGCTGTTGAAAACTCGTGGAAGTTTCAAAACCACATTCATGACTCTTCAATCGCGTTTCCTCCCTCTGAAATGCTCCCGTCGGTTTTCTGTTCAACCAAAGTGGTTTAATCAAGAAATCGGCCAACTGCTTAGGGAGAAGAGAAATGTGTACCGGCAATCGAAGATCTCGGGTGACTTTGACGAATACCGGAGGCTAGCCAGGAGAGTAAAGTCCAGCATAAGGGCGGCTAAGCGGTCTGGAGGATATGGACTTCACCGAAGGGGAAATAAAAAAGAAGATCAGTGACCTAATGACGAATAAGTCACCTAGCCAGGATAGGTTTCTACCTAAAGTGTTGAAAGAAGTGAGCGATGAAGTGTCACGACACCGGAGCGCAATCTTTAACATGTCAATCCGGTCCAAATGAGTTCCTAGAGACTGGCGTGAAGCGGAGGTGACTACTATCGTCAAGAAAGGAGACCCCAGCCATCCGTCGAACTAGCGACCTATCAGTCTGACTTCGATAGTCGGTAAAATCATGGAAAGCATGATAGTGGACAAAATGACGTCGCATTTAGATTCAAACCTGCTACTGAGGAGTATCCAGCACGGCTTCCGAACCTTGTGGAATTCTTCCACTCCGTGTTCAGTGAGCACGATCGGGACAAGGCGGTGGATGTGGTCTACTTAGACTTTCAGAAAGCCTTTGATAAGGTACCACACCACCGCCTTCTCCGGAAAGTGCGAGCGCTTGGCATAGACGGAAAGGTAGCCGGCTGGATCGAGAACTGGCTAAGTGGCAGACGGCAATGGGTGGTGGTGAATGGACAGTCTTCTGAGTGGGTGCCTTAAGGTTCTGTCTTGGGACCACTACTATTCATCATCTACGAAAACGACATGGACGGTAACAAGGTTGCCATGATTTCTAAATTTGCCGACGATACCAAGATTGGTATGAACGTTGCAAAGGATGGAAATACTGCCCGCCTGCAAGATGATCTTCGAAAGATTGGGGAGTGGTCTGATACGTGGCAAATGCCTTTCAACGTAAACAAATGCAAAGTGATGCATATCGACCAACGAAATCCTCAATCACCCAATATCCTTAAGAGCACTGCTCTTGAATCCACCGACACTGAGAAAGACTTTTGTGTAACTATCACGAGTGACCTCAAGTTCTCGAAACAGTATATTGAGGTAGAGAAGAAAGCCCAAAGGATGTTAGGGTATATAAAGCGACAGTTTGGATATCGGAACAAGGAGATAGTACTTTGTCTGTACAACTCCCTCGTCGGACCGCAGCTAGAGTATGCCGTACAATTTTGGAGTCCTTCATTTTGAGACCACATCGCGAGATTGGAACGCGTGCAAGCCAGGGTAACCAAACTGATTCCCTCTATCAGACATAGAAGTTATGAAGATAGATTAACGGAATTAGATATGTTCTCGATGGAGACCCGGAGACTACGTGGTCAGCTTATCGAAGTGTTTAAAATACTTCAAGGCTTCGACAGACTGGACTAGAGATATTCGCCAGCTCAGCGAGAGAACAAGAAATCACGGCTTTAAACCTGAACTGAAGCGATACCAACGTGATCTGTGTGGAAAATTCTTCACTTACAGTATCTGCGGTAGGTGGAACGCACTTCCGACGGAAGTTGTCAACAGTGAATCTGTTGACCAGTTCAAGTCAAGACTAGATCGTCGCGAATGATCTTCGAGGTTGCCAACGGACACCTTCTTAGTTTGCGCCAAAAGTACCCTCCTTGTATGGACCGTAAGGTCTTATAGGGTACTTATTTTCCTTGTAGCTCTCTCATTTCTAAATTTCCTTTTCCATCTCTTTCTCTGACTTACCCACATTTACTCTCTCATCTCTCTGTATAAATGTATGCTTTGGTATATTTGTGTATGTGTATATTTATATCACCCCTACTATTTAGCTCTCATCTATCTTAACCATAGTTTTGCTATTAACAAGTAACGACCTGGCGGCTACCTTACGCACCAGAAGAGGCTTTGGAACCTCTATAAATAGCACCCTTTTACGCTCAAAGGTTGTGAGACTGGGACGGAGGAGTCTCAGGCTGACAGGGGACGACAGGAGACATAATAATGTAGTGAGGCTAGTATGCCGTGATTTAGGCTGGGCTGTTACTGGTCATAACTTCCCAGCCTAGTTGGCTGCTAAGCTTAATGAAGGGTCTCGGCCTAAGCCACTAATTATGCCAAGATATCCCTTGAATGCCTGGGCCCCGAACTTGGCTTCCGTCCTTCTGTCACTCCTTGCGAGAAATCACCTGCGCCACGTTTGGGACCCTCTATCCTATGGGGGAAAACCTTTCGGCTAGTGTGGCGGTCTGCTAAGGAGGGGTTGGAAAGACCTACGGGGTAGGCGGATGCGGCAGGCACGAGACTTGGCACTAAACATTTCCCTCTCATTTGAGTGGTCACAAGCATCGAAGACAAAAAACCAAAAATATAGATTTTAAAAGAGGAAAACTTTAAGAACATCACTCGTAGAAAAGTTTTGATGGAAATGAACTGTAAATGTTGAAGATCCTGATTTCAAAAAGACTCACTCTTAAATGTTTCTATTTTTAGAGGAGTTGAATGGAAGTGTGTACGAAGTGTGTCCTGCGTGAAGGCGCGCCGCAGATCGACGTCTGTTCCTGTGCATGGGAACTAACAATACCAAATGTGGCTTCGCTCATGGGCAGGGGGTTTGCGGCCCTCGAAGCAAAGTAGATTAGTGTAATCCAACGAGAGGAGGAGAGGGAAGGTGAAATAAAAACAACAATAATAATAACTGGAAATTTTCGATAATCCAATATGGTCCGGAGTGCAAAGGTGAATCCGAAGCTTACAGGACTGGTGTGTTAGGACCGTGTGGAGGAGAGAACACACAAGGGATAATAAAGGGTCCTGTCAGAGCCGCCCGGCAGATACAGAGCTGAGTTTGAGGTTGCAGCCGTCTTGCACCATGCGATGGATGAGCGTGGCCGTGTTCCGCGCATCGCAGATACCAGAGTGCTCGCGGCCCTTAAACTGGAGCCCCCTATCACGCATGGCCCCCTGGAGGCCGTCGGGCATGCTGCGGTAAAACTCCTGCCGGAGAAGGAGGAAATCAGATAAGGAAGGGCCACACGATATCGAAAACATTCCAATAGGAAAAGTAGAATTTGGATGGGTGGGGCAGTGTACCCACCTCGCCCCCAACATTCAAATGAAGGCGGCCATATAAACCCAAGGTATTATTATACGGGAGAAAACGTTTCAACCCAGCATTTACGTTCTTTACTCAAAGCCGTTACCATGGCAACTAAAGGAATTCGTCTTTTATGCCATCGAATTCACTGTTTCAGCTATAGGAGGGGGCACCTCCTTCCCCAGCATCCCTCTCAGAGCGCCGGCTCAGGTGACATTTCTTTCTTACAGAAATTCACAACCAATCAATCGTTCGACATGCCTCTGCCATCTCAAAATGACTCCCATTATCACTTACACACAGTCTCTCACTCCACAATACTTTCTCGCATTCTTTCCACTGTTCACATAACAAGCAAGATGTACCATTCGAAATACTTTCGGGTAAAGTCTAAAGAAGGATAAGGAAACAGTGTGGTGCGTACCAAGAATTGCTTACAGCTGGGACATAACTTAAGAAAAGAACAAGACAAGCATTCATATCTCGATCACCACTTTTTTTTAGCACAGGGAAAGTTGGGTTGGCTCATGGGCACTTAAGAGAAGCTAGATCAAATTTGGATTAATTTGCTTTAGTCTGATAAAACCAAAATTTGATTGGCCATGTTTAGTGCCATGATGGAGCCGCCTATGATCCGAAAGACTGTCCCCACGGTCAAGCATGGAGGTGTCAGCATTATGATATTCGGCTGATTTCCTTTTAATGAGATTGTTGTTTTCTTTACACCCATAAACAGGACACACAACTTACACATATCTGTCATGAAGCACACTTGAGTCTAAAACTTTTTCTAAACATATTCGCATTGCTAATTTCTATTCAGATCAGTTTCATTCACTTTCTCAATATAACCCACAAAAAGTCTCCGTGTCATGCTGAACACGCTGATTCACCTGACCAATTTCCCATGAAAATAGGTATTAGACAATCACCCACAATCACTCCACCAATCCAAAATCACCTATTCATGCGCTTTGAAACACGGCCGTACCTTGACACTTGTCCTTTAACATTTCACTATGGAAACCATCCACATCCAGATGCTTTCCATTTTCTATTTTTTTCCTCGGCAAACAATATGTAGGACATTTTTTCAGTACCCATCTGGAGACTGCCTACTAGGTCATAAGTCGCCGCAATCATCTTAGAGCCTAATGCTAGGCTAGATTAAAAACTAATCAAGCAAAGAACAAATCTAAACAAAAGCAAAGGAAAATCAACAAACAAAAAATAATGAAGAGGGTAGCACGCTCTTGGCGTCGGGCCTCACCAACATACAGCCAACAGTAAGATGCAGAGGGAGCGCTCCATCTAATAGCTATGCCTTCCCCGAGGATACCCAATTCAAAGACGACAGCAAGTTAATAGTCGTAGCGCAATGGCACGCAACTTTAAGGTCCCCTCGGCCGTCTGCCACTTTTGCCAGGCACAGGAGACGATGCCCTATTTCATGCAAGGAGGTCTGTGGTGGGTGGCCTGGCCAAACATGAGGACTGGGACTAAGGCGGGTCGTCGTGTCTTGCAGGACCTCAGAGAAGGCAAAGGGAAACCACCCGCAAGAATCGCCTGGAGTCAACTTTCTCAAAGAGATTAAGTGATGAACACCTAAACCCGCCAAAAATGGAGACAGAAGCTCCATCAGAACTAGAAGTTCCGAGGGGTCCCTGAGAAAGCACAATGGGTGCCACCTCCGTCAAAGATGTGGAGACGCTCGGGGGAAGGGAGGAGAATTCGAAGATGTAAAGGCGAACCACTTTTCTGCAATCAGAAGGGAGGAGTGGTATCGTCTTTTAGTTCTTCGTCCGCCCCAACACCAAAGGAGGGCGAGGATTGAGAGGGATGCAGTGCGAAATACTGACGAATAAATGCTGAAGAATTTGGAAAACCTGACGACACACGGTAATTCCTCAACTTCGACCAATTAAAAGAAAAAAAAAATAGGGTTTGTGGGCGATACCCAGCGTCCATCCGATTCCGGGTTTTCAGACTTTTCAGAGGTCTTCCCTCGGGTGCTTTAAAGAATGGCGTTCACAACTTAGGACAGCGACACATAATGTAGTAAAACAATAGATGGAAGCAATGGTATCACTCTTAGAGTGATGGTATGCGGGCAGTAGCGACATTCACTCTGCATCTGGCACACCTGGGGGCGCGTCCCTCCCACGTCAAGCAAGTGACTGTAATCAATGGACGCATCTAACATGGAGGGGTTACAAACGATCCCGTGCACTGCGACAGCAAAAGCCAAGGCTTGCAGCGGATGAGGGGCGTTGCAATGTGAAGGTAGGGAGGTAGGTGGCCGCAACTCATTGCAACACTCACCCTGTAGAGGGCGCGGACGTCGATCCAGCAGGAGAGGGAAGGGCGCCTCGTCAGCCTCATTCGGTCACAGTCCCGCCTCAAACACTGATTCAGGTCCCAGTCTGGGAAAAGGGGGAAGGGGATCAGGGTCATATCGGTGGTAACCACCTCGCCACTACCTCTAATGGGGTCAGGGTTAATCATCGGATAGCGAAACTTTGACCTGTGTGTAAG
The DNA here is from genome assembly GCA_963969495.1 of Ceratothoa steindachneri. Classification (NCBI taxonomy): domain Eukaryota; kingdom Metazoa; phylum Arthropoda; class Malacostraca; order Isopoda; family Cymothoidae; genus Ceratothoa; species Ceratothoa steindachneri. Next base: position 58,656,302 of record OZ018333.1, read on the forward strand.
GCAGCAAGGGGATGCATACTATACCCCAAGGGGTGATGTCAAAAGGACTAAACCTAGTTATGGGGGCGGTGGCTTGGGATTTATTAAGGAGAGGGGCTTAAGCTGGCGACCTCCACCAAGGGCATAGTCTCATAAAGTTTTAGGCTATGTAAACATTATAAACAACAACGATTAAAGAATAAAATTTAGCCTAAGGTAAAGCATCCACAGCCGCGGGAGAAATGTCTGATGTCTCGAGGGCCTTGACATGTACGCCCCCCCCCCTACAAAACTAAAACATAAAGGTCCCCATTGAGGGGTGCGCAAACCCATCGGAGTAAAATGGAAAATCGGTAATGTCCACGCTCGTTCTGGTACCGGGACAGGTAGAGGTTTTACTACCGATCTGCACTCAATTAAGTGAGGCCCTACTCAGCTAAGCCGTAGCGCAGGAACAGATAGTGCGCGCGAAGCACAACAAGATTCAGGGAGCACACTGGCTGCGTGCCGCTAGTGTGCCTATTCGGAGGCGACACAAAATGACTCAGGGTCGTGGAGGCATTGTTGGCAAGTCGAAGGGAATACAGGGCGCAATGGCACGCAGCTTTGGTTCCTGTCAGCCGTCTTCCATCTTCCTTGCCATGTAGGCCAAATTGATTCCTGCCATAAATTCGGATTGGGGAAAGCGAAACGCCGGTCAATTGCTGAGTCTCTGTAGAATGCCTGGCTCCTCATCAGTAGTCTCATTTACAGTAACCTCTCTATGTCCAGGAGGACAACAGAAGAGTCGCGACGCACACACCCTGCTAGCTGCAGCCGTGGGCTCACGGGTACGGCGAACGAAGGGGTGCAGGAGTTCCAGTGCCCCGAGGGAACTGCGAGTCATTCAGGATACCAGTCCGGGCACGACCAATCTCCAGTACCGAGCGGTGTATTGCAACCACCTGAGCTAGCTGCACAGACGCAGCGCCCGTTAGAGGCCCGTCGAATTCAAATGAGGGGGGATTTGCCGCCATCCGAAGTTTGTGGAGCAGAAGCGTGGCGATTAATGTTCAAATCGTGTCGTGGATCCTACTGCAATAGGATTAAGACCGTGGCTACGTGCACTGGGGTTCATATCCTCTTTGGTAAAGTGCAGGTAGCCAAGTGAGAGTGGCTCTAAAAGGCACTACAAGGTCGTAGAAACCCAGCACCAAAAGTAGACACACTTACCAGACCACGTAGCAAAGGTGGCCACCTTGCCTCTGTGAGTGGAGTACGGGGCTGTGGGGGTGATGAGTGAAAATCCGAACTTCGCCTGGACCTGCTGCAGCCATTGGTCAAATGCACTCAAACAATTACCCAACGGCAGTGCTCTGTCCACCACGTTCTGCGTTATTCCTGTTCAAGGACACCCAAACAGAATTTTAATCCGACTTATACAGAACTCTTTCATAACATTCAACTCCCAAATAATTGCCCCCAAAAATTGAGAAGAAAACAAAGAAAGCGTTTTAAGTTTTGAAGAGAGGTTAGTAAGTTAAGTGGTGAAGTTAGGAGAAGTGAAAAATGGTATAAGATACATAGTGAGATGAGCAAACTTAGGATGCGATTAAGGAAATGACATACAAAATCAAGGGCAAATCTTGCCTTGAAGGGGAGACCCTCCCAAAAATTGCTTTAGTATTTTTCTGCAGTTTGTAATCCATAGAAAGTCATCTTTTGCATACTGAAGTCTTTGACAAAGAATACACATTTAATCCAATAACAACCACAACCACTAAATTATGAAACACCGTTTCCTAAGAAAAGAAAAGGACTCTGCAAAAGGCTAATCAATAATCTATACGAGGCAGTCTATTCTTAAAAATCCCCGAGGAGGAGGCGGTTTCTATCACGTGACTAGTGAGCCTATTCCATCCATCTACAACTCGATTTGTCTTTCTAAAACCTAAACTTGTCCAGCTTAATAAAACCAGGGCTACGTGGCCTATCTTGTTCGCAAAAAATAAGAACCTTACCAGTCTCTTTTTATAACCGATTAAAACCTCAACAAGTCCCCTCGAACTCTACTCCTTTCTAACGTATCTAGCTTTAGTCTCCTAAGCCTTTCCCCATAAGGTAAGCTCCTCATCTTTCTTTGCACTGACTCAAGCAAACCAATATCTATCCTATAATATGGCGACCAAAATTGCACCGCATAGTCAAGATGACGCCTAAATAATACATGGTGGTTTCAGAATGACAGCAGCACTGCTATTACTTACATTCCTCCGAATAAACCCCAATACCCTATTAGCCCTATTCATAGCAGTTTTTTCGCCAAGTCAGAACTTACAAAGAACGCAAGCGTCTTTCGCATTGTGACCTTCCTAAACTCCCCCATTCATTTTATAATTAGTGAGTGCATTACACCTAAGTATACTAAGTACACTAAAGTTCTTTATGATAAATGTTCATTGAGCACCAACAGTGCTTGGTGTCACTCTGGACACAACTAAATGATCCAGGCAAAATAAATAAGCAGAACTGCCACACATTGACCTCTGTCAATATGACTTGTATAACTCATCTCGAAACGACAAAACAAGGCACCATGCATCAGCACGTGATGCACCTACAGCACACCAATAAACTACCTATACTTACGAAGGAGCGCCTTCCCTTTTGCGGAGCTTAGCTTATCAACATCACCTGAACCCAAGGCAGCTATGCAACAAGATACATGAATGGCCGGAACTATCCTCCATAAAGACTACAAAAAGGTCAAGAGCCCGATTGGATATACAGACAAGTCCTCCAAAATTATATATAGTGGGGTAGGTCTGTATCCTTCATAAATTAGACAATACGGGTAACAGGAACCCGTCCTGAGTTGAATGGACAAGCAAGTGGTATGGAACCCGCTCTTCCCGGTGTTGGGATAGGTAAGGAGAACGAGGAGACCACAGATTGGACCCTCAACAAGAATGTGCAGTCGTCGCAGCTAGTGCGCCGCAGGGAGGTACCATCTGAGCTACTGCCTCTCTGGCTGGTCAGTTGGGAGCTGCAACCTTTGGGGAAGGACCAGCCACTAGATTTCTTTCTTCCTGTACATGGTTGCAAATGGCATCGTTAAAGCAGCCAGGACTGACGCCTAAAAGGAAGAAAACCCCAGACAGTCCCGGCGAGAGCGGCTGGACGCAGGATATTGCGTACAAATACCGTTTTAATCTTTTCTGTGGTCACAAACAAGTGTCAAAATTCTAGTTTGTTGGTACCACTGTGACCGGTGGAGGGACTCCTCTCCATCCTTTGAATGTGGCAAGGGCATTTATCCTTTGCTATATTTGAAGCTGCGACCAAGGAGCTCATACTCTGAGACATAAGTGGCCCCTCTCACTTGTTTTTTTTTCAGGGAACCCCACAAAGACTTAAAGTGAAGGGGCTCCTCCCTCTCCATTTCTGAGGTGTTCGGGGTTTCCCCCTTACCAAATTTTCCCCGAGTTGATTCCAGCTGACTCCCCTCTTGCATTGGGCCTCACTTTGCTTTTTAGGGGCCCTCGAAAAACGATAAAACAGAAGACGCTCCGCCCACGAACCCCCCTACAGTTTTTGTCAGGTGACCCACGACATCATTATAGGGATGAGGCGACATGGTCCACTGGGCTTGCCGAGGCGAGGTTTGTCACGTTGGAGTGCCGGCAAGGGCCCTTTGAATCGGGAAGGGGCGGGACGGGACGCAGTTTCCCAATGCCATGTCAAGGGGTTGAGAGGTCAACTCAAAAGGGATGACGTGCCCCTTTCGCAGGAACCAGATGTGACACACTACATGCTTGTATAGACCATCCCAAAACTCCACGACCCCGGTCCGGTCTGCAGAGGGAACAACACACTCCTAAAAGACAAACAAGGAATATTACAACGATGGGTAGATCATTTAAATGTTTTACTCAACACTATAAATGAATGTGTCAATCCTCGAAGAAATTACCACTCCCACAGATACCTGAAATGGACGCACCACCTTTGCTGGTCGAGGTGAAAAAGCAGTTAAACTGAAGAACGCAAAGGCTGCAGGAACTGACGGTGCCCCCTAAGAAATATACAAAAATGGAGGGGAATCGTTAATTAATATTTTTCATAATGTTTTTACGACTTGCTGGTCAAGTTGTAAGATTCCCTCTCAATGGGGCAAAGGAAACATCGTTAAGATATTCCAAAGAAAATGGAATAATGCGGTCTGCGGAAATAGCAGGGGTGTGACACCTTTGGATGTTGCTGGCAAAATCTTGGGAGGAAAATTACTCCTATCAAGTCCCAATCTGGCTTTCAAGCAGATAGGAGTACGGTCGACATGATCTTCGTTTGCCGTCAACTTATCGATAAATGCCTTGAGCAACGACAATCCTTCAGTGCCTCTTTCGCCGACCTAACTAAAGCTTTCGACACAATAAACCGGGACTTATTATTCAGGATAATCAGCAGACTTGAATGACCACCAACATTTACAGATATCATCCGCCAATTTCATGAAAACACGCAAGTTCGAGTGCTATCAGATGGCCATTATTCGGATTACTTTCATGTGAACGTCGGAATGAAACAAGGCTGTATTATTGCACCTGTTTTGTCCAGTATATACCTTGTTGCTATTACCACAATTATAACCACTCCACACCGGAAAATGGAATCACAATGACGTATAGTTTCGATAACTGGCTGTTCAATATACGTAGGTTTGCTGCAAGAACTAAGACAGAGCTAACATCAATTCATGAATTGCAGTATGCAGATAATGCTGTCATGGTCGCTCACCATCCAAGACAAGTGCAAAACCAACTCTCAAAACTCAGCGAGGACTACAAACGAGCTGGACTCAAAATAAACGTTAGGAACATTGGAGTCCCGACACATTTAAGGGAACCAGAAGCCCCCCAGCCTATAACCGTCGGCAACGATCATCTTGTCGAGTCAGAGCACTTGACATATCTTGGGAGCATTTTATCAAAAAATGGAATACTGGACAGAGAAATAACGAGCCGCATCCAATCAACTTCAGCTTTTGGATGGCTATAAGAAAGGGTCTTCCTTGACCGCAATCTTGTGTTACACACAAAAATGGCAGTTTACGTTGCAGTATGCGTCTCTACATTGTTCTACGGAAGTGAAGCCTGGAGACCTTATAGACGGCACATAGGAGCACTTGAGGCTTTCCACATACGTAGCCTCCAGAAAATATTAAGAATTACATGGGGGGGTAAAATCACCCACAATGAGATCCTACAAAGAACAAACTGCGACCACATAGAGGCGCACATCGCAAAAAGATCATTCAGGTGGGTGGGGCATGTGATCAGAATGCCAGATAACCGTCTCCCAAAGAGAGTATTATTTTGTGAACTCGAGCAAGGCACCAGACCAGCAGGTGGACAGAAAGAGTGGTACAAGGATCACCTAAAACGCACCCTTAAATCTTGCAATATCGACCATCGCCAACTGGAAAAACTAGCTGAAGAGAGGAACTTGGCGACAAACTGTTAAACAGGGTGTCCAGGAACTGAAAAGTGCAAAATGTGACCTAAGAGATCGAGTTCGTGCAGAGGCACCGACAGCGACAACACCCTGTCAACAATGAGGAAACACCCCATAACTGCAACGTCTGTCAGAAGGCTTTCCGGACCGGGACAGGATTGCTGAGCCACCTTAGAGCACACGTGAGAAGAAATGGGAGAGGTGGTCGTCGTCGTCGTCGTCGAGCCGAGCCGAGAATAAAGGTAATAAGCCTCCCGACATCCTTCGAAACATCCCCAACATGTGGTACACCGCCATTGAAGGAAGCTGATGGCCGAAACAACATTTCAATGTCCATTTTACAAATCTTTGCCTATAGTAATATCTACATCACAACCATCTCAGAAGCAGAAGTTATCTTCAATAAAATTCAACCTAACTCATCTCTCTTCCACTTCCAATCCGTTATTAGAGAAAACTACTCTTGCACATCCAACCGGGCATCAAAAAAAGATACTTCGCAATCACACGATTGACAAACCTAACGGAACCAAAACATTAGGTAAGATTTCGAAACTGTTCCTACCCACCACAAAAATACATACACAAACCTACTTCACCTACATAGCTGTTAAAAGCTCTACTGAAAAGCGCCGGTGGAAGCGCACCACCGGACCCACCCGACCTTGTTTGTTTCAAACCAATATATATTAGCAAAGCATCTTATCTATCCAGTCTATGACCATAATAATATATATGTATATATAATGTCTAATTGCCTTCATTTAAGTTTGCATGTGCACAATGAAATTCTAATAATAACCTCTATAAAATGCCCTCAGCCCACCCCGGTATCTTGCAGACCAAGAAACTAACCAGTCAACTTCTTGCAGAAGTCAGACAAGACAGGGCACTGGGCAGGTCTAACATAACGATGGAACTCGTCTAAAAGACCGCCTGAGCGAAGGTCAAGCAGAACCACTGGAAACTCAATGACTTCAAAGAGGCGAGCTCTGCCATCTCTCTCCCAGCAGGTCGCCTCTAAGTCCAGAACCAGCACAAAATGGAATTGCATGTCTGAAATAAATAACCATTTGAAAACAAATCATCTTTACCACAAAGTTTTGTCAGTGGGCCTCAGCACGACTGCTAAATGCAAAGTGCGCTCACAACACAAAATTGATACTCATTTCAGGAAATATAAAAAAAAATATCACCACTCCCCCACAAAATGTGCTCAGTAAGCATTAACACCAGAATTGAACACGCTGTGTGAGAATGTATAAATGATTTGTGGTGGCAGTCATTCCTCTTTTCTCTTTATTCTCGCTTCCATTCTTTAACAGGTTAGTGTGGATGAAGAGAGCGAGTGAAAGTCAAGAAAGAGTAAAAATTTGATCTCTTCATTATATTGCGGCTATTTTATACACATTGAGTATTTCAATTTGTCTGTGCTGTATTGGTTGTGGTTATATTTTTTTGTATGTTAATAAGAAACTTGGATTAAATTTGTATTGCATGTGGAACTTTTTGATAATTGTAGAGCAGGATAGGCTATTATAAAATCTTGTTTTATGGTAAATAACACTATGGAAATTGCAAGTATAAGATTTTGTAGCAATAAATTCTCGAGCTTGGATGTGTAAAACCCTGTGTTTTCTCATCTTCAACATAACCTTCGGCTACTCCAACACGCACTAATTTTCATCGCTTTCCACAGAGTGTGATCGCTGGGTTATTAACACACAATTGTGTATTTTGCTTGCAAGATAAAATTTCTGGGGGCTGGCTTGTTGGGGAGGGGGGGGGGGGCGCATTCTTCCTGCCTCACATATAGGCACAGCTATGGGTAAGATTCCCGCCCCCGCTTGGCTCACATTTCACGCTTCTGTGATATCGTCCACGTAGTACTACTCAAAGAGTTGCCTCTCAGACTTTTCACGAAGGTCACAGTAAGGACTAGATGAAGGGGAGCCTAGAATTTTCTTGCCATAGCCGATACCTAGGGGGGTCGAGGACCCCAACCTGCGACGTTGTTATCGCGCTCTAACCCATAAAGGATTGGGCAAGTGGAGCCGCCCCACATGCGCGCTAGAAACGGTGAAGAGTTTCTGTAACCCTCCACAGCCCGCACCAAATACTTCCCTCAATAATCGTTGGGCCTTTCTCCTACTTGCAATCAGTAGGTAGGTGGAAACTATCACCCTACCATTCTGTCTGGTTCTAGTAAGAGGTATCGAACCACCGAAACCACTCTTTTGTTGTTTTTTTTCTTTTCTAGAGAGCCCATCTGACTATAGCAAAAGTCGCCGTAAGCACGTTGCAGCCTAATGCCAGGCTAGATTAAAAACAAAGGAAAAACATACAAAAACAAAATAACGACTAATAAACAAAGGCAAAGAAACGAGGAAAAAAACAAAAATAAGGAAGGCGGCTCCGCGTCGGGGGAAGGGGAGGGGGAGAGGCAAGGCACGGGTCCCACCGGCACAGTAACATACGCCCTACAACAAAGAGAATAAAATAAAATGCAGTAAGCCAGACTACTCCAAAATGTCAGATAGTCCACAAGTATCAAGTGCGTGTACACGAACTCGTCTCGAGTACAAGGGACTAGAGAGAGAGCGACCACGCTCGTCACGGTACGGGGAGAGGCAACGTATCTGGGACATTCAACAAGAATGTGCGTCACCGTATGGGGGACAAAACAGTCATCGCATTACGGTGCGGGCGACCTCTCCATCAAATGGCGGTGCAGGCCGCGACTGCGCCCAATTCGAGAGACAGAAAGTGATCTGAAGCCGTCCTAGCGCCATGGCACACAACTTTAAAATTCTCCTCGCCCGTTTCCCATCTTCGTGTCAAGCAGCCAGGATGCCCAGATTCATGCCATGTACTAGGTGTGAGGAAGAGATACGCTGTTCTGGTCGCCCAGTCCACGCTGGTTATTGGGCGCCCTCATTCTCCGCAAGGCCCACATGTCCTGGAAACCAACAAAAGATAATCACCAGATCTACCCGGCTGGCCGCAACTGTTGCGTCACGGATATCTCGAACGAGTGTGTGTATGTGTGGAGATTTCAATGCTCCGTGATAACTCAAGGGGCTTTGTCACTATAAATCAAAATCAGGTATCCGAACCGTGCACGACGCGTTATCTCCTATGACGAGCGGTGTATTGCAAACAGCTCGACCGTGAAACCAATCGTAGCGCCTGGTAGATACCCGCTAACTATAAAGAGAGGGAATAAGGCGTGGAAACAGACCGCACCACATGAAAATTTGAGCTATCCGTAAACACAGGCACGGAACCAGCGTAACACAAAGTATGCTCCCAAAACGCAGGAACCCAATACTACCTACCAGCACTGTGGAAGCTTTGGTGGCCGAGGACTGGCGACAACTAGTCAAAGTTGGTACCCTTCAGGGTGGCGTCCTGGTCAGAACCAGTGGTGCAATCAGACCGAGGACTCGAAGAAGTTTGTTAGCCCTAAACCCAAATGGATTAAGGTATCGACTGACGTCTCTCGGGAGCATAGGCACCACCGAGATCGGCTGCGGGTGCAGTGTGAGCCGTTGGCAACAAAGAGAGGGCACCAGGCTAGCGCATACAAGCGCACAATGCACTCTTCACGTTGCAAAGTGGCATCTCCCCAACATTGACGAGTAGTCTCTCAAAAGGGAACGTGGAGGAGGTACTGGTCGCCAGAAAGAGACCGGCGTGGTGGATTGAGTCCACCTTCCAGAATACACGCTCGACTGCGGATGTAAAATCCTTAGTTAAACTTCGAACAAACAAAGGATCAATTATAAAGTAAGGCAGTAGCCAGCCCTATCAGCACCGCAAGTGGTGAGCGTCAAGAAACGAAGGATGTCCATGACGCAGGTACAAGAGACCCTAAGGCTGCGAATATGGGCCTCACTGCTTAGGCGTCGGTAAAAAAACAAGACAAAAGAAACCGTGCGAATCCATCACTTCCAGGCGAAACCCGTTTAGCACCAAGGCTGGGTCGGGGTGGAATAGTGGTTGGCGACAGAAACGCACCACCTAAGTCGGCTAAGGGAAACCAAAACTTGTGCGCTTCGGCATATCTAGAGATGCGGTTTAATTCCTGTTGGAGTCGACGCTCCAGAGTAGGCATCTGAGCCGCAACAAATGAGACCGAAAGCTCGTCCACGTAGAGCGTAACGAAAACATCTTCCTGCAGCACCTCGTTGAAACCGTTGATGCTCAGGGCAAAAACTCTGAGATCAAGATTGGGAGGCGTCCCCTCGCCCCCATCGCATTGATAGTTCCAATGATGCCGTATCAACATGCAAAATCATGGGACTTCTCCAGATCGAAAAACACCGTGATGTAGTAGTGTACGAATGAAGGCCTTGGAAACGGCATTTTTTTAGTTGACGGGGGGAGGGGGCATCATTCGTGAAGTGTAACTTGCGCAAAACAGGTGGGATGCACTGTGCAGGAAAAAGGCTGGTCTAACTTTTACTAATTTCTCCATCAACTAGCACACGGAGAAGGTTAGAGAGATTTGGCGGAAAGTGTTCCTCCCCTATTTTCGAAAAGTCAGCACAGTAGCCATTTTGCCCTTGGTCTGGAAGGATACTCTCTGTCCAGATCATGTGAAACAAATCTAAAAGAAAGCCATGCTTCTATCACTCAAGGCACATCGTACGGACCAGGGGATGTGTCCACGCACGAAGCGAGAGTGGAAAGCAAAACTCTCGGTGCATACATATCGTTGAAGGGTTCTCTGCCTCTGGAGGTAAAGTCCACTTGGCGGCCTTCAGCGATATCACCAAGTGCATTCCTGGCTAGTGTAAATGGCGCATCTTCTCCGGCCTCATCCCGTGGTGGTGGGGTCATAAAACCCTTATATGCCACGAGGTTGGGTAGGAGAAGCGCTCAACTTAGTCTCCTGCAAAAAGATAGCTAACGCAGAACCAGAGGAGACGAGTCTTAGCAGCTCAGCCCAGTTAGCCCAAAGTTCGCGTCAGTTCCATTAAAGGAATATGCCCAAAGGTCTAGCACAGAGATGCGGGAGCATTCTTCGAAGAGAAGTCACTTACGGGAATGGCCATACGGTTTCGGAGGCAGAACTCCGGGCAATGTTAGCCAAACAAGGCCTTGTCGCCTTCGAGGACATATTGGGCGACGCTCCGTTGGAGGAACCAGTCTCCAAGCCATCCAGCCCAGCCTTGGGTGGGGTGCGTAGGAGCCTCGCGAAATGAGACGATCCGTAGTGTGATCGAAGAAGCGGAATGCGGCTGTCCGCAATTGGCACAATTGGACATACACGATAGGGATTTATCGTGTATTGTCTAGGAGCAACTTACACAGACTTTGCACGTCTACAGGAGCGATTCGTATGGAGGGAGCGGTGGCTGTAGTAATACGGCGTCAGAAAGAATGCCTTAATGTGGTAGCGATACCAACCAGCACGCACTAAATAAGAGAGCCTGTCACGGCCGAACATCACGTGATGAAGAGTGGAGGGGTGGGTCCAGAGGACCCTCCGTGTTATCATCACACATTCGACTTTGACCGCTCAATGGTCGGCCAGCTTTAAACTGATGTCTTCTTCGGAATAGTCCAGGAGTTCCCTCGCGTAAACCACTCCTTTCACGAGGTTCATGGTAAGAGTGCAGCGTCACACTCACAGGCGGACCATTATGTGTCCAACACGCATTTATCATGGGAGATTCGGACGGATCCGACGCATTCGCCAGAAGGCTACCTCCCGTCCAAGAAAAAACCTCGGTCATATTTGCTTGTAGACGAGCGTACATTAATTTAATGTTTAACGCTAATAAAATAGTCGCGATAAAAATAATAATCGGCAATTGGTGTTTACGCGAAGCCTATTTGTTTATTTTTGTCATCGTATCCGTGCGATAGGCCAAGATACCAACATGAATATTCGAGTTTAGCATTGAGACAAAGATAGAAATGTGTTAACTGTTTGTTTGTCATAGTTAAGTGTTTCATTTAAAATATATGTTTATTTTGATATAAATCCTGTGTTTCCTCTTATCCTTACGTGTTGAAATAGCTCTTCCTTAAGAACAAAACTACCGAATTAGCACTCTTAGATCAAATCCTACTTCATCAAAGAAGTAACTCACGTACCACAAAGCATACCGCTACAAAAGTGGTGTCAAAGAGTGGAGTGATCAGAAAAAAGGGTCATCCTGCTACAATAATAAATACTAAAATAAAAATCATACTATAAAATACTAATAATAAATAAGTATAATACAAAGAATAATAAATACTAATAACACATAGAAAAATCCCACTAATGTAGTGTTCAAATCAACCCAATGGGTTCCAAGTGTAACAGGCTACACAGGGTGCCCTACTGCGGGGTCTCTTCTGGGTGCCAGGAGGAACGGGGGGGGGGGGAGCAGTGTTAGCGAGAGGCGAATCTACTGTTTCATCCTGAGTCTCAAAACAATCATTCAAGTAAATCTTTTAAAACCGCCTGCTTGCACTTCTCGGCACGCTACACAGCCTCTCAGAAACGGAGCGTATTTTGAAATGTTATCCAAGGGGTAACGCTCCCCACTCCGGGTCTGGGCACTATAAGTTTGTGACGAACCGTAGAATATAAATCAAATGCATCGCGCAGTGAAAAGGATCAATTAGAATGTAAGAAATAGAATAAACAGAAGCAAACATAAGGGAAACACAAGAATAAAAAAAGAAACAAAACATAAGAATAGAAAAGGAAAAAGAAGACAATAATAATGTTGACCGAGACTAATCGGTGTGGGTCGCGGTTCCCCCTTCATCTTATAGATCGGGGGAGAGGGGGATTTTCGGTGGCAGAGGGATGCACACAGTTGGCCGAAAGAGCGAGTGGTGAGGAAGGAAGGGCTCATGCAACACGTGAAATACCTGTACATGCGCCGATCTGTACAGAATGCCTTTGATTCCTGTTTGGACCTCCTGATTAACGTCGAATCCGAACCAAGAGGGGGCAAATCAGCCTAACTCCCACCTCAATCCCCCAGACCAGAGACGGGAGGGGGATGAAGGCTTGTCGTCGTCCAAGTATAAAGTGGCGATAAAGGGCAAAATGGGGCTGTCTAGAGGACCAGGTAGTCTCAATCTCGTTTGAAACTGCCAGTCTCAGTTTTATGATCCCCCTGCCCCTCACTGGGGGGCCGCCAAAAGGGCACAAACGCTGATTCGACAAAATAAAAGTAGAAAAAAAACAATAACCAATAAAAATAAACAAGCAAAAGGCATGCATGCCCAAGTGCCCCAGGGAGAGGGCGCGAGTGCCCCCACCCGAACCTAAGTAAGAAAGCCATCCACACTAGGAGAATCTGGGGCGCAGCAGGACTCGACCCAGCTCGCGGCAGTATTTTCTTAAGGCGACCACAATCAGGGGCATAAGTAGACGAAATTTTAATCCTATTACTAGGCTACATAACTCCCCTTCCCCCATAAAACAATGCAAACAGTAAACAAAAAAGATGGGAACTGGGGTGGGAAGGGCATGCCGTCTATCCTGGTACCCTAGGAGGCAAGGGGGAAGGGGGCATCAGCTCGAAATGCACCACAATTTGAGTGTACAAAAGATGGGTAGATTTGTGCTCGATGGGGTTGTAAACGGTGTAGGTGGGGAGTTTTTAGTAGCAATGATGCACACCAACCCTACCTACTCCGTGGAACAGTGGGTAATGATGAGAAGTGTCTGGGCATCACGAGAGTGAGGAGCCGGATTCGAAGGAAGCGACTCCAATTTGCTCGTCCACAATCAGTGCGAGTAATCCAGACCAGAGGCGGCCACACTGCCAATTTTACCTCCCAGAACTGACTCTAAGTCTTACTGGTCGCAGTTAGGGACAAAAGAATTTCCCGTACATTGGGGACATAAAACTCACATCTCGAACTGATATAAGTAGGGGTCGACATAAAGGGGACATGGGGTTCGCTCGTCTCTCAAAAATGCCCCAATTCGAGGAATAATTTTGACTGTTTCAAATCTAGCTTCTAGTTTGACTCCTTTACCACCATTTAGATCTAAGCATTAAATCTCTCCTAACTCAAACGAAGTGCAGAAGTGAAATTGACTTATAAGTACGGTACTCACCTATAACAAGGGTCTTTATATAGTATAAGCCCAAATTTTGGGGAGAAACACTTGAAGAATGACTTGATGTTGAAAAGTGAAAGAAGAGAGTGCATCCAGAAGTTGCGCGGTGAGGCACAGCTGCAATAAACTTTTAACTAAGTATAAATGGAATGAAACCTCTCATGGCTGGGCAAATACTCTCCCTAAAATAGAAATGGACCGTAATATGAACTAAATTTGATTCCATTTAATTTAAATGCGAATATTATAATTAATTCTAAGCACCCAACTAATCCCTGCCGTGTTTTCTTACGACATGTTAGGAACTTGTATTATTGATTCTTTTCCCGTGCTTTTTCGTCAAATTTCGCATTCAACTTCTCTTCGAACTCGTGGCAAATTAATAAATAACATCATTAATTTGGAGTGGGTGAGTAAGTTAGGGAGGGTATTTCATTCAATTCATATCATATACATTTATAATTAGCAAAAAAAAATCAATAATACTTTTCAATTTTTAGTATATAGGTGTTTTAGAAAGAGGTACATGGCCCCCGTCCTAAGACAGTATGTATTTTATGTGAATAAAAATATAGGTGCAAAAACATTTGCTAAACCCCGGAAAACATGGTTTTACCCCATTATTTTCCCTGTGATTTAATGAAATTCGTCACGGAAAGAAAAACATTTTAAAGACAGAAAAAGTTTTCCTCAAACTTATGCCAGGACGGGCAAAAGACAGTTGGAAATAGGCCTTTCCTCTGCCCCAGCCCCCTTACGGATTTAGAGGTAGCGCCCTCTCACATTCAAGTGGCGGCATCCTACAACTACACAGGGTGGAAGAGCTCGTATATTATTTATTCCATCCAAAGCAGTGTCGCAAAACATATGCAGGAGAGGGAAAGAAAGCGTCGATTAAGACAGACGTTTGTATCAACATAAATGTGACAGAAAATAAAATTCACCATTAGTATATTTCACCATCTGATACAATCATCGTTTTGTTTTGATTTTCAATAATTTTTCCGTCATTAAAAGAGTAGAGGGTGCTTATATGCCCAGGGTTTTAGAAGCTTATTATATTAACAACAATGACACAATAAACGTAAACAGAGCGACTTTTGAATTTGAACCTTTGATCGTGAGGAATCTCTCAGTCCCGCGACTTCTCGAATGTTCGTTAGGCCGTAACATCGATAAACAAATTTCAGCAAATCAACATGCACATTTCAGGTTTTGTACACTTGAGTACACATATTTCAAAACTGGAAAAAGTTAGGGGAGAAAATGTTTGGAACACCCACAATTTTAACTCAAAATTTCATTTAAAAAAAAAGTGAAGCCAGAAACAAATACACCATCAGATTTGGTGTTATAAGTGTTTCTAAATACATTAGAGTTGAGGAGTTCACCTTTTATTATCTAATTGATACATACTATTTAGCAACTGATACATTAAAATTATGCTTTGTCTCAAATGATTGGATGAAGTCATGGGATTTTAGTACCGCCCAAATGTAGCCATCTCCTCCTTCTTTTCCATGAAATTTGCCAGAAGCTTAAGTCGCCATTCTCACACACTGATCCACACCTTAAGAATGACGTGGAATGTCAATAGAAAGTGGCTCGTCGACAATATTTTGCAGGTCTGCGTTAGATAGATGCATTGTAAGTGGTGGGTCAAACCTGCACTCCTCTTCAGGAAGAAGTAGATCTGCTAAGTTCTTAGCAGTCTTATCTATTTTTGTTGGCCTAAAATCACGTATCTCTTCCTCATACACAGTAACTTCTCGGATCTTCTTGATTCTGCCAAAAGCTAATTTCTTGTCCTTCTGATAAACGTGTGCCAGCATTGCCCTAAGGACGTTCTCAGGATGGGCCCAGTAAGAATTCCTTGGGAGTGTTTACCATGTTATGGCATCACAGGCAGGTTGGAGTATTTAAAGAAGATTAATCTGTTCCAGGAGATGTTTAGATCCCTCCGTGTATTTCGGAGAGAATTCGATATGAAACCAGAAGGGCCCATAATAACACATGACAAACTCTAACTCTATGAGGACATACAAGTCATTATTTGTTTTTTTCTGTTTCCAGTGCTGGTAGTGGTGAACCATATTGCATGAGATATTGGCTCTGGTTTCATATGTAGGAGATCATCGTCAATTACACCACTTCTAATAGCATCGATAATTCTGTACAGGTAAGCTTAGTCCCGACTAAGCTCATTCACATCTACATCTGGAAGAGGAGCTCCTTTAGCAATACATTGAAAGCCTTTTGGTGATACTGGTAGAGTTTCACAGGTGGTTAGGACTTTACCAAGTGGTCCTTTACATTGAGTTCCACTTTCTGTTGGACCAATATATTTCCTGCACAAGTGAGTCAGATGAAGCTCATTTAGATACAACCTGAAGATGATCCACTGTAAAGGACGATGTAATTGAAATTCCAGCCCTCTTATGGCTCCATTCTTGTAGCCAGTATTAGTTTCCGTGTTGTGAGCTCTCACTGCCTTTATCTCATCTTTAATATCATTTACAACAAGCCATTTCATCAGTCTGTCAGCAATACCTACACCTGTTCCTCGTTCAATAGTTAGATGACCTAAATAGAAAGTACCAGGTTCTCCTACAAGCACATAGTGATCTTGAATTTATTTTGCTCCATACCATTTGTTCCCTTTCTTTTTTTTAGTTAGTGTTGAGTCTCTTCTCCCATCAAAAAAAAGCAGTAATCGTTTTTTCTCCCAAACATTCAGATTCGGTAAAATGTCTCCTTAACGACTGTCGTGCCCTAAAGACTTTGTGATGGTCAATTACATAGTCGAATAAGGATTCATTACTAATACTAGCAGCAACTCTATTTGACACAGAATAGCGATCTGCTTACATGGCAATTGTTATTGGTATGATATTGTTTTCTGTTTTCGCAAAGACTTTCTTCCATTCATCGTCAGAAGATGAGGTTCCTTTATCCAAGGCTTCGTCTGAAATTGTAGTTTTCTCTCCCCTCTTCTTTTTTGTGACTCTTCTTCTCTTCTTCCCTGAATTCGATATTTTCTGATTTTCCTTTTTTTAATCATTTGACCTGTTTTTACATCCACTCCTCCAATTTTCACGTGACGCCCAGTTCTTTTGTCAATAAGAAATTCATGCTCTCGACGTAGCACT
Organism: Ceratothoa steindachneri; assembly: GCA_963969495.1. Lineage (NCBI taxonomy): Eukaryota > Metazoa > Arthropoda > Malacostraca > Isopoda > Cymothoidae > Ceratothoa > Ceratothoa steindachneri. Next base: position 58,673,009 of record OZ018333.1, read on the forward strand.
TTCATGTTCTTTTCACACTTGCAATCCAAGAAATCAGCACACTGGCAGCCTGCAATATCAAAAAGTTGACCCAATGATGAGATAACTTTTTACTCTTAGTGGCAATCATTCCTTGTTTTGGCACCACAGACGCTTCTTCCACCAATCGGAGCAATTTGATTTTAACATTCTTGATCGGCTGAACTGAAATAGTGTCTTTTTACCAAATCACAGTCAGGGCCTCGGATACTTAATAAATAACACCCTGGTTCCTCGTGGATTTATTGTCTTTTACATACTGAATAAATCTTCCAACCTGTTGTTTTGTTGGCAGCTCGTAATGAGAAAGTTCTGGAAGTGGGGAGCCAAAGACACTTTGACTTTTTGATGTTCTAGTTCTTGTACTCATCTTAGCCCTGAGAATGAATAATAGAAAGACCCGTTAGTATACTACAGAAATGATACGTGTGATGAGTGAATCTATAACATACATTCAAAAAGGTGAAGCCATATCCCTCCATAGGAAATAATCTGTAAATATCTCGTAAAATCGTCATACATCGATTAATTTACAGTGCCCTCCGAGTAGTTTACAAACAAGGAATTCCTCAATCTAAGATTGCCTAAACCTTAGATATATAAGGAACTAAAGTGCAAATTTTTCTTCCTGTACAAAAATTACTCATTTCTAGCTTCAGATCCGAGAGATCTAATAACTGAATAGAACCAGCCGCTTTCTACGGAAAAGATCATATTTTTTTACGCAAAATTTAGCCCCCCTAAAAAGAGGTTGTTACGATTTTTTTTCAGATTGATTCGTCTTCATTTCCAAATTTGGACGGTCTGCTCTACAAAACTTGAAATGTGCCTTAGAATTCGCTGCGACACTACGCCCTAAATTGTTCGTTTCGTGTCACAATGCCTTTTATTTTGGTCCTCAAGGAGACGAGACGTTTGCTCGTGAAAGCTTGTCATTTATTTTCCATTTGAAGATTAAATTATTTTAGAGGTCTAAGGTTCGAGTCGCGTTCAGGACGAGGTTTTTTTTCTCCTGTAACATCTCTGCTCTTCTCATTCTGTGTAAATTTTCATACAATTACCTGGATCATGGAGCCTGGTAGCTGATTGCACGCCAACGACAAATGGCAAATAGTTTTCGGTCGTACCAAGAAAGGTTTGCAGGGCAGGATTGAGACCCTTAAAGGCCCTAAGCACTAAATATTTTGGTGCCTCAATACATTTGTAATTCAAAATATAAATAATAAACCATAAAATAAAGTCTTATTCATCGAAAATCCGAAATTCAACAAAACTTACAGTAAGAAGGAAAATAATATTTATTTGTGTATGGTTCCATTTTATTTACAGTTGAATAATTTTCTTTTACTTTTGTCCATTGCAACGTCTTTGATCAGATCCTCATAACCAATCTTACATAACACATCTGCTTTTAAACATAATAGAGATAAGGCATCCATCCTGCCTTGTTGCATAGTTGTTCTGAGGAGATTTTTAATATGTTTCAACCGTGAAAATAAACGCTCAACTGAGCAATTTGTGACCATTAATGTTAAAAATATAGGGAAGGCAATGTCTACATTTGGAAAGGCACATTCAATATTGTCTTCTACAATTATTTCATAAAGTTCAGCATGACCGAATCTTGTTTTTACATTTTCTGTTGCACTGAACTTATGGCGCACATATAAATGAAACTGCTGAAGCTTAGCAGATAAATTACTGTTAAAGTCCTCTGGATAAGCTTCAATCAGCTTTTGACAGCACTGAGAATACCTTTAAATGTTAATAGAGGATGAAGTGACATTATATGGCACATCACTTAGAAAAGAAAATCTCTCTGCTATTTCTTTGTATATCTCTCCTCTTCTTTACATCTCAGTTGCAAATTTGTCAACAATTGTTTACGAGGTGGTGATACGATATTTATCTCTGGCATTCAGATATACTTTTGGTGTATCTCTGTCATTGGGTACCTTCTTTATGATACAATTGCAAGATGTAGCTGCCTTATAATCAACATCTGGTAACATTTCCTTTGCATCTTTTTCATAATTTTCAAATTCATCTCGTGAAGTGCACAGTTGGTCAGCTAATGATACATACAGATCTCCAGATGTTTTTAAGTTCACTTACTCATTTTGTAGAACTTTGCTTACTATGTGAAAATCCTGCAAAATCTCATTCCAAAAATTCAAGATAAAAACGAATAATCTCTCTTGGATCTTACATATCTGCGTGTAGGGAAATCGATATCCCGCCCTAAAAACCGAGGCCCTGTTCGGTCAACACAACGTCCTGGCACTCGGCAGCGTAACCCGATTACTTACCCCCCCCCCCCCTCTCACCTCGCGGACCACCAGAAAGGCCTCCCACAAATCATCAGATTTCTGGGCCGGCGAGCATAACATTGGTTAAACCGGCACTATTTACCCTAAGAGCTTGGATCTACTTTCACGCCATAGACTAAATTAGAGAAGTGGCGACCAAAAGCGAGAAGAGGCCTTTAGGGCTAAGTGAAAGACGCTCGGAGAAGAGCCGTTAGAGGAGAGGGGCTTAATTCTTAAGACCTCACCCCCTCCCCGTCCTTCCCAGTGGGGTAGTGAAGTATATAGGCCGATAACCGGAGAAGAAGAGGGAAGATCGAGTTAGTGATCGACACGATGAAGTCCGGTGCAGTGCCCAGCAATCAAAGGAAGGAACAGAGCAGAGCTGGCGCTGAGCCAGTTCCTGGTGGTCACACCGAAATTAGCTTTTGTATTGAGGAGAATCTCAATCATCTCTCGTCAGAGAAACCCTCTATCCCGGTTTACAACCAAAAAAAACAGAGATACTCCTTGCCATTGAGGAATACCCCAAAGTGAACTCCTTCAAACATCCCCCATTCGTCAAAGGATTCACTTGTTTACTCATCGCTCGCCAGTGCAAACCATTCAAAGATTAACCCGAAGATTGGAAAGAGCATACCTTCACGGACCCGTTGTTTAAATCAACTGACTAAGACAACGTGCTTAACTCCATCCGTCACCCGCATTGAAATCGCCTGTGCTTCAAGACTGTCTCCGCGCCAATTAAACAGCTGGGTGTCTGTGACCACGTCCACGCGCCTGACCGCAAAGGCATTCTTTCGTCTACATAAAAAATCAAGGCCAAGGTCAGTCTCCAGCCGGATTGACGTGTGGTTCTTTTAAAGGTAAAGAAATTTCATAACTTTTTAAGGTCAATTAACGTTCAATATTAAAGTGAGCTTTGGGTCAACCATTACTTTATATTCATTTGGTTTAAATTAGTAAGTCTCACATAAACTCGTTTAATTTATAACTGTATAGTTTTTTTTTTATTTCATTTTTGATGTTGTAATTAAAGATATATTGTTTTTTTTTATAAGTATTTAATTCAATCTTAGAAACGCTGCTACTTGGCCTTAGAAATCCTCAAAGATTTAAATAACGTAAAATAATATAGCACTCTTAGAGTAAACGTAATCAAGGAGTTATTCAAGTACGTAACAAAACCTACGTACTCCACCACTCGGCCCTTGCAATACTACGACACTGCAATAATATTTGCTTCTCTTCTTGCGTCTCCCTTTTGTACTGGTCTTCGGTATTTATTCTAATGCTTATAAAATTTCAAGGAAAGATTTCAAAATTGCTGCTGTTGCCATAGCATGTGCCTTCCATCTTGTATCAGAGAAGAATTTCAAGATACTTTCATTTTTAATAGGAACTTTAATAATTTTTCACCGGCTGGCTGAGGTTGAAAAAAGATAGAATAATTGTACTGTAGAAAAGAAATTAACAACCTCTTGAAAGCAGTCAACAGCACTTCTGCCAACCAGATTTAGTGAATGAGCTGCACATAGTACATATATAGCAAACTTGTTTGTTTCTATAATTTTTTGTTGCATCCCCTTATATCGCCCAGACACGTTAGCAGCATTGTCATAAGACTGACCCTTACATTTTAAAAAATTTTTGCATACAAGCTTCACGTAAGTACTGCAACACCTGGTTTGCCATTTCCTCGCCGGTGTTGCTTCTATTTGCCGAAAGGTTAAAAAGCGTTCACTAGGCTATTCATCTTTTAAGTGCCTAAATACAACACTTAACTGATCGCTAAGTGATAAATCTTGTGTAGAATCAACGGACAAACTAAAATAACCAGAAGATTTAACTTCGTCAACGATAAACGCATCGACCTTTTGTGTCATTACTTAAATATTTTCCTTCGCAGGTGGTTTTTGACAGGAAAGAAGGCTTTCCTTTGCCAAAATTTCCATATTACGTAATGTGGCCTGCTAAGAATGGATCAAACTGGCTTATGAGTTCAAGCAGTCCTAAAGAATTCCCATTTTAAAATGATCCAAACCTTTCTTCTGTTCCTCAAAAAGCCAATCCACGCTCAGCTAACGTACAAATAACAGCCATGACACGCCTCAAGACATGTTCCCAGTAATCCCACTTTTCCTGACTTTGTTTCTCCAACTATGACTTCAACTCGCACCTTGTCTGAGAGTTAAATATGTTAGCAATGAGTGTCGCTGAGTAGAACTTTTCTCATGCTTATCAATTACAATAGTATTTCGCCAATCACTGAACCCTTCTCTTGTAAAAAAAAATTGATAATTTGTTTATGAATAAACAGTTTACAGATAAAACAATAAACTGATCCGGTTGATGGTGGATACAGTAACCACTCCCTCCTCTATTTCTGACTATTGGCTTTTGTCCCAATAAAAAATTTCTGTGAACAATACCTTACTGGTTTGCCACTACTAAAATGCCGGATAGACTTGTCAAATAGCCCATTGTGGTGTTGACAGTTCCTGGGTCCACAAGCGATCCAATAGGTCACATTATCAGCAGAGAAATCAAGCCACTACCCTGGATCTTTGTGCTAAATTGTGTTTTTCTTCATTTTTTACAGACATAATAATTTCACCGCCATCGCCATGATCCACTAAACTTTCATTTTCAGGCATTTCTTTAGCTTTATAATGTATTGTAAAGTAACCCGAATCAGCATTTGCAGTAGAGGTATACGTATCAAGAGAATTTACAGGAAAAATGAGATGAATTATGAGACATGTGCTAGATGAACCTGCTTGTGACACCTCATATTTTGATTTAGAAGTGATCAAAGTGGTATTTAGCGTATTTGTGTCCATTGATGATAACAGAGATTGGTTATGACCCGAAATCTGTATATTTTGTTGTGGAATTTGTGTGAAAAAATCAGTCAACTTTGCAGTCTTGCACTCTAATTCCCAGACCTTCTCTTGTTTCTTGTTTGATAGTTTTCGTTTTTGTGCACCACTTAACTAAATCCGTTTCATCTTGGTTCTCGGGGGCTGTTAAATAGAGAAATTAAAAGATTATTTTGTTTGAATTATTATGCGGGAATCAAAATAGCTACACATATCATAGGAAGAACAATACGGACAATTTTATTCCCAGCTTACTGTTGAATCTTGTGCTTTAATTAATAAAGACAGATTTTATTTCAGCATTGTCTTTTCAAGCTCTACAAACTGTATAGAGAAAATAAAAATATCACATAGTTTTTGAGAAAAAAGACATCAAACACACATAATTGTATTTTTTGTCATTTTTTCACAAAATGTAAAAAATACACCATAAAATAAAAACCTTAGGGCATATCTTAATAAAAATGCTAGTTTGTTGAACTTAAAAAGACAAATCGAAGGCACTTTGAATCATTGCTCTACGACGAAAATTGACGGAGCCGTGGTGATTTGAAAATACTCCCTAAAAGTCGGAGAGGGGGAAACTTTTTTTCGGGATATCTCGTTTTCTATCGGGAATTTGGAAAAGATCATAATAACAAAATCGGATATTTTTACAATTCTCTATAAGTGTACCAAATTTCAGTATTCTAGTTTTAAAAATAAAACATAATAAAGCAAGGGGAACTTCCCTAATACTGGAGTACACATTGCCAGTTAACAAAAATAAGCTCTTCTGATTTTTTTTTTTGAAATTTCCAATAATTCAAGACCAATGATTCAAAATGCATTCGATTCGTTGTTTCAAGCTCTACAAGGGTGTCGATGTGTTTTAGGATATCATTTATATTTGGGGGGGAAAAAAACCCTCAAACATAAAAAATCGGTATTTTGTGATATTTTTTGAAAATTTTCCAAAAGTAGCCATAAAATAATAATCTTTACGAATTTTGTAAAATCTACGGCAATAAAAAATCGTTTTCAGCTTTCTGTACATAATCCAACTAGCAGAATAAAAATTTATGAGAAAACTTCGGATCCTTAGCGATTTTAAAATACCCCCTAAAATTACGTTTTTTTCGTGTTTTTCTCAAAATATCTGTTTCTCTCGGGAAATCGGAAAATTATGCACAAACAACTTCGATTTGCAGTTGTATTTTCTATAGTTGTTTATAAGTTTCATCATTCTAGCTATAATAATAAGAAAGTTAGCATTTTTACTGAAACAATCCCCTAAAAAAAATATCCATGTTAAATGCATTCACAATATATATATATATATATATATATATATATATATATATATATATATATATATATATATATATATATATATATATATATATATATATATAACGCTGGGGCGTCATGCAAGCAATAATTTTGCGGGGGCACAATAGAGAAAGAACACATTTGACTCATACTATAAAATGATCATAACTACAGTGTATAGTATTAAAAATAATAGTAATAAAAGAGAAATATATATATATTAAAAAGTCTAGATGCAAAAATCTGAGGGCGAACGTACCTCCTTAATTTCTATTGGCATAACGCTTATGATAAAACGTACTTACATTTTAATAGATCAAACCGCCAAAACCGAGTGTGTTAGTGAAATATTCATTAAGCAACTTAAAGCAAGAATGAGGTAATGAATGCACATGCAATTAACACCAGTGATAGTTGCTAACTAACTAAGAACTTACGAGCTACTACTGCACGTCAACTGCGCTGTTTCAAACGCATACTAGACTTGTTAAAACTTGTATAATTTACAATCTGTGAGCACATTGTACTTCATTTTTCAGGATATACATATCACAGGAGAGCAGCGCTTTTTAAACAGAATTTTTCATTGAATTTTGAAAATGGCTATAAATTTAATCAATTTAATCATTTTAATGGAAAATTCGACTATGAAAAATTTCTGAGGTCCCCCTCCTTCCCTCGATGCCCTAAGCACGTGCTTATTTTGCTTATAGGGTTAATCCACCACTGAAGGTATGTATTCATCTTACAGATAATATATATATATATATATATATATATATATATATATATATATATATATATATATATATATACAAGAAAACCACTGTTATTGGAGCATAAAGTTTATTATTATTATTGAAACGGTTATTAAAACGGGACTTTGGTAATTTTGGGGCTTTACACGGGATTAAATAGATGTCTGTATCCTTATTTTGCGATTCTGGCTTGGTGAAACGGAATGATTTTTTGATAGTTAGGGGATATTTGAAGGTGGTCAAGTTGGGATATATAATGGAGTTTAGTCTGTTGAGCAAGGGGGAATATGGTAGAGATAAGCAATTCTTTTTACATGTAAGATTATTTTTTAGTTGGGAACGGTAGAATATTGCCCTGGCTTTAGATAGGATCTCATCTATACAATAGAGTGGATATTTTAATTCACTGATCATGCATATTATGAAGGTGATCCCGTCCTGTAAAAAACAGGGGTGCCAAATTCGAAAGGCTCTTAAATACGTAGATATTACAATTGCTTTTTTATTTTAAGATCATGACATGAAAAAAAAAAATGTATATAGGAATTGGAATTAGTAGGTTTTCGGTATACCGTACAAGATGATTTATCCTTAATTCTTAAGACTTTTACATCAAGAAACGGTAAGCAATTGTCTTTTCCCCATTCAACCTTGAATTTTATAGTGAGATGGAGGTTGTTAAGCTTTGTCAGAAAATTATCAAAGGAGTCTATTTGATTTAATGGCCATGTGGAAATCACATCATCTACATACCTATACCATACAAAATTATTATTGGGTTTAATAGTTGTGAGTAGGGAAGTTTCAAAATGTTCCATGAACAGGTTACAAAGAATGGGGGATAACGGGTTGCCCATACTAAGGCCATATTTTTGTCGGAAAAATTCCATGTCACTCTTGAATACATTATCCGTAATGCACAGTTTAACTAGTTTGACAATTTTGGTTTGGGGTAATGGGAGGTTTAATTTAGGGTTATCTAATACGTTCACTAACACTTGAAGGGCTTCATCAATAGGGACATTGGTAAAAAGGCCATCAACATCGAAACTGACAAGGCGACTATTTTTTATATTTATTTTCCTAAATTTCTCAATAAAATCGGACGAATGAAGTATGTGGTAAGAAGACGTTAATCCAACTGCGTCAGAGAGAATAGATGCCAACCATTTGAGAGTGTATATGCATGTGAGCCAATATTTGATATAATAGGACTAAGGGGGGTTGCAGGTTTGTGAGTTTTTGGCAATCCATATACGAGGAAAGGATGGATTAGTAGGTTTGAAACGATGAAGGAGATCAGGATTTGTTCGTTTTAATATTTTTGATATAAATTGGTTGAAAGTACTCGTTTTATCACATAATGGATTTGAAGTTAATTTCTCATGTGTTTGAGTCACTAAGTAAATCAGTTAACTTTTCGGAATGTGAAATTTTGTCAAGCAAAATCTAATTAGTTTTATCTGATTTCGTAATTACAATATTTTTATTTAAATTAAGTAATTTAAGAGCAATCTTACATGTAAAAAGAATTGCTCAACAGACTAAACTCCATTATATATCCCAACTTGACCACCTTCAAATATCCCCTAACTATCAAAATTTTTTCCCGTTCAACCAAGACAGAGTTGCAAAATTAGGATGCAGGCATCTATTTAATCCCGTGTAAAGCCCCAAATTGCCCCTCCTTCTACGTAGGAGAGACCGGGAGGTCATTAAATAAACGCATATATAAACATATTCGTAGAGCGAGCAATGCTTCCAGCCTTTTTAACGATCTAAATAACGCCAATCATATAATAAATTTCCCTAGTGCCCAAATCATTTACCATTTTAGCGATTATAATAAAAGAAAAATAATTGAATCCTTACTAATCAATGAAATTCCAAATTTCAATTTGTTAGAAGGCCAGCATAAATGTAGCCCCTATATATCAAACCTCATTCAGTTTTCTTTGTCGATTTCTCTTAGTTAACGGCTGAAGATGATATGGTAAACTACATATCGAAACTAGTCCCGTTTTAATAACCGTTTTAATAATAATAATGATAAACTCTATGCCCCAATAACAGTGTTTTCATATATATGTATATATATATATATATATATATATATATATATATATATATATATATATATATATATATATATATATATATATATATATATATATATATATATATATATATATATATATATATATATATATATATATATATATATATATATATATATATATATATATATATATATATATGCACGACCGAAGTATAATCGTTTATTGAACAAGCTTTCAAATCTGACCTCGAATCTTTCCTCAGAGCACAAAGGAAATACTATTCGTTAAGTCAAGCTTTATATATGACAAAAATGTAGCAAGCCATAAAGGAAAAATGAATGAGAAAATTAATAATATATAAATTTAATAATAATTATTATTTGAGAGCATTGTAACAATCTGATAATTCGTTAATTCTATAGATGGAATGACTTCCGGAGTCTCTGCCTTCCAAAACTCTCTTGGTTGCTTGTCTGCCGACGTCTCTCTCTCTTTCTCTCCCTCTCTCTCTCTTTCTCTCCCTCTCTCTCTCCCTTTCTCTCAGAGAGAGAGAGAGAGAGAGAAAAAAAAAGAGAGAGAGAGAGAGAGAACTCACCTCCCACTTGGGTTCATCTCGTATCCATCTTTCGTGCAATGTTGTCTACTCGCGCAGAGGGAAGCGGCGTTTCTCCAAACACCCCGCTGGTGGTCTTGGACGCTTGTTTCCAATTGTTTCCCTCTTGGTACCAAGTAGTTACCATTGCAACTGCAATATTAAACCTTATAGAACACAGATAAAAGGTCCTTCACCAAGGTGATATTGTTGATTATGGTTTTGTGTTTATGTGACACCTCCAGGCCATAAGGTTGGAGTAGACGAAAGCGATCTACGAGGTTCCGTAGATGTATGCGAGTGAAGCCCTCTTGACATTTGAGCCAACCTTTCTTGGTCTCCTAGTTTGTTTGTTTTTGTTTTTTTTTAACGTTTTGCACGAAGTTCAAGGGAAGCCCTCATCGCGGCGAGTCTGACAGATTTCAAGAGTTCGTTGTTGGGTGCAAAACCCCTCTTGTTGTCAACCGAGTGTTAAACTGCCCCCGCAAAAAAGCGATAAGTCTATAAACGCTCCAAGCGCCACCCTAATGAATTTGGCCAAGTGCCGTTTCGTTTCGAAAGACGCTTGCAGCTCTACATGACGGGCCTGTGTGTTCCCCCCTCCCCTCAAGGTAAGGACCCCTCGAGGATGGGCGTGTAGCTGGGACGAACAAATTAAGGCAAATGAAACCTTGAGGACAAGCACTCCCTACCGGTCCTAGTGTCGGGTACGGGTACCGGTATGTTTGAGCATCTATCAGGTCACTTTGTCTGTGGTTGGAGGTTCCCGAAAATACAGATGATAAGTCTAAATGGTAAGGCAATTTGTCATTCAATTTTGCAACGAAGTTTAGCGATATTACAATTTTTTTACGATATAAGATCAATTAGATTCATCATCACTGCGAACAGGGAGTTGTTGTTTAATCAGAAAACAGGTGGCAGCGATTAGTTACATTAATATTTGTAGATTCTCTTTGACTTTCTCATTATGATGTTAATTTCCCTTCGTTCATTTAGCATTAAGTCAATTCGTAAAGATCCAAATGTCTTGAATGTCACTTTGTTTTGATAATGAGCAATGGACTTCTCCTCCTTATTCATAGCCTTAATTAAATTATTTAAATTATTGTTGCCCATTTACTATTTATATGGTCAGTGTGGGGAACGCTGGTCTGGTCGCCAAGTGCTCAGTGTGCTCATTTTCTGCAATCCTTACATGTCTAGGAACTGAACAGAAGACAATTTCGACATTTTCCCTTTCTCCTGCATGACACTGCATGTTCGATGACAAGTTCGAGCGCAATACTCCTGGTGCTGAGAGGAGAGGCGTGGCGACAAATGGTCGACTGGACTAAATTTCATTGCGGCTTCCTGGGCAGAACCAGAGGCGGACACCGGCTCCAGAGTTACATAAATCTCTGTCAGCAATTGCTTAGCCATAAAACCGAAGGGCCTAGTGCTTGCTCGTCGGCACCGTCGAGATCAGCCACGGATGTAATCATAGCCGATTGAGACTTAGGGAGTGGCCGGACCCGCACGTATTGGCCATTCTTTCACTTTGCACGGCGCAGCTCGAGCATCATCGTTCCACCCTCCCCCCAACCTCTCAACAGGGGAATTACGGAAAGAAATCACATCCACCTTCCGCAATTCACGCTATTGCGGATATAATAAAATTAGCATCAGTGGAGTTTCGAGCAAATACAGGAAAGGTAGAAGAGCAGAGCAATGCGCTATCAGCATCCCAGGCGCTGAATTTTAGGAAACATGGAATGTCCATGGCGCCGGTGTAAGAGACGCTAAAGCTGCGAATTCGGGTTTCCTGGATGCGCATTCGGCTGTAAACAAGAACATGGTAAAGGTACGACACTACCATTTAGGATCAAGTCCACGACGGAGTGAAGCCGTGGTCTGCGGAATAATTGCATCAAATTAGTCTAAGCTAAAGAAAACGAAAACCCATGCACTTGGCCACAGGGTAGATGCGGTTCAAATCCTGGTGGACTGACGCTCCAGAGTTGACATCGTAAGGTAGTCTACATAGAGCGTAGGGAGAACATCTTCCGCAGCACCGAGGTGATGCCATTGATGCTCAAGGTAAAGAGAGTTCTCAATCCATTGACGGGGCTTCACTAATGGAGGCAGAATGGTAGAGAGAGAAATGCAGAAAGTAGATGGTAGTGGAAAGGAGGAGGAGAGGCCAAGCATAGACACCTCATACGTACTCTGGACACCTTGAACAAAGTCTAGATCCCGCGCTAACCATACCCGGAGGCCTTTCGGCCCTCCAGCAGGCAGGGACCTTGTCATGTATCCCTCGGCCTAGGTTATGTGGCAAGAGCACGAATGTGTGGAGAACTTCTTTTGATTGTAAGAATAAAAGAGGAATAGAGATTGACGGGTCACCTAAGGATGGGGGCTGATGACATCCCCCGAAGGGTGGATGGTGCGGCATTTTCACCTGTCCCAAACTGAAAGGTGCAAATCCTTTTTTGTTATTGACAATTGGAGCCTGTCTAAAAGACCTATTTTTCATAATAAAAATAATTTACTTTGGAAAGATTTAAAAAGGGAAGATACTTTCTGGAGGGGGGGGGTATTCTATCAATAAACAAATAAATATGATCTCAGTCTAAAGGTTTTTAAAGACAAATATCTAGACTTTCATTATTCCTTTTTATTTATGTATGCGTGCCCACTTTCCCTAAGTACGAGTTAATAAAGTTGGCCACGTATATTATTATTCCTTCATATTTTCATCCTTTTTTATCATTCATTTCTCTCTTTTCCCTGAAAACAACAAAGCCAAGATGGTCCTAATTCTCTTTTTCTTCTTCTGCTAGGCTTTAACAGATTCCTCTTTTATGGTTTCAAGTGGTGGGCTCCTGGAAACCCGAGTCGTCGATCGATAAAAGGGAATTACTTAATCGTAAACATGACGTCTAAAGTCATTAATTTCTCGGAAATATTCCTGATCCTTCTCCCACATCCTTTAAATGGCAACTAAACCTTCCATCTTTTTTTACTCAGATTCCTCAAAAATTAAATCGAAAGTAAGAACAAAGTCCGGAGCTTGTCAAAATAATGCGGTGGATCGGAAAAAGTTTTCTCGTTTGTTTTTGTTTGTTTGATTGTTTATTAGAGCCGTAAGGTACACCAGGACCTTATGCAGCTCTTATCTCCAGGCGTTACTTATTATTCTACTTTGTTTATTTCCCACTCACAGATCTCCAAATCTTCCAATATCGTGTAAAAATTGTACCACCTTATTTAGTACACCTATTTTGATATCATCAGACTAGTCACCGCCACCCAACAAATTTTTCAGGCTGAGGTCAACATTTTTCTCATTCAAATATTCAAGAAAAATTATTCGACTATCTTCCAGCGCTTCACACGTAACCAACAGATGCTAACCAGTCTCGAATTCTCCACAGTCACACAATGGAGTATGATGTAGATCAAATTTATACAGATGTGAATTAACCCCTACATGACCAATTCTCAGTCGAGCCAGCACAGTTTCCTCTTTTCTGTTTCTTGGTACGAGGGGTGGTCAAAAAGTTTTGCAATTCGGATATAAGGAAACGAGATATGAGGAACAGTTTTTTATTATTTTTCAATATAACTACCCTCGACTTCAATGCACTTGCGCCACTTGTCCCTGACGCTTCGAATTCTTGACAACCAGAAATCTCCGGACTGCTGTTCAATCCACTCTTGGACGGCGAGCTGGACATCTCCATCGTCCCCAAACTGGCGTCCACGCAGTGCAGCCTTGAGCTGGCAGAATAAAAAGTAGTCGCTAGAGCCAGATCTGGACTGTAGGGGGGATGGTTGAGCTCCTTGAATCCGCACTCGCGCAGGGCAGCTTGTGCAACTCTGGCCTTGTGGACTTTGACGACGTTGAAGTCGATCGTGGGGCGTGAGGTTTCTAGGGATCCAACGGGCAGAGACCTTAGTCATGGCCAAATTGTAGTGGATGATGTTAATATCACTTCCATATGATATTCCAAGTTCTCGCTCGATTTCTTCGACCTTCACCCGTCGATTTTCGAGGATCCTCCTCTCCACACGGGCCACATTGTCCTCGTTGGTCACGTCTGACGGGCGTCCTGGACGGCGCTCATGTTCAAGGGACTCACGACCATAGCAGAACTCCCTATTCCACCGAGCAATGGTTGCATAGGAAGGGGCGGTGTCGGTGTACACTGCAACCATGCGTTCATGGATCTCTTTTGCATTCTTGCCTTCCTTGGTCAAATATTTGATCACTGCGCGGTGCTCAACCTTCTCCATTGTTGAAAATTTTGTGACTGACGATCTGCGATCAGCTACTACTTCTTAAATAGACGAGGCAGGAGCGTGCGGCTGCAGGTCCTGACTTGTCATAACCTATCCTAACACCCCCACAAACATCCATCCCCCTTCCTCTGTTTTGCCCTACTAATTCGTAAAACTTATTGACCGACCCTCGTATATTAGCAATATTCCAATATTTGATGCTCTCCTTAACTCTTGCCAAATGTTGTTCCTCATGCCACCGCCGCTCCCACTCCGCCACCACTGACTGCTCTATTTGTCGCCTATCGTGTTTCGGCGTGACTATTACTTCCTCCGTTCCGCCAGTGCTGTTGTCTGCTTCGCTGCTCTATCTGCTCTTCTATTTCCTTCAATCCCTCGGTGTGCTGCTATCCATTCAATCTGAATCTTTTTCATCATCTTATTAAATATGTATAAAATCTTTTGAACTCTATACTTGTACACCTCGTCTGCCAACCTGGTGTTTTTCAGTGCTTCTATACTTGAGCTTGAGTCTGAAAACACTACTACCTTTTGCTCCTGCTGTTTAGCCCACGCCACTACCTGATAAATGGTAAACAACTCTGCTTCGAATACTGAACATTCTGAAGATATCTTTCACCTTTCTGTATCGTTTCGCGCCTCTATTACCATGGCCGCTCCAACTAATACTACTCCTTGGTTCTCAATCTTTGATCCATCCGTGTAAATCCTTAGTCAGTCTCCATACTTTGTCTCAATCCTCTCTTTGTGTATCATATAAATTTCTCCGTCAGATCTTCCATTAATCTCCTCTATAAAGTCACCATTAATCTCATCTAGTTCTACCCAGGGTGGCACTGACGCCACAAAAGGAACACTGGTGCTTGGCAATCCTTCCATCTGCCAGTTCTGTCTCAGTGCCTGCGTCCTCTCCAGCTCAGGTGCTTGGGTCACTTGTATATATATGGCCTCTCTGTCCATAATCACCTGTGGACTTTGCTGTTGTATGTAAGGCTTTGAACTCTGCTTTGCCTTTTTTACTTGTAATAATATTTCCGTTTTCTATCAAGGGATGGGGTGCTTTTGATGAAGTATTCCTTAATGAGTTAATTTGGGTCCATTCAGCTGAAACTGGTGTGCCTGAGTTTATTCCAATTGCAAACTCTCTAAATGAGTTTTTGCCTCACCTGAAAACTATCCCTAACTACCACTGTTACTATTCCTCTTTGAATGTTTAGTCTAGCATCTTCAATTCCTGCTTCACCAATATTAATGTTCTTTAGCGCCTCAGTCACATCCACTGCCTGCTTCAAAAACTTCTTCACCTCCTCCTCATCAGCCTGTAGCTCCACAAACATCATCCTAGGCTGATGTTTGTGCCGGATGTCACTTAGGAGACCCAGTCTGTTACGAAGAGGGTCCAGTCCGGGAAAGAAGAAGGCCGGAAGAATACAGGGACGAATACCAGTCGCTGAGGGATTTATTTTGGGCGATCGTGGTTGCGCGACCGCCACGCGGGCGCACTTAGCCAGTAACGCGTCCACTGCTGCCCAAAAGAATAGGACATGAGGTTTAGGCGAGGCTGGTTGCATCGGGCCGCTGGATTCTTGGTCTATAAAGGTTTGCCTTTGTCGCGCATGCCCACTGGGCACTGCCCTCTTCCGCCGGAGCCAGACATAGGAATTTTATATGGCCCATGTCTGCTTGGTCCGCCGTTGGGGTTCTTGCTGTTGGTTGCGTTTAGTATGGAACCTCATTCACAAGCTTACTGCCTTGAGTGACCCAGCAGGAGTTTGAAATTTCCGATGGACCCGCTCTTGGAATCATTGGAACACTCAAGCTCTTCCCTGGTGTATGATAATGATATTGTCCTGCTTGCCCTTTCTTCACAGGCCACGTAAGTCTAATAAGTATATAGCACTGCTGTCTTTGGAGAAGGGTGACATGGTGTTCGGGTATAATCTCAATGAAATATCATGGAGTAAATCTCTCGTCTGACATTAGAAACAACGCTGATATCCTGAAGAGTGAGAAGGTCTTCTTCTTTCAATCTCACTGGTACTTGCAGGAGCGGTACATAATTGGATCGCACCCAGCGCCCAAAGAGAACTAGGAATCTCTTTAGATCGTCTTATTTGAAATCTCTCAATATCTTTTCCGTGCCTGTCTAGACCCAATAAATGGTGACAGAGAGTTTATTTTAAAGAAATCCCCCCCCCCAAGTCTAATTATTGGGAATTACATGTTTAATCCTATATATTTTTTTCTTTCTCTACTGTATGTTTTTATTTATTATATCAAATCTTTGAGTTTGTTGTTACTATTTATTTTCTTCCTTTATTCGTCTATTGTTTCTTATTTGTATTTAAGTTTGTGTTTTCTTTTCCAGTTGTGGAGGTTTATAATTTTTTCTGTTCTTAAAATACTTCTTCGGGTGTGGGGTATTTAAGTCCTTTTTTTGGTGGATGGAGTTAAAGGGATTGCGATGGAAAGAAGAGAGGTTTTTCCTGATGTGATGCCCAGTTGGGAATCATTTCACCAAGGACTGCTTGAGGAGGTCAATGTGTGGACTTTAGCTGAGTTCAAATTTTTCCTCGGTGGGTGGATCTAATGTGAATACGAATGGAAGATACTTGTACTTCCTGAAGTAATATGACCGACTGTAGTGTAATGTTCTATGTTTTGAGTATTTATGTGTAAAGAAAGTGGGTGTAACCACCTTTGAAAAACAATCGGGTTTCTCTGGGAGAAGCTTTGTCATTTGGAAGGAAGATCTTTGGAAGGGGAAACAGGCAAATCTTAAATGGTCAGTTCGAAGTTTTGTGCCTGGGAAAATACTCATGCTACAGAATAATGAAGCTTCTGAATGAGCACATTTATTTGCATTTTTAGTGTGGTTACATTATTAAACCATACATATAAAGTAGAAAAAAATATGAACTAATATAAAAGTAACGACAATTAAGAATACGTTATTCAATATAATGACATAATTCAATCGGAATTATTCACTTGAATAAAAATTCTAATAATGATGATACATTGACATGGTAAATGGATAAGCTTTCACAGACGCGGACTCGAGTTCTATGCTTGGCAGCGAGCCCGAGTTCAATTCCATTGAAGATCCTACCGTCTAGGGTTGGGTCACCTCAGGGACCATGTCTATCTCATAACGGGGATCTCCATGTGACCATCTCCATCTTCCCAAGACATCACAGATCCCGATTTGAGGTCCCTTCGTCTCGTCTTGGGCCGGCGAACCGGAATCAGTCGGGCAGGGAAGGGAGGGGGGGGGCACGTGAAGTGAACCCCTGTAAACCTGATAAGCACGCTAGCAGAACTTTAGATGGCATGGACGACGGGCCCTGTGATCCCTCGCACCCCTAAATTATGGGTAGTTGGCTCGGTTTCTTGGTACTCCCCTGTGAAAATAAAGAGGGAGTGCCACTGGTAAGAGGGATTCACCCAAAGGCGATTCCAGAGAAATGGGTGAAAGGGATTCCCTTGCACTCGTAGGTCTAAGAGAGGAGTAAGCCTCCTCTCCGTTCAGGGAAGTTTGTAGGGTCCCCTGCGAAAGCACAGGGCGGAGGGACCTCTTTCGTGTAGCCATTAGACTAGATGATAAAGTTAATTGGTTTCTTATGAAACTTAAGGCAGAAAATCTAATAGATGAACCTACGTAAAACAATCTCTTTTCCTCTTCTTCTAACCTTGGCCTATTGTACGGCCTACCTAAAATACACAAAGACTCTGTTCCGATGCGTCCTATTCTCGCCACTTATACCATGGCTAAATATAAATTATCTACATTTTTAGTTCCTATGCTTACCTCCATTAGTCGTAATGAATTTAATATAACAAAGAGTCATTCGTTTTCTTAAGAGATTTCTAAACTTAATATTGATTCTTCTAACTTTATTACGAGCGTAGATGTTAAGTCCCTATTTACCTCAATTCCAGTAAAAGAAACCCTTAGAGTTAGTAATGCTTAAGACTTCCCCTTTTCCCAACTTAACCTCCAATGGATTTTCCTACTCTCGTTTTCGTTCCTTATTAGAATTGGTAGTTAATGACAATTACTTTAGATTTGATGGGAAAACATAGGCAGATTAATAGGGTTGCGCCGATTTTAGCCGATATCTTCATGTCAAATTTTAAACTAGACTTTATGAAAAAGTGTCCAACCTCATTTAAACCTATTTTTTTATAGAAGATATGTCGATGACACCTTATTATTTTCAACAAAAATATAAACTAATATTTTTTTACGTATTTAAACCAGCTGCAACTACATATTCAATTTGAACAAGAAAAAGAACTTAACCACTCTCTCCCATTTCTAAACATTTTGATCTCTCGATCGGGCAAATCTTTCCTTACCTCAGTTTATCGCAAACCTACTTTTACTGGACTTTGTTCGACTTTCTTTCAATGGCTGTGATCTCTCTTACAAATTAAAAACAATAACTTCGATTATCATCGAAGTTCTGGTTGATGCATATAAAATTCGAATTTTTAACTTGATATTTCACCAATAATGGATATTCCTCCTCGTTTATATGCAAATAAATATTGAATAACATTTATTTTCCGAAATTACCAACCATTAATGTATCCAAAAATAAAAGATATTTTGTGCTCCCTGAAATGAGCCCATTAAATAAAACTGCACGCACCCAATTTCCTAAATTATTAAACAAGTTTTATTTACACACTGAAATTACTATAGTTTTGTTAATAAATTTAAATTAGGAATGTTGTTTAACTGTAAGGATAGACTCTCCCCCGAAAGCAGAAGCATTGTGGTATATAACTTCAATTGCTCTGGGCGTAACTAAGGGACATATATAGGAAGCACCGTGCGCCCCTTAAGGCCAGAGTCTGTTCACATCTCGGGATTAGCCTTAGAAGAGGTAATCCCCTTTGTAAAAAAGAAAGTTCGGCTATTCGCCAACACAGCATTTGTTGTAGAGCCAGAGTATCTATTAGTAATTTTAAAATACTGGGTTCTATTCAAGACCCTACATTTATGTGGATATTGGAATCACTGTTCATCAAGCAATACAATCCCTCCCTCAATCGTGACTTATCCTCCTTCTCACTTTCAATTGCGTAATTTCAACCAACCAATAATTTGGCCAGCACCATAAACCAATTAACTTCGTTAGTAATTCGCTTCACCTTCTCAGTCTTCTACGACTTTTCATTCTCTAGGTTGAGATTTTTATGCACGTGAATTAATTAGTGTTCATTTGATCATTTTCTTTTTTTGTGTGGCCCTCTCGGAGACGTGTAACTACCGTCTGCAGCCGGGGTATCAGACCAGTGTAGTCCCATCTCTCTACGTTTTCGTGAATCGATCTTATTTTGTTTCCATCGAACAAGATCCACTGTTCTTTCAATGCCTAAAGTATGGTATAGCGGATGGCAAGCCAGAGATCACATGATGGTATTGTGAGGCAGTTAGTTTCTGGTCTCGATGCGGATGCATTAACGAGGGAATCCGCCACCTGGATGTCAGGGACCTTCACGTTTTCGTGGGCAGGAACCTGGCAGAATTTCACAGTGGTGGTCAGAATTAAAACAATCTATCAACTGAAAGACACTTTGAGAGTCTGAATAAATTACATAGGACACATCAGTCTTTAGGAAAACAAAGCTTAGGGCAGCCAAGATTGCACTAAATTCTGCTGTGAATATAGAGGCAGCTTTAGGAAGACTGTCTCCTTCCCTGAATGAAGGAAATATAACTCCAAAACCGACTCCCTCATTGTTTTTAGAGCCATCTATGTAGACTGGTATAGATCGCTCATGCAAAAACGGATGGTCTTTAACTTGAAGGAGCTCAGCTTGTGGCGGAAGTGATCCTTTTCTCCCTGAAAGTACCCTACAAAAGTTGACTTTAAGGAGATCCCAAGGACCTACTTTGGACTGTCTATGTAGGCTTATTTGCACGGCCAGGTCCGGGTGAGCGTCAAGCAGCACCAGGACTCGGGCACCAAATGCATCTAGAGTTGAGCCTCCACCAGGGTGCTGGGTGGCATTGGCATCAACTCACACCATTTGGCAATCTCTGGAGGCGACACCAGCACCAGATTAGTGCTAACTGCCTGCTAAGGTCCAAAGGAATTGCACCTCCATTCTGTAGAAGGCTAGGGAAGGGGGGACGACCTGAAATGACCCAGTTGCGAGGCGCACTCCTCCAGCGCCTTCATTCGAGCCTGGGTAGTGGAGGAGTACAGCTCGCAACCGTATTCTAATTTTGGCAATATTATTTCATTGTCCAAGCCCAACATGATGCGTGGTATGCTTGATTGTATGTGCTTGATTGTAATTTTAAAAAGATCATTTCCTTAAGGCAATCAACTTTCAGGGAACAGAGGTGAAGAGCCCAGATTAATCCGTCCTCAAAGACCAACCTCAAAATCGAGCCTCATCCATGCACAGGATCCACTTACCATAGAGATACAGATCGGGGCTGGGATGTATGCCCCGGATCCTCAGTGTACTGCGATGCTCTTTTTCTGTGAGAAGCAGAAACCCCTATGGTTAGCCCACTCAGAGACTTTCTCTATCGGAAAATGAACCTAACTTTTGGCTGTTGACATCCGTGAGGCTACAAATGAGATTGACAGGTCATCCCCATATAAGATCCTGATCCCTCCATTTGGGAGCACATCCACTATGCCATTGATCGCAACAGCAAACAGAGCTACGCTCAACACAATTTTTTTTTAACTTCACCTTTGAATTGGTAGGGATTAGGAGAGGAATCGTCTGGTCCGAACCCAGAGGATCCTATTGGCCATGAGGGCCTTTAAGCCTTTCAGACCCGATATTTGCATACCGGAGGGTAAAATGCTTGTGTTAAAATTTATATGTTTGGGGGGTGTATTACACAAATCAATATTTTTTTTTTACTGTAGTAATTTAATTGGTAATGAATACTGAGATAGATAACAGACTTAACGGTTGTAGTTAGGATCTAAGAGGTTTTTTTTTATAGTTCGGTAAAAACATAAAAGATGGTCATCAAATGAGATAAACAAATTATACGAAACCTCCAAAAATAATATTTTCATTTTTTATTTTACAAAACCTTATAAAATAATAATATTCTTCATTTTACAAAACCTCATAAAAATTATAATGATATTCATTTTATTCAGTTACATGTAAGTAGAATGAAACCTTTTGAAACAGTTTCGACCTTTCACAAAGCACAAAGGAATTTTACATTTGGTGCAAATAACATGAGTTTTACCCTTACATAGTTGGGCTTTGCGTCGTGATGCCTCGTAGATATCATCATAATCCGGCATATCATTAATTTTATCGAGTTGAATACTCTTATCTGGTCTTTTTTCTTTCCTGAACTTTTTGATTACTGGTTGTACCTAATAATGAAAATGAATAGAAAATGTTAGTTACATAAAACCCCGTTTCGCTATCACGATTTCTTTGTCTGACTCAACAGTGCCAGGCACACGAATTTCGACCAATGAGGCAGTTTTTCCATTCCAATGGGCATAAAGAAAATGCTACAAATATCTTACAAATGAAATAGCTGGACAAAATTATAAATATATGACAGTAATCAGGGCATACACATAATAAAAATACTTAGTAATTATCATCACGAATGTAAAAAAAAACTAACTTTGAAATTTATGAAAATAAAAGCTCGCTCCTCTTCCTGACTCTGCCATCTTGCAAACAATTAGATTTAGGTTTAAGGGAAAACAAGGTGGCAGCTGCCCAATCCTAATGGATTCTTAATGGCAGCACTGCTAAAACGGGGTCGCCCGAAAAAAGTCAAAAGAGGCGTGGGAGACACAATAAAAATGGTGAAAAGCAAAGGATTAGAAAAACAGTACAACACACAGAGACGCACACTTAAATTACGAGCATACAGCACGCATTCTAAAAACAAGGGGACTAAACAAATGACATGCGCCAGCCGCAGTGAAGGGTACAGGATAAAAGATAAAACAATAAACCTAAACACAAAAATAAAAAGCATTTATAAAAGCAATAAAACGCCACTTCGTGATACAAATATACTCGTAAGGAGGGAGGACAACCGAAGGGAGTCCTCTGCTAAAAGAAAGCAAAGTCGAGCAGGGAGGGCGACGCCAGAAAGGGTAGGGAAGCAATAATTTTGAAAAGAAGCAAAGCGGGGACAAACTACTAAAATGTGAGACACATACAGCTCGCCACCGCAAACGGGACAACCAGGGGCAACTCGGCCTCCACCCGAAACTAAATAGCTATGGGTGAGTCGCGTGTGCCCAATTTGCAACCTGCAAAGTGCAACATCCCAAGACCGGAGTCGCTGAGAGCTAGAGGACCGAATCCTATTCTCTCTGCCACAAACAAATGAAATACGCCCTGATTACGGGGTAGGAATCCCTAAAGGGCAGAGGGGCTACATCCGGCACCTCGACGGCGGCCGAGCGGACAAGCCGATCAACCGCCTCGTTGCCCGGGACCCTAACATTAGCCGGAGCCCAACAGAACGCCACCCTGTAACGGGAGGCATTTCTGACCAGCCAGGAGCGAATACGTAAAACCAAAGGGTGTGTGGACGTAAAAGAACGAATTGCCTTCAAACCAGACCAGGAATCGCTAAAAAGAATAAAATCTGAAGAATTGAGGGATAAAATCAAATTAAAAGCCAAAAGAATGGCCGTAAACTCTGCGGTAAAAACGGATACTACAGGAGAGAGGTCCAACTTCGAGCCGTCAGTATAGATGGGGCGCTGGTGAGCATGAGAACACGCATGTTCAAGAAACAGGCACTTTAATAGACTAGGGTCAGTAGACCCTTTCTCGAAATGCCAAAAACAGTACAGACCTCAGGAGGGCAGACGCCCCAACACGAAACAGGCGGGAATGGGAGGGCCAACACCTTGGGAACACTCAGGGAGTAGAGATTGTCCCCAACCCGGATTTCCAGAGGCTCCGAAGAGAACGGGGCAAAAAGGCACTCATGGACTGGAGATGAAGGGTATTGCTCAACACGAAACAGAAATCGTAGGCACACCTGCAGCCGGTGGTATCGCAAGGGAAGCACGCCACCCTCAACAAGGAGGCTAGGGATATGAGAGATGCAAAAGGCTCCACTACTAAGACTAGCCCAAGCGAACCAACAGGGTCAAGTATCTTCAAGGCTGAAGGAGACGCAGAAGAATACACCTGGAAAACGTCGTCCAGCCGGGATTGGACCAGTGCCGAATAAAGCGACCACAAGGTGCGTCTCTCAACACCTCAAGTGGTGTAGGATAAAACCCTAAGCAAATCCATAGCCTTCGAACAGGAACCCTTCAAGCGACGCAAATGGGGTACCCAAGTGAGCTTGCTATCAAGCGTTAAACCCAAGAACTTAAAATCGGAGACATAATTAATAGTCGTGCCATCCAAGAAGAGGGGAGGGAGACCAAGGACACCACAACCCCGATTAAAATGCATGGACTTCATTTTGGTGACCGAAAAACGGAAACCCTTTGAGACAGCACGACCCGACACAGCATCAATTACCAGCTGTAATCGACGGGCAGCAGAAGGCAAGCGGGGAGATGAACAAAACAACGCCAAGTTATCCACGAAGAGCGAAGCCAAAACCCCCTCCGGAAGAGTGGACACCAGACTATTAATGGCAACGGCGAAACATGTCACACTCAAAACACACCCTTGGGAAACACCCTCCTCTTGAATCCGCAATCCTGAGAAAGCATCCCCAATAGGGACCTTAAAATTACGGGATGATAAAAATTATTGAATAAAAACCGGTAAAAAGCCTCTCATAACCCAATCATATAACTGACGTAAAACACCATATCTCCAGGTGGTATCGTAGGCCTTCTCAATGTCGAAGAACATCGCTAACACTTGATGCCTGAGGGAAAGGCCCGTAAAACGGAGTCTTCTAAACGAATGGGGTGGTCAAGAGTACAACGACCACTGCGAAAACCGCACTGAAATGGAGAGAAGATCGAATTGGACTCCAGAAACCAAGTGAGGCGAACCTGGACCATCTTCTCGAACAACTTACTGAGGCAGTTCGTAAGAGCAATCGGGCGATAGTGACTGGGGTCCAAACCGTCCCTACCGAGCTTGAGAAATAGTTTAACAACCCTCACACGACAGGAGGACGGATAGATTCCTTTGACCCAAAGCAGGTTGTAGAGATCAACCAAAAAAAGCTCCGAGTGGGGATGGAGACGACGGAGAAAGTCGTAGTGGGTGCAATCATCACTGTGAGAGGTGGAGCCACAGTGAGACAAAGCATCCCGAAGCTCATAGACGGAAAAGAGAGCATTATAAGAGTAGGTGGTGCACGTGGTAAAATCTAAAAAGCGAGATTCTATGGAAACCTTATGATCGAGTACCCGCGCTACTCACCGAAGCAAAATGGTCGGCCAGAGCTTCGCTGACCAACCAACCAGCCATCGGACACAAGCTAGCCTCCGATGTCCAGAGTAGGGATGGTATGACCAGCGTAGCGACCACGGATTTTATTGACCCGCTTCCAAACCCGAGTCAGTGGTGTGGACGAAGAAATTGAAGATACGTACCGGTGCCAAGACTCACGGCGGGCATGACGGAGGGTCCTTTGACGGATGGCACGAACCCGTGTTCCGATCGACCCTATTCGAGAGGGTTGGCTTCCGCCTATAACGGTAATGGGACAACTGATAGGCAGAAATAGCCGACGCGCAATCCTTCCACCACCAGGGGACGGTGGAGCGCCCCGCAACAGGACACCTCCGCGGAACGAAGCACTCAGCAGCCCCTAAAATATGAGTAGTTAAATATCGAACTGGCAGTTTGTGAAGAACTTCTCGCGTTCCAAGATCCACATCAGTCGAATATTGACTATCTTCTCGAGCAGCTTGCACATGTAGGGCGTTAGTGAGATTGGGTGGAAGTTGGTAGGCTGCGAGTGATCCTTTCCCGGATTCGGGATAGGAATCACCACTGCCACGTTATAGACGCTCGGAAAGGCTCCCTCCCTCCAGATTCAGTTGTAGAGACCAAGCAGAAAGGACATTCCCTCTTGCGGAAGATGCCAAAGCATTACATAACGGATGTCGTCATGTCCTGGGGAGCTGTCTTTAAGGATTTCCAAGCCCCTCCCAGGATGTCAAGTCAATGTCCTTCCGTTCCTCTCGGAGTCGTCGTATAGCCGAAGAGGAAGTAGCGTCGTACTTGGCCACCGA